>CM054136.1:48493785-48588785 GCA_028751875.1 Rapana venosa
ATGATCACAGAGTTAAAGAACCTTATTCATATCATAGGAACTGTTTGGGGAATGGGATAGCCTGGCAGTTAGAGTGTGTTGAGCTCGTGAACTGATAGCTTAGGTTCAATCACCTGTTCAAGGGGATTTTCTCCAGGAGTTAACACCGGTACTGACTCCAAGAAGTCCTTTGGAGGAGACTATAAATCGAGGTCCCCCCATGTGTAAATGCATGCAGAACATTGTATGCATGTGTAAGAGTCAGCTCTACCTTACAGAAGAATAGGTCATTGTGTGCTGGTAAGAATGGATGACAAATTAAAAATCTGTTTGGATACTGGTGTACATGCGCAAACAAATCTCACCTTTTGTGAACCACGGAGCTCTAGCTGGGGAACAAAAATAAAATATAATGGTCAGTGGCTTTGAAAAGTCATTACTGATATGATATTGTAGATGTGGGATCAGAGTTGCTTAGCTTCTTTGTTGTAATGCATAGTCTTAGAGAAGTTCTTATCTTCAAAGTGAAAATCCAGAAGGATTTTCCTCGGCAACTGAATTGTTTGGTAGACCTGTTGTGGAAAGGTAGAGGGTGGCAGTCAGAAGAACTTGACCAGAATGCTGAGCTCTCTGATCAAACTATTCTTTCCTGGCATATCTGAGCTGGGGGTGGGGTGGTGTGTAGGGGGAAGCTCATTTCACTGTGATTTATTGCTATATAGCATGACTACTTGAGTTACATGTGCAGTCTGTTTCATTCAAGCTGCACCTCCCTTTTAGAAATAGGTAGGTTGGCCTGACTGTTATTGTGGTGTGTGATGTGTGTCACAGTGTGTGCCCCCCTATTTCCCTTGCAGAGTGGTTGATTGCCCAGTCACTGACAGAGGACACAGTCAAGGGGATGACCATCAAGCAACTGGACAAACTGCTTGGCACCTTTTACCGTGAAGTGCGCAAGAAAGATGGCACCCCTCTCAAAGAGCATGCCCTCAGGCGTGTGCGCAGCGGTCTGATGAAGTACTTGTCCAAGCTGCTCAAACTGCAGTACCCCATCTCCACTCTAGACTTTCAGCAGTCAAACAAGATCTACACCGAAATGCTGACCAAGATGCCATCAAAGCCGACAGTGATGCTGACTCGAACAGATTGTACCCTCATCCGTAGCCACAAGGCTTTGAGCATCGACAGTCCCACGTCGCTGCTCAAGAAAGTATGGTTTGAGCTCCAGCTTCATTTCGGTGCCCGGCGGTGGTCACCAAGGGAGATGTGGCCGGAGGTGTTTGTTTTTGTCAGCAACGATGATGATGATTCAGAGTGTGTCATGTTGGATGGTGAGCAGCTGGCAGAGTCCCATCTTAAGCCAGAGGTCAAGGAGATGTTGACCCGACGACAAATGTTCTCCACGGGGGGAAACCTGTGCCCTGTGGAAGCCCTGAAGCTGTACTTGGCCAAGAGAGAAAATGTGCCCACCAGATTGTCGGAGAAGGTTCCCTTTCTGCAGAAACCTAACCCACTGTGGACAGCCACCAATGGCCTCACATGGTACTCTTGCTCAGAAATAAGCTTAGGCAAGAATCACAACTTCATTCGTGAACTTGCTGAAGAGGTGAAGCTGGAAGCAGGGTACACCAACATGAGTCTCTGCTTTGGAGACCCCAGACAGTATTCCGACTGTTGGCCGTAAGCTCTGAGTAAATCAGGTTTTACCTGAGCCATTATCTCATTAAGCAATTTAAAAATATCAATTATCATTTTCGTTGTTTAAAAAAACCAACAAAATACCCAGGTTGGCACAAAGTCAACAGTAAGTGTGAAGGAATTGAAACCAAATAACAAACAATTTCTGACATTGATGTCAGTTGACAGAAGCAAATCTCTGTCCCCACATGTTAAAATATAGTAACTGTATTTTTAAAAGTTTCAATAAAATCCCATGTCTTTGTTTCATCCTTTAATTCATTATGAGCAAAATGTTTGTTTTAAGTTTTGTTGAGTCCAGACAGCTTACAATATTATACCTTCACCAAATAGTGAGCTGGGATTCAATAAAAGCAATAAAAGATGAATGGGATTGGGGATGGGGGTGGGGATGGGAAGAGCCTAATTTGGAATTTAGAGGTGTTTGGGGTGTGTGCAGAAGTTGGTTTATTTGTAAACTGATTTCTTTCTGAAAGACTGTATCCTGGCAATGCCATTGGCATGAAAATGGAACACTCCCTCTCATGTGATGAAGGATTTTTTTTCTTTTAAAAAGGCCAATTTACTTACCTTTATGGCCTGAAGGCAAAATGATAGTTGTCGAGGAATGATGTGTCTATGGAGAAAGAAGTGAGTGACTTGTAGTACTCCTAATGTACTATCATCTGGAACACTGAACACAAATCTGTGGACACATTTATGGAAAAAAATGGCTGATAAGATTGTTCAGCCTTCTTGTATCTTCTTTCTCAATTCAGTTTGCCATACTCTGAAAGGATGATGTGTGTATGGAGGCAGAAGTGAACAGGGTTGTATACTATTGCTGCTGTGTTAGCTTACGCTAAGAGGTCAGTAGAGGGCTGGTGACAGATCTGTGGACATATTTATGAGCAAAACGGCTTTTGGAGTTTTTCAGGGTTTTTTTGGGTGTTCTCCCTTTTCTAAACTTTATGCGCCATTGTCTTTTATCAGGTGATTGTGGTGAATAATATTTCTTTTGTGTTGAAAGGAATCCTGCAAACATTGATGGTAGTGTATATTTGTGTTGAAAGGAATCTTGCAAATATTGATGTAGTGAATATTTGTATTGAAAGGAATCCTGCAAGCATTGATGGTAGTGAATATTTGTGTTGAAAGGAATCCAGCAAACATTGATGGTAGTGAATATTTGTGTTGAAAGGAATCCTGCAAACACTGATGGTAGTGAATATTTGTGTTGAAAGGAATCCAGCAAACATTGATGGTAGTGAATATTTGTGTTGAAAGGAATCCTGCAAACACTGATGGTAGTGAATATTTGTGTTGAAAGGAATCCAGCAAACATTGATGGTAGTGAATATTTGTGTTTAAAGGAATCCTGCAAACACTGATGGTAGTGAATATTTTTGTGTGTTGAAAAGAACCCCGCAAACATTGATGGTAGTGAATATTTGTTTGTGTTGAAAAGAATCCCACAAACATTGATCGTAGTGAATATTTGTGTCCAAAAAAATCCTGCAAACATTGATTATGCTATTCTGACAGTGTAAAGGTTAACGGAGAAAAAGAAAAAGATTGATGGTGGTGAATATTTGTTAGTGTTGAAAAGAGAAAAGAATCCCATATATAAACATTTATGGTGGTGCAAATAGAAGTAGAAGATTGATGGTGGTGAATATTTGTGTAGAAAAGAATCTCATAAACATTGTACTGCTAGTGGGATTGTTTTCGTTTATTGGGTCCCTCACATCTTGTTAGCTTCGTTTGCTGTTCTCATAAAAAAAATGTACTGATTGTGCTTCATGCTCTGCATTTGTTTGTGTTGAAAGTAATCCTGTAAACATAACCCAAGCATTTTCAGTACTCTGAATTGCTTTTGAAGTATTGCTTTTGAACTAACTGCTCCACACACACGCACGCACACACACACACACACACACACACACACACATGCACACATGCATGCATGCACTCACAAGAAGAAAAGTTTAAAAAAGCAGGAACAGAAAGTAGTCCAACAGTTGTGTATATAATACACTGTGTGTATCCTAGCTGTTCCAATAATGGTTTGTAGGAAAGTCAGAAGTGGCCATTAGCTCTAACATTGTTGTGGTGGAGCATTAGATTATGGACATCAGTATGTGGCGAGAGTTTATGGCTATGTATTTGAAAGATCTTTAAGTAATCTAAGATTAATGTACCTATTGTAATGGATATACTCTGTGTGCATGTGTTTTTTTAAATTATTAAAAAAAAAAAATTCTATTATATTGAGGATAATGGAATAAGCACTTATGTGCTTTTTTACATCCAGTCCCCGTGTGTATGCGGTTTCGTAAATTGTCATCTGTTCCCACCGGCACACAGTGGCCTACTCTTACGAAAAGCGGAACAGGATTATAACGTGTGCGCAAGATGTTCTGCGTGCGTTCGCACACGGGGCCTTCGGTTTATAGTCTCATCCGAAGGACTTTTGGGGAGAGTGGAGTCTGCACTGTGTGTGTGTGTGTGTAAAAACAAGTGAAGCTGGAATTGTACAGCCTTGAACCTGGAGTTTGTGAAGGAAAATGACTGTGTCACTTTTTCATTCTTTCTTTTTCTTTCAATCTTTCTTTTTTCTCATTCTTTCTGTTGTTTTTGCATTTCTCTCTTTCCCTTCCTTCTTTCTTTCTGTTTGTTGTTGTTTGTTTTTTTTCTTGAGGGAGAGAAAGGGAGCTGAGAAGAAAGAATAGATGAAGCTTTTCTGTTTTGTTTTGAATTGAGTTGGCAGTTGTTGCAGTTCATAAGCTGCTTGCTCTTCCATTGTGTGGGGTCTGTAACTGTAATGCAGTACTGTGCAGCAGATTTCATAGCTCAGCAAATACAGTATTCTGCATGTAATAACCTTTTTCACTATAGATCTGCAAACACAGTGTTCTGCATACACTAATGACACTTTTCATTATTGTATTGGTGTTAAACACTGTAGGGGAGCCCCTAGCTTTCTACACATGTTGAAGTTCCTTACCACTCAGGTTACGAGGCCCTTCCTCACTGAATGCAGCACTTCCATCACTCAAAGTGGTCATGTAAGTTAGGAGGATTGATGTATCCTGTTGAGATACTTAATCATGTATATTCATGGGATAATGTCGTTATGATGATACTTAATCATGCATATTTGTGGAATTTTTGTTGTTGTGCCCATTGTTTTAGCGTAGATGATTTGGAGAGTTCTTTCTGAAACATTTCTTAGTGTACTAAATGTCTGTTTTGTGGTGATGTTAACAAACACGGTTTCCACCTGGTGGTTTCCAAGTTCTCTTTATACATGCATGTATACTATTCCCTCTGTGTAGAGATTGATGTGCAAACAGTGTTGCCATGTTCCTGGGATAATCTTTTTGTAGAGATCTCAGGATATGTATTTAAAAATGAACTCACAGAAGCCCGTTTTGACAGAGTTTTATACACAGGAGAGAACTGTCACAGTGTGTCATTTCCCCGCCAAACATAAAACGGAACCATTCTGAGGTATTCAGTGGTTATTGTGTGGTATATAGGATTTCTTGAAACTACTGTGCATGGAGAGTGTAATAGTGTCACTAATGATGTGTGGTCTTAATTTTGAGACTTTGTGGAGTACCCCCAGATGTTCATCAAGATATGCATAGGATGCCCCAAGTTGCACAGATATAACCTGTTTTCACTGAAATGTGCAAGAATGTAAGTGTGATGCACATTTACATTATTCTATGTTTTTTTAAGGGTTTTTTTCACCATCATATGTCTTCCTCCTTCAAATTTTTTGGGGCACTGTATTTGAACAAAGTCATAGCAGTGCTGTGACTGTTAACTGATGGTTTGCTTGTTATGTTTGTGACATTGGTGGATATTCCTGATGGTTTGATGTAGGTCAGGTTGTTTTTGTTGGTGCGATTTACTGTCCATATAATTATTGCCATGGGTTTTTGTTGCATATATAGACTTCCTTCCTGTAAGATGGTATGGGTTTGTTGTTGTTGTGCAGTTTGTTTTGGTCAAAACAGATTGTGCTGTTTTGAAATAGCCTCATCTCTCAGTTAAGATCCCACCTTGGTTCTTGGCATCTCTACAGCAGATGAGTAGTCAAGGAGGTCATTTACCTTTGTGGATCCCTGTGTGAAAGTGGAGGCCAGTAAGAGGTGGTCAGTTGGCTGTAGATGGTGAAGGGAAAGGAACAGAGAGGGAGGGGATGTGGCTTTTATCTTTCTGACTTTGTGGCTTGGATGTCTGCTACTTTGTTGCACTCCCAACATCTTTTGCTGTCTTCAGCTTGGCTTATCAAAGAGTAATTGTTTCCAGGGAAATTGTGACTGGACAGTATTGTTGATGTTGGCCCTCAAGACATGTCTTTACCTCCTGAAAGGATTATCCTGTTGATGGCACTTGTGAATCCTTAGGGATTCTTGGAGATCTTGTCACCTCCCTTCCCCACAGTGGACCTGTTCATGGAGGCTGGTTGTTGATGAGTCTATGATATATTCGGCATTTTGGAGCCCACGCTTCAGTTGAAGGGTAGATAGGTTGTGGTAACATTTGATGTTACAGGTTTTATCGTGTACATTGTTGATGGAATTTGTTGCTGCTGTCAGGTTGTAGGAAGGTGGTCCAGGTCCCAGAAGTCCATGATGCTCAGGATTATCATAATGTGTACGGCTTTCTTGGTGAAGAATATGAGGCCACACTCTTGCCAGATAAAGAAATGTATAACAAACCAAAAAAAATGAAGTGAGTTTTTAGGAGCAATTTTGGCTTGTGCAAAATGAACCTCCTCCTCTTTGAGTAAGGATCCATTGCTGCCTGCAGTGCTGCCAAGATAGCAAACGTTATGTATAGACTTGATCTATGAGTTACTGATTCTGATTGGAGGGTAGGGAAATTTGTCGACACTTCATGGCTTTGTTGTTGGCTGAGATCAGTTGTAGTGTGGGTGAAGTACAGGGAAAATGTGCAGACGCGCTTCTGTGACTGCAGCCCTGATACCAGTAACGTGCGTTAATGGCAGGACTGTGACTTGGCATTGAGGTCTAAAATCAATAACGTTGTGTGTTCAAAACCAATAACTTTATATAGGTTGTACATTTTTGGCAACAAACATATGTACATAAACGCCCCAGTATTTTTTTTTGACAACTGTTCATCTTTTACTTCTGCCTCTACATGCATGTGACACTAATATTTATCATTTGAATTCTGAACTTGTGTAGGTAAGTTTCCTTTCACAGCAAATTTGTAACTTTGATGATGAAAACATGTGTAGAGAATGGTTTGGACAGATACTGGGGAAGAGATGAAGTAAAGAGAAGGGGGGGGGGGGGGGGGGGGGGGGGTTGCTGTTAGGGTTGTTAGAGCAAGGAAGCATGGGTCACATGAAGAGAGATTTTATGTGTTTGATTAGCTTTTGATTCAATGAAGTAAGTGTAAATGTATTGGGATACATGTGTTTCTCAGAGTGAAAAAGAGACAAGAAAAGAAAAGAGAGAAATGTACACAGGGGTAATTGTCTGACATAGAACAAAGCACTGCCAAATTTACAAAACAAAAAGTTTCCCTGGTGTGTAGTAGTCATTCACACCTTTATTTCACCTTTGCACGCTTGTAATGGCTTTTGTTGTTTAATTTGGTTGTCATGTCACACTGGCTTTTTAAGTGAGAAGTAAAAACAGAAAAGAGACTGTTTCAGAGTCAGACCATCTTTAATTTCTCAAAGAGGAAAAACATAAACACCACCCCCACCCCTAAAAAAAAAATGAACAAAGGTTTATTATAGTTTTATAAGTTTTGTAGTTTTGCTAGATGACTTCTCTGCATCTTTTGAGTGGCATTTTCTGCAGTGCAATGATCTGGCTTGACAAAAGTCTGAAAAACCCTCATGAGTGGAAAAAAATACTTACTGTTGATTCTGCTACCAACGTCCCTCTTTGAGGTCTTAAAAGAAGCTGAATACTTGTCAGATTTTTTTTTTTAAAGGAGGACCAAAACTGAAAATCGAGTACTGACCAGAATCCTTTCCTTCAAAGTGTGTTAAGAAACAACCAAAGAGAAGAGATTTGCCAAATGATAATGTGACTTACATTGTTGTTTTCTTTGTGTGTTTTATGTACTGATATGAGTTTACGGGAAGGCTTTTTGTGGAGATGGTAGCTGGTTAGAAAAGCTTTTAGACTCTGGAAACTACTTTCTCCATGACAAAATGAAAGCTATCATGACTTATTTATAAAACAGCTCTCGGGGATTTGTGTTCTTGTTCATTATTATTAATTTTCTTGTTACTGAAATTAGGAGAACTGAGTTATTCTTCTCCTACTTTTCTGATATTGATACCTTATCCACGATATGGCAGTGCTTTTTTCTGTTGAATTATTTAAAACTTTCATGATTTTGTCCCTCGATTGTTATTGTACAGTATGAATAAATACTGTTAAGTCATGTCAGTTCTTTTCTCTTCTTTGAAAGATGTAGGGGGTGAGGAGGTTAATCAATCAAACATGTCAGTGCTTATGATTATAAATAATATTACTGTGGAATTTACTGGTATTGAAGCAGCATGGACAAGAGCTTCCAAACTCCAGAAAATGGCAGCATGCAGATAAATTTATCTATGAAACGATGGATACATCTGGCTATGCTTTAAATCATAGGACTTAAAAAAATTTTTTTAACCTGTTAACTGTTGTCGGTTTTATAAGTTATTATCCTCATGGAATTTTTGCCTAATCCATTTTTAATACAAGTTTCTGATTATTGTTGGTTTAAACCCCCCCCCCCCCCCCCCCACCCTTCCCCAAATGTATGTGTTTAGTGTTACCTGTATTTTTAATAAGGCAGTCAGGAATGGGATGAAAAACACCTTTTTTGTGTAATTACAAGTTTTTGTTTTTTAACTGGAAAAGCTGTACAACTATACTTATGCAATGATTCCATGCTGTCACAAAGCAAAATGTCTTGGCAGTCAGAGAAGGGATGTATACATGCTCTTGTTGCTGTATGGAGAAGTATTGTTTGTCAAGCCATCTGAAGAAATAGTGTCATAATGAGAGCAGTCTTGTATGAGATCGCTCTCTGTGAGAAAAGATATAATCATAGTATTGTTGTATATATAAATTCTCTGTCTCTGACTTTCTCAGCCTCTCTCTGTCTGTCTGTCTGTCTGTCTGTCTGTCTGTCTTTCTCTTTTTCTCTCTCTCTCTCTCTCTTCTTTCTCTCTCTCTCTCTCTCTCTCTCTCTCTCTCTCTCTCTCTCTCTCTCTCTCTCTCTTCTCTCTCTCTCTCTCAGAGTGTAAAAAGAGACTGTTAAAAAAAACCAACCTGCATATTTTGGCCTGATGCCCTCTCCAGCAATAGTGACCAGAAATTGACAATATGATGTTGGTCATATAGTGCATATTTCAAAAGTTTTAAAAATGTTATCAGTTTTTTCTGATATAATATATATGATTATATCACTCATACATGCTCAGACAGGCAGGCAGGTGCACACTCGCATGCATGCACGCATGCACACGCACGCACACACACTTATACACACATGTATACACACTCGTATGTACACACACACGTATACACACACACACACACACATTTTGGAAAAGAAGATCTGGACCACTCCCCCCCCCCTTCCCCCCCCCCTGAAAAGAGTATTATTTGTGTGTGTTTACATGCATGCACTATGTGTATACATGTATAGCTTGTTATATAACTTACAAACAGAATTTAACTGTTGTACATCAGTATGACATTTTAGAATGAAGAATGTTGGTATGGCTTTACTATTTTGCAAATTTTACAATTGTTTATGATTTAGGCAATATCTTAATAATTGATGGAAATACTTTTTTTTCCCTTTTAACTCTTACAGTTGACATAATTTTTTTTAGTGTTGTTGAAGATTATTTGCCCTATTATATATATATATATATATATATATATATATATATATATATATATATATATAAACCCTTTCTGTTTGTGTTGTATGTCTCCTTCACTTTTTGTCTAGAGCTCTGTCTGTCTCGGTTTTTCTGTCTTTTGTGTGTCTGTCTTCTGTCTGTCTTCTGTCTCTTCTCTCTCTCTCTCTCTCTCTCTCTCTCTCTCTCTCTCTCTCTCTTTCTCTCTCTCTCTCTCTCACACACACACACACAATCCCTGTGTGTGTCTCTTTTTTCTGTCTTTTTTTTCTTGTTTTATATATTTTGTTTCACGTTTGTCTCTCTGTTTTCTAATGTTTGTCTCCATTTCTGTCTGTTGTCGGTTTCTCTTGGGCTCCCCCCCCCCCCCCCCTCCCTCTTTCACTCTCTGTCTCAGTGTCTGTCCATCTGTCTGTTTGTCTCTCTCTCTCACTCTCTCATGTGCCTCTCTGTCTGTCTGTCTCTCTCTGCCGCTGTCTGTCTGTCTTGCTCTTTCTCTCTTTTGATAAATGAATATTTTGAAATTGAAAAAGATTGATTTGCTGATTCGATTAGTCAGTGTCTGTGCTCCCCCCCCCCCCCCCCCCCCCCCCCCCCCCCCCCCCCCCCCCTCCCCATCTATCTCTCTCTCTTTCTGACTCTATCTCACCCCTTTTCTCTGGTTCTGTCTCCTCAACCTGTCATTTGGATCTTACTGTCTCACATTGTTATTCTCTGCACCCCTGTTATCTATATAATAATAATAATAATAATAATATATGGAATTGATATAGCGCTGAATCTTGTAAAAGAAACAAATCGAAGTGCTTAATAAACTAACTAATATAGATGGTTGTCAGTCGAGTGTAACTGGCTCCCTGTTTTTGGTGTATACATGTGCATGTGCCATTGTATGATGAAAGTATTACAGCCAGTCTGTGCAGTTTATTCATGAACAAAACTGATAGCAATGAGTGACCATTTAAAAAAAAATTAAGTGTGTATGTGTGTCCCCTGAGTTCCCAGATCCCATCCTTCATAATCCCCATCGACCTTGAAGAAGAGGCTCTTTATCTTAACCTTTTTTTTTTATTCAATGGTGTTTTTTTTTAAATGAAAGTTATCTTTCCTTGCTGATGTTTAATTTTACCTGTCTGTGGTGTTTGATGTTCGAGAGCAAATAAAGTAACGATAGCAAATATTTTCGAAATGTGTGTGTAGGTGGTGTGTGTGTGTGTGTGTGTGTGTGTGTGTGTGTGTGTGTGTGTGTGTTGCTTTTTGGTGTTTCAGTACATATGTGTATTGCTTTGTTCTTTCAGTCAGTCATTCACCGATTCATTTATTGTTTTACTCATTGGTGTGTTCTTCATTGTCATTTGTTCCATCTAGTGTTGTGAATCTTTTGTACTGCCTCAGTCTTTAACTTTGTATGGTTGTGTCTTGTAAGTCATTCTCCTTCACTTGCTGTTTCTCCTTCTGTGTGTGTGTGTGTGTGTGTGTTGTGTGTGTTTGTGTTGTGTGTGTGTGTGCATGCGTACACGTGCATGCTTGCATTCGAGATTCAAGACTCATGGATACCTTATCATCTCCAGTTGAGAAATAATCCAGCGCCATTTGATTTCACAAGATTAATGTTGTACAGTTCAAACACAGTTTTAAACATTGGAATATCCGAGAAGACCTTTTCATCTCACAAAACAAAACGCGCGCGCGCACACGCACGCACGCACGCACGCACACACGCACACACACACACACACACACACAAAGCATGGGCTGTGCAATACTGCTGAAAAACAATCTGGAGAGAAAAATAGCTGACTTCAAAGATTAGCATTACCTTTGTTGTGTCTGTCTTAAAAAAAAAAAGTCCTGTAAACTTGATTAATTAAGCATCTGAATCTTCTCTACATGTCTCCTGTTCATGCAACAGTTACTGTACTGTTTGACTCAAGTCTTTCAGTTTTGTGCAAATGGCAGAAAACTTCCCGGCTTCAATAAACCGGATATTCCAAAGAAAGTAACAGTAAAATTTGATCATATGCACTCTGCAAGGTTATGTGCTTTGTTGGCATCAAATTCTGATAACGGTTCTTCTCGTGATCTGTTCCTTCAGCAGTGTCCATTGTTTTACCCCTGGGTTGTTTTTTTCTGATATCAGTTAAGGAGTGAAAATTATGGCAGTGAAACAAGGTCGTCTGCCGAAGCATTTCTCCTGTGAACTGTCAAGGGAGAAAGACAAAGGAGTAAAACCCAATCATTGTCAGTTTGCAATAGTACCAATCAGTGACTTTTCACAACAACAAATAGCAACTATGACCTCATTTACATATGAAAATCCTGTGGTATATTTATCATTCTCTTTGTTTTGAACCAGTTGATTGTTGAACCATTAAACCATTTGAATACTGTTAAGTACTCATTTCTTTGTTGCCTCACTCTTAAATAAGGGAAGGGAGGGGAGGGGGGATTACAGCTTACAGCAGATCAGCTGGGATGATGAGGATAGTTGTAATATAATGCTGGGGGGGGGGGGGGGGAGGGTTTGAATAAAGGAACCTACTTGTGCCATTTTAATATTCAGTGTTGTAATGTTATGGTAAAGCTGTTATTTTGTTGGTGTGATTTAATGTTGTCATGTCATTTTGACATTTGCCATGATACAGGGTATGTCGTTAAAGCATACTTTGCATTGTAAGGGGGTTCAGTATGATCTTAACATATTTATGAAAAAACCCTTTTTAAGTCCATATCAGTGCTGATTTCTTGCAGTCTGGCTGTCCAGGTTGTCCATTCTCAGTGTGTTCTGTTTGCGTAGCAGTCCATGTGTTTCTGTATTACCATGCAAACGCAATGACACACATGTGCATGTATACATAAGTAAGTACACATGTATATGTGTACAGAAAGTGCTGACAGGTATTCTTACATACCCACACGCATACAATCACATGCACACACACTTTTACACACACACACACTGTAGAAAAAATGTATCTTTTATGCATTCCATTATTTTTATAAACTTTATTGTACTTTCCGATAATTCACCTTTCAATGGAGTTTGAGACAAAATGGATTAATAACCCATTCGTTTGCCAGAGTTTTGGAAAAAAATTTCAAAGCACTTTTTGTTTAAACTTCAAGAGGCTTAGCGGACCAAGGTTTTGCAGATTTTTGCCAAGTTTCCAACAGTTCTATGGTGAGTACACTCAGTTCTTCCATTTTTTCCAATATTTCTTGCGTTCCATGTATAAATTAAAATTTTTCAATCAAAGCAAAATGAATCAATCTATACATCTGGCCGAGTGTTCAAAAACCCCTTTACAATGCAAGTACTGCTATGAATTATCTTCTTTTATACATTTTAGATCAGTTGTTGCCATGTATGTTTCATTATAGATTATTGCGTTTGAGATATAAAAAAGTAAAATGAAAATAACTGACATTCAAGTTTCTTACTTTTTCAGCTTTCACTGCATTTTCTTCCTGAGTTCGATCAGTCTGGCCAGATGTTTCAAAATCACTAGGCTGCATAACACTGTTACAAATTTGACATGATTTGTGAATCAGTATAGATTGATATGAGCTGTGAATTGGTATCATTACATATCTTGTGATTTCGTTGTCATGATTTCTCTGATACTTTTAATTAATGCTTCTTCTTCTTCCCTGTGTGTGTGTGTGTGTGTGTGTGTGTTTGGGTAACTTACAGAATGATAGTGTAAATGCTGTTGGTCTTATGCAGATGGTAGTGTGATTTCATGTAAGTTTTTTCCCCCCATTTTCAGATATGACGCAGCAGCACAAGAGCAATCGCGGCCGATACAGTGGCTTCAAAGTGGAATTTTCTAATTATGTGAGTTTTTTCTACTTTTCCTTTTTGTTGTTGTTGTTTCACAGTCAGAATCAGTGTCTGTATTCAATATTACATACATTTTTTCTTTTCTTTTCTCACAAACATTCCGGCATGCATACATGCAGTCAAAATGTGCATATTGCAAATGTGCTCACATGTCCACTCACACAGACACGCACATTCACTCTCTCTCTCACAACACACACACACACACACACCACACACACACACCACACACACACCACACACACACACACCACACACACACACACACTCACTCAACACTCACTCACTCACTCACTCACTCACTCACTCACTCACACTCATCACCTCACTCACACTCATCACTACACACATTCCCTCATTCACACGCGCAGGCACGCACACATACACACACATACACAAAATCACAATCACAATTCTACACTAAATACATGTGCTAAATTTCTAATATTAACATTTAACAACAAAGCCATAGTATATTATATGTAGAAGCAATCACTTCTGTTCTACACTATACTCGTGTGCTTAATTTCTGATATCGTTTAACATTAAAGCCACTTCAGCTATCTATATAAAGTGTGTATGTTGATCAATACGATCTGTGTTGTTGACCCTGCAGAAAATCCTGACATCCTCGGACGTGATGCCCGAGGGCTACCAGTGGCTAGTGGAGGGATGTCCAGTGGTCGTTCCCATCCACTGGCTCAACTCCGTCTTGGAGCAATGCCAAGGTCGTAGCCCGTCCTTCGTCCTGACCATGATCATCAATGGGATGCTGCGACCTCATGAGGTCATTCATGGAGGAACTAGTGCCTACACCGGTACTTACATGGAGCCGGTTATCAACGCTTTGAAGTGTGAGTAGAGGATAGGAGTGAAGGGTTAGGGTGTGTGTGTGTGTGTGTGCGTGCGTGCATGTGTGTGTGTGTGTGTACGCGTGTGTGTGTGTGTGTGTGTGTGTGTGTGGTGAGAGTTCTGTTCCACCTGAGGTTTAGTTACACGTGTTTCATATTTTAATTGAACATGGTTTTTAAACAGATAAAAAAAATTCATTTAGTTTTGATCTCTGCCCCTCCCCCCTCCCTCCCTCCTCCAAAACCCCCTCCCAAACAAGCAAACAAAACAAAAAAACCCAATCAAAAACAACAAAAACACTCCTAACAATAACCACCTCTCCAAAAATAGTTACACATGTTTCATATTTTAACTGAACATGTTTTTAAACAGATAAAAAAATTTCATTTAGTTTTTATTTCCCCCCCCCCCCCCCCCCCCTCAAAAAAACCCCAAACAATCAAACAAAACAAAAAAACCTTATCAAAAACAACAAAAAAACTCCACTCCTAACTATAACCGCCTCTCCCAAAAATAAAGCAAATAACCTTTCCCCTCCCAAACCCCCCTTCCCCCAAAAAAACCCCCAACAGCCCAGAACAACTAAAAAACCTGAAACCAAAAGAACACAACCAAAACAAATGAACAAACAAAAAGCAACCCACCTTATCATCACCCTTATAGTCAAGCAAACAAATAAGATTGAAAACAAATCAAACTGTCATATTTTTTTGTACAATTCAAACTGTCAATTTTTTGGGTACAATATTTGTGTGAAACAAGTACAGCATTCGTATGTCACTACAGAACGCTCTTCCCTTTTTGTTGACTTTGACTGTATGCGCTTTATCTGTTTCTTAGCTGACTTTTTTTTTCTCTCTCTCCTTCTCTGGTGTTATTTATTTTATGTCTGTCTGTTTCAGTGTACGGTGTGATGAAGCTGAATTTCACCATGTCTCAGGCCACACGTGTTCTGAACGTGAAGCTGTGCACTGACAGACGCACCCAGAAACGACAGATCCAGAGAGTTTACGAAAGAGTTTGAACTCTCAGATCAGTGTTGAACTCTCCGATCCTCACAGCCTTTAAAACTTCTTGAGGAAAAGATGCTGGTACATGGATCTGGAGAAGAGAAGGCTGATCCATGTGTAATATTGTTATTGTGTTAAAACCGATGTAGGAGAGAAATTGTTAAGTTGTTGTCGCGGTGGATTTTTTGCATAAAGCTGTTATGATATATTTCTCAGGAGGAAGAAGTTGAAATATTGAAAATCCATTGGGTTTTTTCCCTGTTATGTGTTTGCTCTAGTGTTGATAACATTGCTATAGTTTTCCCAGCCTTGTTGGTAAATCCACACATTTTGACATTTCTGTCGTTGCTTTTGTCATTTACTGTTGTCTAGTCATATTATGTTTGTTGAAATTCGAATCAGGGGTTTGAGTCTTATTGGAAAATTTGTGTGCTAACTGCTTTAGATATTTATGCATTCAGAGGATTTTTTCCCCCAAAGCCCTTAAACATTATCATGTAGTTTTGGCTCCTTCCATAGCTTTTGATTTCACAGTGTTAAATATTTTTCAAGTTTCAGGATTGATGGATGTGTCTTATTGCTAGATGTTGATGGTTGGTTTATTTGTCTGTCTGTTTTTTGTTATTTGAGGGGGGGGGGGGGGGGGGGGGGGGGTTGGTTGGGTTTTTGTGTGTGCATAATGAAGAAACCTTGTAAATACATTTTTGTTACACACTAGTCAATTATTTCCTAATTGTTGCACAGAACTGATGTAAATCAAACAAGCTGATTTTCTAGAAGCTGGAGGTATAGGTAAGAATTCTACATTAATTGAAACTAAAACATACTGCTGTTTTTTGTATTCCTATCTTGAATCAACTAAACTATTTTTTAATTGGGGGGGGGGGGTATGTTTTGGGGCAAACTGCTACTGAACAGCTCATAAATTCTATACATGTAAGTTAGCATTTTGATTTGCATCATGGACTTAAAATAATCTTTCCATGGTAAAATGACTGCTGGTACCTATAAAGAACATGAGAAAAACATGTATGCTGTATGCATTATACATTATAAATATTTTTAATCTGTTGAAAAGATGTGCTGCTCACTGTTTGGCAGAAAGAAGGCTGTCTTTTATTTCTAGCCCCCCACCTCCCTTCCAAGAAATAAAAGCAATATAAAGAAGTGCTCATGGTTAAGTATCTTTACTGAGTTGATTCTTTCTGTTTTTCTCTTTGAAAAGTCTTAAGTCCTAGTCTCCACAATTCATCTAGATATTGTCCCATGCATCATGATTGTTATTTTGCAGAATATAGTTAAGATAAACCAACTTTTTTGCTCCCAGTTCAATAAACCAAATAGTTTTGGTCTGAAATGTTCTTCAGTCATTTTTCCTATTATTAAAAATGTTCTTGCATAGTTGTATTTTTTTAAAGCATTAAAAAGACCTAAAATCAATAGGATGAAAATTAATAGAAAAGAACATCTGTGACCCCAATTTTTTTTCTTCACTAATTTCCAGTGTTCAGCACCAGGTGAAATTCTGAAGTTGTATTATCTATGCTTTGTGAACTGTTTGTAGCTTGCTAACTGATACAGACATTTATTTCTTGATGCTTTATTGTCAGAGAGAGAGAGAGACATCTTTGTGGTGTTTATGGTTCTCTTTCTGTCATCGGCCTTGCTGTTTTTGTTTCCTCCCCTTCAATGCAAACTTTTATCATCTCAGGGATTTTTGATCATATCCTTAGCCAGTATATTTCTTTTAGTCACTGTTCCTTGAACCTGAGTGTTAGCAAGAAATGTTTGAATGTTCACTCACGCAGCAAATATGAATCCGTGTTCTTCTTTGTTTTCCCCATTAAATTGTGTGTGCACATGTTGGGTAAACTGAAAACATTGCAATTTTGTATGAAACTTTTTTTTGTCCTACAGGAAGCAAACTTAGTAGGGCTGTGGATACACAAAATGCATTTTAAGAATCACCCCTTGAAATGCTAACATATAACAGAGGGATGCTGCCTAATACAGTTACTATACAGTGAGAGCAAACATCTTGATAGAAATTGACATCTGCTGACAATATTGTTAATCTGGTAATACTAATAGTCATGTTGGTGTATATTGATAAAAGTAACTTTAATTTTGTCAATCTATTTTTTACCTTTCGTGTTATGGTGACAAATTGAGCTTTGCAGCATACATTTTCCCAAAATTTTCAGAAGACTTGCTTTACAAATTGTCAATTTATACATTGACTGGTTATTTAAAAAAGCAAAACAAAAACCACTGCTGAAGATTTCCTTAAAGTGAAACAAATAAAGAAAATATCCCCAAGTAATATCAGTTTAATGTGTGTGGTATGTGACTGAAAACTGTTGCTCAAATGAGGTTTTTTATTTTTGAAAACTGAGTTGTAGAAAATATTTTATCCTTGTAAATGACTATGCTGAGTAAGCTGTAAAATAATGTAGTAATTTATTCTTTACATCTAATATGACTGTTGCTGTTGGTGTCACTCTGTTTTAATTTAGTCAAAATGAATTTTGATGTGGTCAGTGATGTCTCAGAACATTTTAGTTGGAAATGTTTTGATTTCCTTTATGTTTATGTTGTTCTTGATTTAATGTTTCCTGATTAAAATGATTCTGCACATCAGTTATTTGTATGTGTATTTAATGTGACTGTAGATGCTAGTGTATGTATTAGTATATTTTCCTGTATCGGGTATCTTGGGTTTTCTGAGGAATATTCATTGTTTTCTATCAGAACACACAGTCACTCATTCATTCACACACACACAAGCTTGCTTGCTCACTCACTCACTCAGATACCACAACACACATACACACACTTACACACACACACACACACACACACACACACACACACACACACACACACACACACACACACCACACACACACAACTGTATTATCCTCAAAATAAAAGAATAAATAGATAAATAAATAAACACACAGACACACACTCACACACACACTGACACACATACACACACACACGCACGCATACACACGCATACACGCACGCATACACACACACCATTCAGTGTTGGAGTCTGCTTTGAAATGGATGTCTTTGTGTGGTTTATGTCACGAAGAAATGTGAGGAGAAGTTAAATGTAAAGATGACAAAATAAAAGTGTGAGAAACTGAACACGGCCTTGTATGGAGTTTGTGATTTTAAGCAAAGGATCGATGACAATCAACAAAGAAAGAGTGAGAGGAAGAGAGAGAGAGAGAGAGTATGCGTGAGGAAAGCACATGCGTGATTGAAGAGACTGCACAATTCAGTTTTGTGTGCATCATTTTTCATTTTGACATTCAAACAAAGGAAATCATAAAAAAGAGTGAGAGGAAGAGAGAGTGTACATGTGAGTTTGTGCACACTTGTGTGTGAAGAAAGTGCGTATGTAATTTCTGTATGAATTAGTTTTAAATCCACATTTACGAAAGAAAGAAAAAGAGTGATAGGCAGAGAGGGAATGCACATGTGTGTATATTGGAGTGAGTGTACATTTAAGGGTTGTTTGCAATAGTTTTAATATCATGTAAAAGAGGCTTGCAGTAAAGGACCAGAGTTTTCGCATACATGCATTTGCATAGTAATTCACATAAGGTTCACACACACATACACACACACACACATACACACTCACACACACACACACACACACACTCACTCTCTCTCTCACACACATACACACATGCACTTGCACATGCAAAATATCAATCATGCACACAGGTCACAATCCCATCAGCATTTTGTAGAAGAGAAGGCCAGCTAGGGTCAGTAGGATGGGTAACATGAACATACCCAGCATGCACCCAGCTAGCTGGTGAGGCACTGGCTCAATCAGGCTGTTTTATGGTATAAAAATAATATATTTACTTTTTTAAAGATAATATGTGTAAGAGTAGTGAGTTTTCTTTGCAGAGGAGTGTACATTATTATAGTAGTATATCAATTTTAATGTAGGTATTTTTTGTTTATTGTATACTCATAATGCACTGCGTTTTGCAGGTAACTGTATAATAGTAATGCATTTGGCTTTGCAGGTAACTATAGTGATATGCTCCTTTTTGCAGATAACAATAGTAATATGTTCAGTTTTACAGGTAACAATAGTAATATGTTCAGTTTTGCAGGTAACAATAGCAGTATGTTCAGTTTTGCAGGTAACAATAGCAGTATGTTCAGTTTTGCAAATAACAATAGTAATATGTTCAGTTTTGCAGGTAACAATAGCAGTATGTTCAGTTTTGCAGGTAACTATAGCAGTATGTTCAGTTTTGCAGGTAACTATAGTAATATGTTCAGTTTTGCAGGTAACTATCATTAATGTGTTCAGTTTTGCAGGTAACTATCATTAATGTGTTCAGTTTTGCAGGTAACTATCAGTAATGTGTTCAGTTTTGCAGGTAACTATCAGTAATGTGTTCAGTTTTGCAGGTAGCTGTGTCATAGCAATATTATTTCTACGAAGGTAACTGTTTTAACAATAACCTGTTGCATTTTACAGGCAACCTCAGCCAGCTCAATCCCCCCCAGCCAATGCCTGCAGGTGTGAGACCAGGGTGTGGCTACGTTCATCCCAGCGACGCCCAGAAATGGAACGTAAGTGTCCCTGTCTTTTATATATATTCTTTTGTATGCCTGTTTGATCATAACCGCCATACTGCTCAGCCAATCTCAGTGGAAACACCTGCCTGGTTTCACCTTGCTTTCAACATTGTCCTGTCTGTGAATGGTGCATGATTAATTTTAAAAAAAAGAAAAAAGAAAAGATGGAATGGTATATGATTGTGGTTTGGTGGCCTGGAGATAACGTTTCCTGTCTAGGAGATCCAGGATTTGAATTCTGTCTTAAGCCAGATAGCCCCCCCTTCCCCTTCTCTCCCCCCCCCCCTCCCCCCACCTGCACCCTCCCCCCACCCCCACTTTCCCACCTTTCTCTTAGACTAGGAGGCACAGGGTGTTAGTTGTTGCTCAGACGAGGTCATTTAGTGCAAGTTAAAGAACTAGTTTTAGTCTTATCTTCCCTAAAAGGTGTCTTTGCATGCAGGAATTTGCATGCACGATGTGCGAAACATGTCAACATTGAACATACGTACTGAAGAGAAGTTTCAGGGTTGCCCCTGGCAAAGTTATGTTGTAAAACCCAGACTCAGGAGGCAAACCGGGCAATATGTGGTATTATTTAGTGGCATTATACTGTGAATGTGTTTTGTCCATAGGGGGGGGGACTGCCTAAATGTTGTGTAGGGAAATCTCATGATTGTAAATGATCTCATTTTAAGCAAAAAGAAAAGATCTCTTTAAAAAATGTTAAAAAATATTTTATTCTTTTATATCGAGGATAATGGAATAAGCACTTATGTGCTTTTTTACATCCAGTCCTTGTGTGTATGCAGTTTTGTAAATTGTCATCTGTCCCCACCAGCACACAATGGCCTACTCTTACAAAAAGTGGAACAGGATTTTAACGTGTGCGCAAGATGTTCTGCGTGCTTTCGCACACGGGGCCTCAGTATATAGTCTCATCCGAAGGACTTTTGGGGAGAGTGGAGTCCACACTAATGTTAACTCCAAGGGAAAATATTCCCTTGAACGGGAATCGAACCCGGGTCGTCAGATTGCGAGCGCAGTGATCTAACCACTAGGCTATTCAAAGCTGTTGTTTGTAAATCTTATTATAAAAAGCTCAGGAAAAAATTATGACATTGAAAAAAAAAGGGTGATTAAAGAAGAAAAAAAAAGTGACGGTGAATGCAAACCTGCCACAACACGGGGGTGGGGGTGGGGTGTCAGAGTGTGAATAAGATAAGCGTTCATACCACTTGTCTTTAAAAAAATATTTTTGTCCCCTTTCAAACTGCTGTCAATATTGGAAATGGGGTGATTGTACTGAGATAGGCTGATGCAAAATGGTTTAACTTACCCTGTAGCTGGAGTCAGAGAAAGGCTGCAATACTTACATAAATTTTGATCTTATCTCCACAGTGATACTTTTTTCTGTCTTTATTTTTTTTTTTTTTATTCCAAAGGCTTTATGACAGTGTAAGGAACATTTCACATGTTGCGCAGTAAGCGAAAATATCTCTCATTATCAGATTTACTTGCTGTAGCTGGACTGTATAAAGTGGCAGGTTTTGACTGCTGGAGCTGTTGCAAGAGTTTTAGATAGTGTGTTTGTAACAATACTTGATGAGAGACTGACACTGGTAGTTTACATATTATAATACAGGACAAAAATACATGAAGTAGATCAAGTCTGTTTTTGACATGCTGTTGTAAAACACTGGCTAAGAATTGATTTTAAAAATAGATTTAAAAAGCAGTTATTCAGACCCAAATCTTTTTTATTCAGATTCAAAATTTTTTTGAAGTATGGATGGAAGGACTGAAAAAGATGATTTGCATAATTTCTCAGACTCCAGCACATTTATGAAATGAAAGCACTTACATGTTGTCAGTGTGTGCATGTGTTTGTGTGTTAAATTCCATGTTCTTTCCTTGCCAGCATAGGTATGTAAACTTGATGCAGAGAACAATAAAGAAATAAGCATATAACAAACATTACTGCACTTTTCCTTTTTATATTCATATATTTTTTATTAACACAAGCATTACTTCGCACTGAGGATTTTTTTTCTTATGGTGATTTATTTAAAAAGGTGATAGATAGGGAAAGGGGTGAGAAACATTGTACCACTTGTTATGAACTATACTAGGATAGGAGAACTGGTATCTCACATACACATGTCAGCCATTCTCATGGTCTTCCATTGTGGTAAGATACACTGAACTGAACACTGAAAGTAATTTATTGCCATTAACAATACAGTCTTTTTGGCAAGGAGCACAGTATGAACACAAATTTAAACAATATACTTTTTGCAACAAGGAAATAATGAAAACCGAAAGAGGAAAAGGAATCTCCAATAACTACATTCAACCAATGCATTAATTGTTATACATTAATTGTTATCACAAGCTTGCATTTAGCCAACAGAGTTCGTATTCCACAAATATTACAATCAAACAAAAAATGCATTTCATCTTCAATCTGCGCACCACACATGGGGCATGGGGACTGTGCAGATGTGTCAGTGGAAAACCATGGTTTGCAGGCATTTAGGCCTAAAGTTCTTAATCTGAATCAAGCAAGATTACTCCTATGCCATTTCTGTGTTACAACTGTAACATACTTTTCTGTTTGAAAAACACTTTTAAAGGAAGAGTACCAGTTATACTTTTCTGATTCTTCTATGCAAGCATGCCAGTCTTGTTTGTAGGAAGCTATCATTCTGTCTTAAAACTCCCACAAAAATCCTTCCTCAAATCCAACTCCCTGGCACATCCACACAATCAGTGCAGTAACATAGATAAATAATATAAAGCGCTATACCCGTGTGTTGTCATACAATAGTCAAACCAAATGAAAAGCTTCTTGACTCTTGCCAGTATCATTAAGTGAAAATGCACGGTCCAGCAGTTTTGTGGTCATTTTTACTAGCTGCTGGCTTCATATTGACAAGTCTGTTAGCCAGTGTGTGTGTGTGTGTGTGTGTGTGTGTGTGTGTGTTAGCCAGTATGTGTGTGTGTGTGTGTGTGTGTGTGTGAGTGAGTGAGTGATGAAGGGAAACACAAACTTATCTGATGTAGATTGGTGTGTGTGTGTATGTTCAGCACAAGTCATATGATGTGCTAATCCATAAATGTTCTATTTGGGAGGTTAGTGACAGAACAACAACAACAAGTTTTTAAAAAATCCCAAACAAACCCCAGCCTACATACCCCCCCACCCCCTTCCCCTCCCAACCACAACAACAATAACAAAAAGTTTTGCATTCGCAAGTTCACATTCATTGAGGAGATGCTGTGACAATATGCAGCAGGACGCATCTGGCTCTGGCTCCAGAACTAAGCTATTATTGTGATCAAAGGGGAGATCGGTACTGTAGATGGTGTCCCATGCATGCTAAATCAAACGCTGGAATATACTGAACATCATTTATTACTCTTTTATTTAGAGGATAATGGAATAAGCACTCATGTGCTTTTCTTTAATATCCAGTCCCTATGTGTATGCAGTTTTGAAAATTTTGTCATTTGTTCCCACCAGCACACATTGGCCTACTCTTCCAAAAAGCAGAACAGGCTGTAACGTGTTTAAAATGTTCTGCGTACATTTGCACATGGGATCTCAGAGTATAATCTCATCTGAAGGACTTGTAGGAGGAGTGAAATCAGCACTGATGTTAACTCCAGGGGAAAATAATCTCTTAAATGGGATTCGAACCAGCGTCAGCAGATCACGAGTGCAATGCACAACGCTCTAGCCAGCTAGTCTATCCCATTCAATCTCCACATCAAAGTCACTAAGCAGCTGTGCATGCAGGGCCTAGTCAATTTTTTCCTTCCAGTTTATGGTCATACCGTCTTTGGTGGTGACATAAATCTGACTACTATAAGTGGTTTTACATTTTATGTTATTGTGTTTATGCTTTCCTGTCTGTATTCTACATGTTTGTGATGAATGCATGATTATAATATACTAGTTAACAAACTTTCACTTTAACAACTGTGCATGTTTACATGTACACACACAGGCAAGCAAGCATGCATGCATCATGTGCATATGCTCACACATGCAAGCACAAGCATGCACTGGCACGCACACTCGCAAAAAGACATGCACGCATGCACACACACACACAGAGTCTCACAAACACACACACTCTCTCTCTCTCTCTCTCTCTCTCTCTCTCTCCTCTCCTCTCTCTCTCTCTCTCTCTCTCTCTCTCTCTCTCTCTCTCTCAATCTTTTCAAGCTTGCTAATACTGCTCCAATATATATTGTGTTATTTCAAGAAGAGGTCCAGCAGAAACTTGACTGGGGTGTGTGTGTGCACGTGTGCGCATGCATGCTTGTGTGTGTGTGTATGTCCTGTTTTTCATTCTTTCTTTTAAAAAGATGTGGTTTTAACAGTTGTAGGATTAAAAAAAAGTACATCCAAAAGCTGGCTTAGCCAAGCTCGTCATTGTGGTCTGCTGTGACTTTTATCTGGACCTTCACGACACTCTGAAGAGAAGGAGGTACTGGGTAGGAAGAGAGAGAGTGAGAGAGAGAGTGTGTGTGTGTTTGTGCGTGCATGTGTGTGTGTGTGTGCCTTGGAATATTTTCTTTATTAATATTTTGAGTATTGGGTTTGGTTTCCGTTTATCTGACAGAGTTATTTTAATGTTATGTACACGCAGACACATTCATGCTCATGCATGCAGGCACTCTACATGCATGCACAAACATACATGCATGCCCGTGTGTGCATGCACACACACACACACTTCGGGCAACACATACTTCATGCATGCATGTACATGCATGTGCCCACACACCCACATGTGTGTGTGTGCATGTCACGCACGCGCGCTTAGGCCCATGCAAGCCCATACTCACCCACAAAGTTGTGACAGAAATGTAAAGCATTGTCAATATTGAGAAAAATCCATGAAGCAAGGTGGCCTGTGAAACTGAAATGAAGTGTTTCAGGTAATGCTAGTCCTGTTGCAATCTATCCATATTCCTTTTTCTTTTGTGTTTGAGAAACAGGATTGTGTTGCCAGACTCATTACAGATGTCATACCTATAGTAATTATTTTTGTATGAAATAACTGCAGCTTCTTCAAATGTGTACAGCCAGATTGTTGAACTGTTGTATTAGACTGTATTACCCACGTAGCTTTGAAAAATCATATTTATTCTTCAGTGAACAGAGTTAGAAATATCATTGGAGGGTAGCTTGACTAGGCCAATTTAGGTATAGGAAGAAATAGTTTTCAAGAGACTGATGTACTGAAAACATTCTTATCTGAAAATATTCAGAGTAAACAGTAGACTAGTAAAACACTTGTCCTTTCTTTTGTGTGTGTTGAAAGTTGTAGTCGGGGTTAATGTTTCTGTGGAGGGTTATGAAAATAGAGCTTAAAACTGGAAGTTCTTTTGGTGCCTGTTAGTGGGGTTTTGCACAGGTTTGCTTGCATGGGATGCACGTCTTGTTTGTTTTATAGTTTGGGGTTTCTTTAGACCACAGGAGGGGAGTCCTCAGTATCATGACAAGAAGTTTATCTTTAAAAAAAAAAGGGGGGTGGGGGGAGTCACTAATATTTCATGAGTTGATATATTCTATCAGCAAAATGAATTCATGTAAAATTTCCATCAACACAACAGAAGAAATCATTCACAAAAACATTTTGAATGCAGCAGAACAGAAAAGAGGAACAGGTCTTTTTTGTCTTTTTTTTCACACTTTGACACCAAAGTTTACACGTTTTGTCCAAAATATTACAAACACCATTCTTTTTTCATTTTCATGGGAAGAAAGAAGAGAAGGAAAAAAGGGAGAGCAGTCATACTGATTGCCCCTCTTTTCTGTGTGATGCAGAAAATGGAGCAGAGGAAGGAAGGGAGGAAAATGGCCAATGCCCCAGTGATAACTACTGCTGAAGCAGCCTCTGGCGGACACCCTGATATGACTTTGGTTAAACAAATGTTAGCGGCCGCAAGCAATCATTTCCCAGAAGGCCTGTCTGCTGAAGACAAGCACCCTATGAGACTGCCTGTGTTAACCAGCTGGGATAAACCACCCTTCAAAATGGCCATGCAGATGCCAGAGTCCGCCAGAAAGAAGAAACCTCCCGCCGCCGTGAACAACACTTGTGAAAAGTGCGGGTTAACTCTATGCAGCCGACAGAGCCTGGCCAACCACCGGGCCAAGATCCACCTGATGCGGCAGGTGTTTCAGTGCCGCCTGTGCGGCAGGATGTACTCCTCTCAGCGCTATCTGAACAACCACATGTTTAACGAACACAGCGAGAGGAAAAAACAGGCAGAGCCGCCACATGTGCAGCTCAAGCAGGACATGTTCGAGTGTGGGTCGTGTGGCCATCTGTTTTCTTCACAGCTGTTCTGGATAAACATACACATTCAGAACATGCTGAGAAAAAGTGATTTCCCCTCCCCCCCCCCCCCCCCTTTTTTTTTCCTCCTCTCCTCCCTGATAAACATCTAGGACTTGCATTTTCAGATTTTTTTTTTCTCCTCTTCTCTAATAATTATTCCGAACACGATCCGAAACTTCTTTCTCCATAGCTCTGAAGACATGCATTTAGGCTTTAGAACATTGCAGAGTATTGTAAGTCAGCACTAAAGGCTACAAAGTCACTGAAGATCAGAAATTGTAGGGGGGGAGGGGGGGGGGGGGGGTTACATAGCAGAGTGTTTTGATTAAAACAAAATTTAATGCTTTGTAATGTTCAATTAATGTGGTAGAAAAATATGTTCGTGAGCAGTTTATATGATTTTACAAAATCAGATGGTTTGGGGGATAATAAGTAAGTGTGTACTCAAACTGTTTGCCCTTGTTACTTGATGTCAGTTTTTGTTTTTTTGTCTTGTGATTGTGTATATATATTCTAATTGTACCCATAACTTATGTGTGTAGTATTAGTAGTGGTTATTGTTATGATTATTAGTTTTCTTTTCTTTGAAATCTATGGGGCAAATTTGCTGTACAGTAACAGAATAAAATGATCTGACTGAAGAGAACAGAAATATGCACAATAATTGTTACAATTTATTAATTCTAAAAAAGTTTCTTTTCTCCCCGCCTCTTTCTTATTTTTCTTTTTCTACTTTCTTCACACGCACACACACACACACACACACACACACACACTTTGTACAAATCTTTCAGCATGATCAGATTTAAACGAGGAAAAAACAACAACCAACAACAATAAACCCAGCAACAACAACAGATGTAGGGTCAATTGATGCTTTTTTGTGGAATCACAGGTCTGGTTTACTTCTCAAACAGCAAGCACATGTTTATGTACTTTAACCACCACCACCACCACCCCCTCCCCCCCATAAAAAAACCCAACAAAAACAAACAACAAAACAAAACAAAAACACACAATCACCACCACCACCACCCCCACCCCCCCTCCTTTCCCCCAAAAAAACCCCAATGGCCCACTGCCTGGCTCCTCTCCTCTCTCCCCCCCCCCCCCTCCCCCTGTCCCCTCTTTAAACACTCGCACACACACACAAAAATGCATGTATACACGTAGTAACTAAGGACAGGGACAGTGTGGCATTGACCCTAATGACAGTGCCAACAGTGCTCCCCCCTCCCACCAGAGATGACAGACAGAGCAGTGACCCTGACCTGTTTATTGTCCTGTACAGACCCCTCCACACCACCACCACTTCCACCAGGGGATCCACCACCCATCGCCCCACCCCCACCACCACCACCACCCCACCACCACTGCCTCCCCCAGAGACGTCACCAAGCAAGACTTGCAGCGCCTTCTGCAGCAAAAGCTGCCGCTCAGGAAGATCGCGACCCTGCTGGAAATCTCCCGTCCAACCTTGTATAAGCTCCTCAGGAAGCACGGGCTGGATTCGGCTTTTAAGAACATCACCAACGAGAAACTGGTGGCCCGGATGCAAGCGATCGTGGCAGAATGTCCGGAGGCAGCGTCGGATCCCAACATGATGATGACCAAGCTGAGGCAGCAGGACTTCTTCGTGGGCATGAATCGGTTGATGTTTTGCATGCAGAAGTACCTGAGTGGCTACAACGCGTTTGGTGAAGGAATGGCTTCAGGCCAGATGTATCCTACTTCACAGTTTGGATTTGACACTTGATGGGAGTCTGACTGGACTTGTGGAGGTGGAATCCAGGGGAGGAAGAAAAAAAAAGAGTTGTGTCTGAAATTTGAGTGATGGAGGGAGACAGGAAAATAGAACTTTTGAGTATGATTTAAGTAGAGGAAGAAGAAAGAAAAAATGACAGGGAAAAATATAAGGGATTGTGCAAATTAAGGTGGTAGAAACAGAAAGAAAGAAAAAGAAGAGGAAAAAATATAGAGGGATTATGAGGTGTATTGCTTTGGCAGTTAAGTTCTATGCATCCATGGAGTTAGATTGTTGGAAGAAAAATTTACCTGATTGTATCAATCAGGATGTCAAAGGAAAGGCTGGAGTTTCTGCCTTCTCTTTCTGAATAGGAGTGTGTGTGCCAACTTCATTTATCTCCCTCCACTCCCACACCACCTTACCTCCATCCTGTCAAATACAGCAAAGGATTCACTTCATAAAGAATCACATACAGAACAAACAAGAAAATCCACACAAAAAAACTTAGAAAACAAAGTAGAACAAACATAACAACAACGACAGTATCAAAGCAATAACTCACCTCTTGCTTTTGATTTGGGATTTTGATTACAATGCAAGACAGAGTGCAGAGTGTACATAAACAATATATTAATGGAATTATTTTATATGTCTTTGCTGATATGTATACTGTAATACTGCTTTTTTCCTTTTACTTTATAAGAAGATGGTGCAAAAAATCTGTTTGGATTATGAGTTGAAGTAGACACTCTTCAAAACATCATGGCAGTCTGTGCATACATATGTAAAAGTAATAAAGTAATATATTATATCTGTGTGCTATCTGTCCTACTTTTTGAAGCTGAAGTGCAGGTGTGATTTAAGATGAATATGTTCTTTTTGCTTATGAAACAATTAACATACAAACACCGTTATGTATACATGCATGTGTGGTTGCATACCCATAATCTGTGTGTGTGTGTATGTGTGTGTGTGTGTGTACACACACCTTGTTTTTCTATGGTGATGGCAGAATATATACACAAAACCATATTCACATACAAACATTTATACATGAACAGTATTTTGTGAAGATGCAAACACTCTTTACACTCACTTCCTCACTACCATCCATACAAGAAGTGGGGGCTTTATTCAGTTACTGTTCTCATAATCTTTTATTTTATTCTTTTTTTATGTTGTCATAATCCTTGCACCAACCAAAACAAAAGTAACTTCTGTATTAGTGCGCTCTGGCTGTGAATGATTCTGATAAATGCGTATCTGAATGCTCGTATCAATCAGATGTTATTAGCAAAAAAGCAGAAGTGTGTACTTTTGGGGTTATCATCAGGTGTGTGTTCAATTTGAAACACTTGCTCTGATAAAATATTTGGATAGACTCTAAACAATATGAACGAATTAGGTAAAACAGTACACATTTCACTGTAGACCTAAACAATAAAATGACAAAAAATAATGACAGAAAACATAATCGATTAGTCCATACCTATGGCTCACAATCAGCAGTAGCAGTTGTGGTAGTATAGCCTGTAATCTGTTTAGTTTTCCTTTAGTTTACTAGCAAAATTAGGAAAAACTGTTCAGTTTTTTAAAAGTCTTTTTGGGTGGCAGTGAATGTTGTGAAAATCAGAGTTCAAAGGCATAGGAGGGTTTTCAATGACTGTGTCGACATGTCATGTTGTGAAGATATGTTTATGGATTTTTCAAATTCGAATTATTTAGGATTGAGAAGGTAGAGGGGTGGTGAGCAGGGTAGGAACTAGGACAGAGCACGCTGCTCTTTTCTCACAGTGTAAAGGGGACAAGAGTATTTCCCCCTACAAGATTGCACACAGGCCTGAGAAGAAACAGAGTTGCAGGTGTGACCACCCCAACAGGATTATGAGCATGCCATGTTTCGCTACGCCCGCCCCTGTCAGCCGCTGTCTAACCAGCTTGTTTGGTTTCTTCAGCAGAGGTCACGGCCCTCTCTGGACCCTGCCCGACCTCTCATGCCCCCTCCGCCACTGCCCAGAGGACCCCCGCGACCTTGACGGGCCCTGACAGTCCGCATCGCCTCCACAATCTATCGGCTGCAGAAGACATAAAGCCTCACAATTTCCTGCACCATGGTCCCCCTGAGCATGGAAGCGCCCTGGTCAGAAGTCCCAATGATGGGCCGGTTCAAAATTTTCTGAACATCAGCGCTGGTGTAGGGGGGATCGGCATCCCCTAAGGATGACTGATACGCCGTGTAGCCAAGACCCCATCAAGCGTCTGACAGCCATGGTGGATAGACAGCTGACGGACCCCGGCCCCGCTGTGAGACTGACCGACTGGTGATGAGAACCTGTGCTATGTGCCCCGTGCAATGTCACACACAACAAGTGGAGCTGGACGCAACTAGTGTTGACGTGACATAACGTGACTCTGATATCACCATGAATGACAGCTTTATAATTGGTTGTTTTTTTTATAGAGTGTGTTTGATTTATTGTCTGTCTGAGGTTAGAGATATAGGACAATAGAGGAGGGGGAGCTATTTTTGTTTCTATTTATTTTGATTTTTTTTATATTCTTGGGGGGTGGGGGTATTGAAATATGTAGCTGCATTGTAGAGTTTGTTCTGTTAAGTTGAGAAAGACACCAGTTCTCTTGTTAGTTTTCCCCCAATAGAAAGTAGTTTGCTTTATGGAAGGTTCAATGGGTGGGGAGAAATGGGAGGGGTTAGGGAGGAGGAGAGGAGGAGGAGCAGCCAGGAAGAGCTGAAACCTTTGTGATTTTCTGAAGCTTGGAAAGCATTTGATTGCATAGTTAGAATGAGAGGACAATAAAGCGCTTTAGTAAGGAGGTAAGTAAAGGAGTCCCATAACCTATAAGGTCGTAGGGGAGCGAGGCGTCAGAGACCTCACTTCTCTAGGGCCAGCATATTGAGGGCGGCGCCCATCTCCTCTCCCTCGCTGATTTACCTTCCCTGACCCTAAAGAGGGCAGGTACCCATTTACAGCTGGGTGAACTGGGGGAACTGTACTGAAGGCAAGGCGCGCAAACAGTCGCCCATCCAACTGGTAACCACGCTCGACGCTGCTTAACTTGGCTGGGGGAAAGCGAGCCTTAAAGCGCTTTACAGACAGAAAAAAGGTGAATAATGTAGGAGGACATTTCAAGATTAAAAAGATAAAACAAACAAACACCCCCCCTTTTATATATAAAAAGAAAAAAGATAAGCATACGATTACTTATTCCATTATCTTCAAAATAAAATAAAAGAATAATAATTTTTTTTAAAGTCAATGGTCACAGAAAATGTTATAATACTTCATAGCATATTCACCTACAGGTATGCATGCTTATATGGGCATGCACACACACACACACACACACACACACACACACACACACACACACACACACACACCACACACACACACACACACACACACACACACACACACACACACACACACATTCTCTCTCTCTTCCTCTCTCCCTCCCTCCCTCCTTCTCTCTCTCTCTCTCTCTCTCTCTCCCCTTCTCTATCTCTCTCTCTCCCTCTCTCTCTCTCTCTCTCTCTCTCTCTCTCTCTCTCTCTCTCTCTCTCTCTCTCTCTCTCTTTGTGACACGAGTTCATATAGTTATAGCCTCCCCTATCCTTTCTCCCTCCCTCCCCCCAAAAAAAATCCAGCCTGTTCATTGAGGTAGATTATTTTACAAATGATGGATATGATTTTTTCGTCAAAAATATTACCATGCTGACATTGCTATACATGTACAGGTGCAAGAGGCAGCAATTACAGTACTTACAGTTTGTAAGAGACAAGAGGACTAACATTTGGTGGGGGGGGGGTATTGTTTTCTTGGTCAGTGTAGGTGACTTTCAGAAAGCGCACAGATACTGTTCCTTAGTGTGTTAACTTGATGCTTCTTTCATATCAGCAATATCACCTTATTACTTATGTATGATATGTGTGAATACATACATAAGTGTGTTTGTGTGTGCGTGCGTATTCGTTGTGGTGTGAGTGTGTACATGTGTGTGCATGAACGTACATGTGTGTTTAGGAGTGTGTGGTGTGCATGAGCGCACGTGTGTGTGTGCATGCATGGGTGTTGGTGTGTATGTGTGAAAATGCTTAGTCACTTGTTGTTTGTACGCATGTGCTGTTATTCAGTATCATTTTTTTTTAACTTTATTTTTTGGTCTTTTTTTCTGTGTGTAAGGTGTTAGTTTGGAGGTGTCTAAAATGTTTTGGGTTGGGTTTTTTTAATAGCTTTTTTTCTTAAATGACGATTGTATGGATATCAATCTGCCAGTAACATTGAGAAAATTGCCATACATCTGTGATCCGTGAAATCTTGAGACAAATTGTTCGTGGAAAGATCTCTTTGAATGTTTGATATTAAAGGAATAGTTTCATTCGTTCCACTCCTTTTGATTTTTTTAAAATTTAGTTATGACAAATCATTGATAATAATAATGACATACATAGTATTTGTAGTAGTAGAACTAGAAGTGGTAGAAGCTGTAGTTGTTGCAGCAGCAGTAGTTGTGATTAAAAAACAGCAATAAAAACACTAACTAGTTGCAGTAGTGACAATAACAACATTCAAAATGACACAAAAACCAATGGTAACAAAAAAAAGATATCAGATAATTTACTTAATGAATTTTCAGTATTTGAGTTGCACATTTTACTTGAGTATTAGAAATGAATGATAACATAAAAGTCGATTTTTTGGGATTAGTTTTGAAATTGAAATAAATGAAGAAGATATTTTCTTCTTTATCTCAAAAAAAAAGAAAGAAAAGATTAACAGATTATCAAGAGATCAAATCCATGGGTCCAACATGTACAATTAAGGCTTACAATGTAGAAGACAGGCATGAAAACATGACATTTGGTTGTACATCTTAGCTAGAAAGACGAAGTTGGAATGCAGCTACCTTCATGGTGGGCAGAAATGGTTGCATACTCAAAATTTCACCTTTGGTGAACCTTGGATCTGTAGCTGGGGAATGAAAAGCACACACGTACGCACGCAGGCATGCACGCACACACACAGAGTCACACACACACACACCACAAAAATGTCAGGTTATAAATCTTGGCTAAAAGAAAGAAAACAGATAACATAGGATAATATATCTTTAACTTGAAGGATCAGAAAGGTTATATCTGGTGACATCACATAATTTTATTTTTTGTGTGTATAATTCTGTTTTAGTGTGCAGGATGTGAGTAGTATTGATTTGGTACATACAGTGATATTTTGAATAAAGAAACTAGAAAACCTGATCTGACATTTGTCTTGTTTGTGTAATACAAACGTGTTTCTGTGTTTTCAAGAAAAGACATGTGAAGTGATAGTGTGCAATGGAATCTGTTAAATGTCGCTTTCACGAGATCATAATTATTTTCAAAGAATTCCTTTGGAAGTCAGCCTATCCCTGAAGTTGGAATGCAGCTACCTCCATGGTGGGCAAAACCAGTCGCATATACAAAATCTCACCATTGGTGAACTTCGGAGCTTTAGCCAAGGATCAGGGGGAAAAAAATAAAAAGTCAGCATGTGTTCATTCTGAGGGTTAAAGAGTACGATCATGTATTGTGTCACTAACCTTCCATATGGAAGAGCTGAAAACTGAGAACTAACCACTCACGCGCATGCACACACTCATTCTCTCTCACTCTCTCATACATGCACACATTACTGTGAGTATGCTTGCATATTTGCGTTAGTGTATGTGTGTGTCTTTTTTCTTTTTTTTAGTCTTTAGTTTTAACGTCTTTCCACTTTAAGTGATACCAGGTGTTGTGTGTGTGTGTGTGTGTTGTGTGTGTGTGTGTGTGTGTGTGTGTGTGTGTGTTAAGAGGAGGGAAATATAAAAGTTTAATTCAGTTTGTCTACTGGTGCCATCTGTAAAAGCAGTAGAAAAACATCAGGCAATCTGCATTATCACATTGTAGTAGTAGTTGTAGTAGTAATTGTAGTAGTAGGCGCATTTTGTCAATGGCTGTGCATTCTTTGGCCACATCAATCTTGTTTGAAGCAACTTGTGGAATGGCTTAGCAGATCAATCCATGCAGTGAAGAATTAACTGTGATACGTAAGACAAACTGATCAGCACATCTACATAACTGGCAGTATGATGCTGTACAAAAACCAGACTCCTATATTTTTCTCACACATCGCATTGAGCTATAAGCACACAACATTGTCAAACAAGCACCGTCTACATTTGTCTTTATTTGCACTTGTGCAGTTTTCTCGAACGCTGGATCTAGGGCCATTTCTCTGTATCAACTCTGCTTGACCCCAGAAGATTAAACTGAAAACAAGCAGACAATGGAGGAACAGAAACATTCTTAAAAAATACAGCAATGAGCCATGATACCAAGCAGAAAGTTGTGATGTTTTGATATTCTTTCTCTCTCCCAATGTGTGTGTGTGTATGAAAGTCAACATAAAATTTTCAAGTCCAGATGTATATGTGTGTGTCTTTTTCTCTGTATCTCTATCTCTCTGTCTCAGTCTCTGTCTGTCTCTCTCTATCCCCCCCCCCCCCCCCCCCCCCCCTTATCTCTATCTCTATCTTGCTTGCGTTATGCAATGTCACAATTCGGGCCTCCCCATGCCTCATCATGGTTTCATCATACCCAGGCTTGCTCAGTCACATTCCCAGAGTCAGCAGTCTTTTGGAGCCCTCTTGAGTTTGACCATTGTAAAGCCACCAGCAAGAATAGGCCCTGCACTGCCCCTTGTTCACTTTGATGTTGTTCACTGGGGCCTGCTCTGATCCTAACCACATCTAACTGGGCCCCTCACTAAGCTTTGTACTAGTATCAATGAAACAGTGTCAGAGCCAGTAAGATGCACTGCAATAATATGATTGTTGCCACAACCCATCTTAAGTCGCCCATGAACTGAACTGAAATGAAATCTGAGACATGTATCAGGCATAAAATGGAGGAGAAATTGAAAGTGTTGTTGCCATAAGTGGTCAGGGCATGAATGAAGGGCTGCTGAAGCAGACTTTTTCTTTATTCCATGACACATATTCATTTAAAAAAAACCCAAAAGTAACAAATTGTGAGCATTGTATTGTATTGTATATTAACTGCTTTCAGTCACGGCAGATTGCTCTGCATGAAGTTCAGGCTGCTCCTTTTGAGGATAACAGCCAATCGTTCAACACCCCACCCCACCCCCCAAAGAAGAACACCCCCCCCCCCCCCACCAAACCCCCCCCCAAAAAAAACAACAAACTTCCTCCCCCTCCCCTGTCTGCATGTGTATTTGTTTTCCGATTAGAGTGGCTTATTTCTGAAGAATTTTGGCATGGACAGTTCTCTTGTTGTGGTGGGTTCTTTTATGTGCACTGAATGCATGCTCCACACGGGACCTCAACTGCACTCATAACACCATTTAAGGTCTAATGGATGGGGGAAAAGTTGAGCACAGATGGGAATCAAACCCACATTTCTTCGCTTTCTAAGCAGGTGCATTACCTCAAGACCATCGGACCATATAAGTTCTAGTTAGGGGAATGTTTAGGATATGCATTGCATAGAGCAAGGAAATCTTCACAGAAGGAATGACATACATTTCAGGCGCATCACTTCATTATTACATATATCAAATTTTCAGTTTTTCCTAGGGCATTTGGCTTTGTGAGGTATAGTCCACATGATATGCAACAGGCATCACATGTATGAGGAAATACTTTTAATAAATCAACATGATGAACTGCAAAACCCAGTGTACCAATAAAACCTCAGGGGGTTCCTTGATGAATTGCAGTGGGTTTTTTTATGAGCATATTCAACCTTCTGCTTATATAATAGGGATGAAGGTGAGTAATGCCTTGGAAAGTCCATGAGTAAGTTTATGTGAGGAATAGCAAAACTCCTCACCCCAAGTCTGTTAAGCTCAGCCTAGATTCAGATCCGTGGTCTGAGACTTAAGGATCACCAGGGCTACTTGAAGCTTTTCACATTATCCACTTAGCTTCATTGACTGTTGTGACAAAGAACAATACCAAAATGCATCATGGTGGTTTTTGCTGCAGTGCAGCAATATAAATGAGGAAGAACATCATTTCAATTTACCAAGATGAGAAATGGACTTGGTTGCTGACCTCTCTCACACTGGCATGCACTCCCATCCACTGTACAGTCTATGCATTAAACAGAAAAAAAAGGACAGGATAACTTTGGAACATTATTCACATTCAGCTTTCTCTCAAAATCAACACACATGCCTGGTAAAATTCCTGAAATATTGATGAAACTGAAACAACACCAGGTTATTAAATTCCTTAACTATTGATGAAACTGAAATCATGCCTGACAAAAATTGTTTATGTATCAGAGACATTCACATAATATAATGGAATCAGTATACATTGGTAAATGTTTTTGTGTGTGTTTTTTTTAAAGACAGGTCGAGTCAGATCAGATACCATTTACTTGATTCTCTTTCACTTCACTTATACTGCTCAGAATCATCAAAAGATCATTTATTTGGTCTTCATTGTTACCATGATCATGGCTGCCGCATGTCTAGGTGAATGAAATCAGTAGCGTGTGTTGGTCTGTGTGGCAGATGTACGAGCTAGTGCCTGGGTCGGGGGTGTTCATCCACGAAGACAACTACCACAACGTCATGAGCAAGCAGCGGGATGGCCAGCCTGACGGTAAAGCCATGGCCAGATACCTCATGTCCTGCTTCTGGAAACAGGTCAGTACAATTTTCTTCTCCTTGTTGTTGTTGTTCTTCTTCTTCTTGTTCTTCTTCTTCTTCTTCTTCTTCTTCTTCTTCTTCTTCTTCTTCTTTTCTTCTTCTTCTTCTTCTTCTTCTTCTCCTCCTCCTCCTCTTCCCCCTCCTCCTCTTCCTCCTCCTCCTCCTCCCACTCCTTTTTATCTTCTTCTTCTTCTTCTTCTTCTTCCTCCTCTTTCTTCTCCTTCTTCAGAAACCTTTTTTTCCCTTTAGTGTTTTTGTTTTGTATTATGTGTTTGTTTGTCTGTTTTTGTTTGTTTTTGTTAAGGTGTTTTTTTTAGGGGGGGGGGGGAGGTTATTTGTGATGGCTGATTGTCAAGTCATCCATAGTGACCTTACCACCAAGAAGACTATGGGATGTGTAGTGTGATGTAATATAATGTAGTATGATGTAATATCATGTGTTTTGTTGCGTTTTTCTTGTTGTCTATGTTTGTTTTTATATACATTTGTTCTTCTATTTCTTTTGAATGGGAAAATTGTGTGTGTGTGTTTTTGCATGAGAAGCAGGTTGGGGTGGGAGGTGGGGGCGGAGATAGATAGACGGAGAAAGTAACTGTTTATTCAGAATTATTTATGTTCTAAACACCAGGTGTCCGTCTCCATTTTCAAGGAAAGAGTTTAATCTGAAATACTGATTTTTTTCCCCCCCAACTTAAATCATTTCATAAAAGGCAATTATAAGGAAGGACAAACAAAAAGGTCAAGGTTATGCTCTAGGACATCTCCGAAATCAGAATGCGGCTACCTTCATGGTGGGCAAAAACAGTCACATCCACAAAAATTTCACCATTGGTGAACTTCAGAGCTCTAGCTGAGGAACCCCTTCGGATGAGACTATAAACCAAGGCCCCGTGTTCGAATGCATGCAGAACATCTTGTGCACACGTTAAATCCTGTTCTGCATTTCGTAAGAGTAGGCCATTGTGTGCCGGTGGAAACAGATGACAAAATTGACAAAACCACATACACACAGGGACTTGATGTAAAAAAGCACATAAGTGCTTATTCCATTATCCTCAATATAAAAGAATAAATAAATAAATAAATAACCCCCCCCCCCCCCCTCTCCCCCCCCCTCACCAAACCTCTAGGACATCCTGGAAGTCAGAATGCAGCTACCTTCATGGTGGGCAAGAACAGTCACATACTCAAAATGTCACCGTTGGTTAACTTCAGAGCTCTAGCTGAGGAACGACACTTCCCCCCCCCCCCCCCCCCCCCATCACCAAAACTTTGGGACATCCCGGAAGTCAGAATGCGGCTACCTTCATGGTGGGCAAGAACAGTCACATACACAAAAATCTCACCATTTGGTGAACCTCGGAGCTCTAGCTGAGAAACAAAAAAAATCACACAAGGACGTACATGAATTAATAAGCTGTTGACCCGTGTTTCTGTTGCGTGCTTGCTTAGATAGATGGCTTGATGAAAAAAAGCAAATGCATTGCTTATTCAATGTACCATCTGGAAATAAAATTTTGACTTGACTTGACTTGACTTGCAGTCAGATCTGGTGGGGGCCAGCATAGCGGAACCCCCGCGTCCCCATCATCGCTCCCTGGACAAAGGAATCATCAACGCCATTTTAGGTAAGTCGCCATCACTTTGCTCGTTTACTTTCCCTTGTCCTGCCTGGTCACTGTGCTGCTCTGTCGCCTCCTGCTTTTTTTTCTTAAAGGTAGGTACGCAGCAATAACAACAACAGCAACAACAAAACAACAATAACAGACTATAAAGAAATAAAAAGGAAATTGAAAAAATAGAAGAAATCAAGCCAAAATAAAATAGTGAAAAGGAGGAAAGAGAGGATCTGAGAATAAAACGAACTAACTGCCTTATAAAAAGGAAGGTGACAAAATAGAGAAAAATATAGAAATAAAGGCAGAAAAGCAGAAGACTTAAAAAAAGACAGAAGGAAATAGAAATATGATTGTTTATAAAAAAAATGACAATTTGGGGACAAAATAGAAAAGGAAAAATGGTAGACAAAAGAAAGAAATACAAACTGCTGAAGTAAACTGGTGAAGAGATCGAACTCTTTGTTTAAGTAAATGCCAAACAGTGCCAGTATTCTAATTGCTTGCCTTAAAAAAGACAGGCGATAAAAACTAAATCTGCACATAAATGAATTTTGGGATTATGCAAATTGTGTAAGTATTAGTAGGCAATATAAAAGGCAAAAGTGAAATTTAAAAAAATCAAAGGATGGGGAGAAAAGCATTTCAAAATGGATTCATCCCCCCCCCCACACACACACACCTTTTACATGTTTTTGCAAATACCTGTGAATAAAAAATCCTGACAATTCTGTAATCATTGAAAACTAGCATCTCATAGCTAGTGGATTCATACCAGACAATGATAATGACAGAAATTTGCCATTGTCGACAGGACTTTGGCATTTTCATGTGCTATCAGCATTATGTTCATGTGCATGTATACATGTGTCCTGAAAAGTATGGATGTTCCATAAGGCCATTGCTGTAAACTTCACTGGTATGTGGTGTATTGAAACTTCAAGTATGACCAAGCAGGACATGAACACAATGTTTTCCCACAAATCTGCAGTGCGTCGTGCAGAGAAATTCTGAGGAGAACTTGACTAATGTAATGAATATTTGTTGCAACGTGACAAATAACAGATTGTAAACTCAGAGGAGAACTTCACAAACATAAAAAATAGTTGTTGCAATGTGACAAGTAACAGATTGTTGCTAGAGTTTTAGTAACAGACAGGTTATCTTTAGTCATAGTGAGGAGAGAATAAGAAAGCTTTTTATATTAATTGTCTATGAATGAAATGTACCCATTTCCAAGTCCACTGAAATTGTGGACATGAAAGATACTAGTCAAAATGCATGCTATACACATAAACATTAACAATCTCTCTATTCAGCACTGGAAGTTAATGATGGATATAATTTGTGGAAGAGAGTGGATTGATATGCAACAGCAAAGTAGATTTTTTAATCGTGTCACAGCTGATTCACTGTTGGAGAAAATGCCTTGAATGTAATGAAAGTTGTGAATATTTTACTGGGGTTGACTTCATCACCTTTTTTATTTGTCGAGTTTCACCAGAACAGTACTGGCCTAAATCTTTTGCAACAACTAAACCGAATGAGTAAATTTGAGAGTATGGTGGCACAGGTTTAGCGCTTTAGAAAAAAAAAAAAGAAGTGTTTATCAGTTGTTGCAGTCAGTGTAGTGCAGAAGTCATCAGAATCACAAACTGCTTTGTTAACTTTTTTAAATCTGCTAAATGACATCTGTTGAGTAAAGCCATTTGGCTGGTAGAACAGAAGAAAGTTTGAGATTTTGTTGTTATTGTTGTTGTTGTTTGGTGTGGTGGTGATTGTGTGGCTGTGTGTGTGTGTGCGTGCGTGTGTGTGAGTGAGTGTGTGTGTGAGTGTATGTGTGTGTGTGTGTGTAGGAGGGGGGGATGTTGTGTGTTTAGTGTTAAAGCACATTAAGGAGCCTGGGAAAAAACAAATCAAAACGAAAAGACCCTCATGACAGTTCACAGAATATGTTCATTTTGGGGGGGGGGGGGGGGAAGCATTGATAGAACACTGAAGTATTTCAAGAAATAAAACAGAATATCTTGACTGTTAGATATCAGGGAAAGAAGTTCCCATTCAGTACCAAGAAACTTTTTGTAGGGTAGTAACTTTGTTTGGGGGTAACTACTTTTCAGCTGAAATAAACTCAACACTGGTAAATCAATCTGTCTTATGGCCTTCTGTCACTAGTGTTTTGACACCCGTAAAACCTCAAGAAAAGATTTTTGTTTGCCTTGACAGTTAAAAAAAACAACCTATACAACTAAACAAAACACACACATGCACAAACACACATACATGCATGCAAGCACATACATGCACACATGCGCGCGCACACACAGGCACACACACACACATGAACACTAAATGAACAAAAACTAAGGACCAAACTAGCTTGGCTTGGTAGTTAGAACGTTACTTGTGATGTACAGGATATGAATTGAAGTTTCCACATAGCCGCCTAGCAGTTATCTGGATTTTTTCCCTCTTGAAATGAGGATTTATTTTTACTTGAGATTATACACAGGCTATCTCGAGAGACTCAGGATATTTTGCACATTTACAAAAAAAATGCATCCGTTTTTCATAGAGGAATGGATCAGTGATGATCAGTGATATGAATGACTTGTGCACAGAGAGCAAAGAGTGTGTGCATAATATATAATGTTCTGAATGAAGACCAGAAGCACTGGTGCCATTTTCTATCTCAATTCAGCATGGAGACCCCCTTTGTTTCTTTCAGCACAGTTGAAGGGAAGAAACTTGCATTAAAGATCAAACTCATAGTTATTTCCCCTGCAACAGCTTTTGAGCTGACTTAGCAGGGACAGAGAGAGAGGAAGAAAGAGAGAGAAGAAATATACTTTGGATGTACACCATATACTTGCTTACAAAAGTCCTAACATTAATCAGTTACTAGTAAATACACTCATCTACTCTCTCTTTTGCTCTCTCTCTCTCTCTCTGTCTCTCTCTCTCTCTCTCTCTCTCTCTCTCTCTCTCTCCACACACACACACACACACACACACACACACAACACACACACACACACATACATACACACACACATCCATATCTCTCTTTCTTGTGTTAAAGGGGACCATCATTTTGATGGTAATTTTACTCAAGTGGTGACAAGGGCCAACAATACTGAGATATTAAACATGATCCTCTTTCTTGCTTGACTCATTCTCTCTTTCTTTCTCCCCCCCCCCCCCCCCCCCCACCCCCCCCCACTCCCTTCTGTCGCTCATACTGTTGCTGCAGCTATAGAAAGCTTAACTAAGAGCAATCTTGTATATTATACATGCTTTGTCTTCTTGTTTGAGTGGAATATGCATATCTTGTGTATGTGTGTGTGTGTTTGTTTGCCTTTTGTTTTTCCACCTTCTCAGTATATTTTGTGTGTGTTGTGCATTACATCAGTCATGCGGCTATGAAGTCATCAGCAATATAAATCTGATCTGTCAGACACAACTGCCTGTCAGCTTCCTTTGTGCCCCATTTGGGCATCAAGCCTGTCAAGCAGAGATCTGACAACGTAGCTTAAGCAAAAACAAACGATAAACAAAAACACCAACATAAAGCCACGACAAGTGAACAAAACGAAAAACCAAAAGGGATGAGTTGTGTGTCATTTTTGTCTGACAGTCTTTGGCTTACAAAGGCACTAACACTGTGTTTCTTCTTCACTATGCATTGAAGCTGAAATAAGAATCCAATCCTCTTTGAGCAATGCATGTATCATACAGTACTTCAGAGAAAGAGATGGATGCCAGCCAGAGAGAGAGAGAGGGTAAGCAGATGAGAGTAAGCAAAAGAGGAAGAGAGAGAGAGAGAGAGAGAGAGAGAGAGAGAGAGAGAGAGAGAGAGAGAGAGAGAGAGAGAGAGAGCGCGCAAATGAAATGGGGGAGACAAGAGTATAAGGTTTATGGTCACTGTTTACTTTCTCATATGAAAGGAATGCTAGTTGTTTAGTCTATGCCTTTTATATCTGGTAGGTCACTCTTTGGCTCTTCTCTTTATCTTTAGTTTGGAACTGCTTGGCAAGCAAGACACAGACAGTTCACTTTTTCCCTTTGCAAAAATCATGTTAAAGCAGGTGAGACAGACACAAAAACCAGAAGATAAGAACTGTGTATTGATGGTTTAGGAAATAATGACACTGAAGCCTACTTCCATGGTTAGGAAGTTAACTTTGTTGTGAATTTTTCAGTTTACATTGAGGATGCTTGTAGGAATTCGAAGCTTGCAGATGCAGGAAAAGTGGGTTTAAAATGAGGGCAGGAGATGGTGGCCATACCTTTAAGTTTGTGAATGATTTCAATGACAAAAAAGGTAATGTGAAATAGAAAACTACAGAACCTTCCCCCCCCCAAAAAAAAAAAAAAAAAAAAAAAAAAATTTTTTTTCAAAAAAACACAGAACACAACAACAACAACAACAACAACAACAAAAAGAGCATTACGTCCCCAAGATGCAGTTATAACTACCAAAGCTCAAGAAGTAGCATGACTGGGAGAGAGAGAGAAAAACAACAACCCACTCCCACATAAAAAAAAATCAAACTACAACATATTCAAGCTGCACAGCACAACTTCTCTGACTCACTAATCAGAAGTAAAAGCCTTGTTTATCCATATTAGTTTGAATTTATCTACATACATAAACGTTTTCTCCCAAACACAGCCTACAGCCCGGGTCCCTTTTCTGTGTGATTTCAGACAGTTGCGAGCACTGCTCAGTTGAAGCTCGACCAGCCTTAAGGCGTGTACTGTGGTCCAAAATAACCAAAGCGACCACCTACTTCAGGAGGTCGCGTGGCATTCCACCTCTTCTCAACTTTAGAAGACCTCCCAAATTTTAGGTAACGTAAAAGAAGACACAGAAAGAAAAGGTTGCACAGAGCGACATTGTACAGAGAAATAAAAAGAGACGGGAAGAGAAATCAGATAACAGGACCGCTTTTGAAACCTTAGGAAATTTTACAACTATTTCTTTGTGATTCAAAGAGAGAAAAAAAATTACATACATCACAATAGATATCAGCTGTGTGAAGGAAGAAACTACAGATGATGGAAACACACCAGACTTTTCAAGTCAAAGTCAAGTCAAGTCAAGTCGAAAACACTTAAATCATCCCATGATGGGCAATTACAACTTTGTAGGAAACTAATGCAGGAATGATGATACTGAGTGTTCTGCTGTTTGGGGTGTATGTTTGGGTTTTTTTCTTTTATATTTCCAGATTCCAGTTTATTTGAGAGAGAGAGAGAGAGAGAATTACTTGACTGGTAGGAAGAGAAGGCTGAAAGGAAATCAATTAGCAGATGTCTTGAGTCAAAGGCACTTTTCTGTTGTTGTTGGAAAAGCCTAGTGGTTAGAGCATTGCACTCGTGATCTGATGGCCTGGGTTCGAGCCACCACCGAGGCACCTGTTCAAGAGAATTTTTCCCCTGGAGGTAACATCAGTACTGGCTCCACCTCCCCAAAAGTGCTTTGGATGAGGCTACAGACCAAGGTCTCATGTGTTTATGCACAAAGAACATCTTGAGCACACATGAAAACCACTTCCACCTTTCGGAAAAATAGGTTATTTGGTACTGGTAGGAAGAGAGGACAGCATTAAAAAACACACACAAAACGCATGCACACTAGTGTCGTGTTTAGACATCATCCCCAAAGTCGGAATGCAGCTACCTTAATGGTGTGCAAAAACGGTCGCATATGCAATATCTCTTTATTGGTGAACCTTGGAGCTGTAGCAGAGGAACGAAGAAGAAAAACAAGGGTTTGCTTACCCCCTCCCCCCTTCCCCACACTGCCATGGGGTCTTATAAGATAGATTCTTGCCAGTGTCTTATTGTGGAAGATGATGGCTGAGATTCTTGCCGGTGTCTTATTGTGGAAGATGATTGCTGAGGTTCTTGCCGGTGTCTTATTGTGGAAGATGATGGCTGAGATTCTTGCCGGTGTCTTATTGTGGAAGATGATGGCTGAGATTCTTGCCGGTGTCTTATTGTGGAAGATGATGGCTGAGATTCTTGCCGGTGTCTTATTGTGGAAGATGATGGCTGAGATTCTTGCCGGTGTCTTATTGTGGAAGATGATGGCTGAGATTCTTGCCGTGTTCTATTGTGGAAGATGATGGCTGAGATTCTTGCCGGTGTCTTATTGTGGAAGATGATGGCTGAGATTCTTGCCGGTGTCTTATTGTGGAAGATGATGGCTGAGATTCTTGCCGGTGTCTTATTGTGGAAGATGATGGCTGAGATTCTTGCCGGTGTCTTATTGTGGAAGATGATGGCTGAGATTCTTGCCGGTGTCTTATTGTGGAAGATGATGGCTGAGATTCTTGCCGGTGTCTTATTGTGGACGATGATGGCTGAGATTCTTGCCGGTGTCTTATTGTGGACGATGATGGCTGAATGAAGCAGTAGGCAAATAAACTGGTACTGGTCCCTTACTTACTAAACCTCCATGCTGACTTTGTTGAATTGTGCTAGGAGGGAAAAAAGTGAAAGAAGTGGAAGAGAAGAGGGGAGAGAGTGGGGGAAATGAAGTTGGGTGGGTTTTTTTGACAAATGTGTATGTCCGCATATACAAGCATGCATGCTGACATGCACACCACACACACACACACACACACACACACACACACACATACATATGCATGCGCGCGCACACACACACTCACTCACTCTCTCACACACACACATAACTAACACACACACACACACATACACACATACACACACACGCACACACACACACACACACACACACACACACACACACACACACACACACACACACACACACACACTGTTTTGTGTGATATTCGAATTTCTGGTTTCTGTTTGTCATTGTTGTGACCAAAGCAAATTTTCATTTAAAGAGGATACATTAAAAGCTTGAGTCATGAGTCAAACTTATGTTGAGTTCTTTCTACGCGTGCGCATTTGTGTGTGTGTGCGCGTTCGCGCGTGTGTGTGCACGCTTGTGTGTTTGTGCACGCACTTGTGTGTGCGCATGCGCACACACAAACCTGCATGTGTGCATGATTGTGTGTACAATTTATATTTATTGTTCAAACCAGATGCTGTTATCTTAGCTGTACATATAGCCCCCAGTCTCCCCCCCCCCCCCAAAAAAAAAAAAAGAGAAAAGAAAAAGGTTACTATCAAGCTTAATGCCTGGCTGTGTGTAAGTTAGGACCTAGGCAATATGCACAATAAACCACATCTATACCAATTTTTAAAAACGTTTCAGCACACTGTGAATAAACTAGTGGACCGTTTAATGTATTGTTCATGACCGCACCTGGAAAACAAAATCACCAGCCGAAGTGTTGAGTTCATTGCTGCATTTCTGCTACAAAAAGCATTTTTCAACCAGAAACTCTGAACTGGAAAAGTAATAGGCAAAACAGAGAGGACATTGCAATCATGCTGACAGAAAGGTCACTGTAGGATTATTCACCATTACAATTTCGATACCTATGCAGTTTTCAACCAGTAGGTCTGGTCACTCGGTTTAAAACCACAACCCTTTCTTACTCTTTGAAAGTAAACTCATCCAAGTCACGTAAACCCTCTCTGGAATCTCGATGCCAAAAATAAACATAACCTTGAAGCATTTACTATAATTAACTTCCACAGTGAACGCGATTTTTTTTTTTGGGGGGGGGGGGGGCCTGCCTCATCTTCTGTGACATCCCCGTCCTGCTGTTCCCATGCCGCTCATCCCAATCTCCTTGCCACAGCCATACCCAGATTTGTTGTTGCATCCTCAGGGTCGGAACTCCACAGGGAGCCCATCAATATCAGCTGTCGTGGGGCCACCAGCCAGAGGGGCCCTGTACTGCTGCTGGGTCATTTTAGCAGTGTTCAGTGGTACCTTTTCTGAGCTAACATACACAGGACACCACTTACTAAGCCCCCTACTAATGACAGTATTAGCTCTGTCACAGAGCCAGACTGAGTGAGTTGCCCACTCGAGGTGGTGACCACCACAATATCCCTCCAACGTCCCCCATGAACCCCCAACCCCAAAGGCTTTGACACAAACTCACCACAGGCACAGAAGTGTAAGGGGAAACCGAATCTGAGGTCACCATGAGACCAGAGCAACTGGGACCACTGAATCAGAGGCAGTTTTTAAACAAAATTTTTTTTATTGCATGATGATCAGTGACAATAAGGATGACATAATGATGCTGCTGTGGGGGTGCATGTGTTTTGAGACTACTTGACAGGTCTGTACTCTGCTTACTATCATAATATATCCCAGCATTAACCGGGCTGGAAAGATACAGACACCTGCAGTGTTGGTCAGGTAATTTGAGCAACACTCTCAAACTCGCACACGTAAAGTGGATGAAGCTCGACTGTGTGGTCCCAGTCTTCCCACTGAGCTGACAGCACACTCACTCTGGGTAGGAGCTGGCCATAGTCCGAAAAATCCTATGACTCTTATGGGATTCAAACCTGCGACCTTCCTGTCCGAAATCCAAAGTGCTGACCACTGCACCATGGTGGCTGGTTGTGAGCGTGAAAATTTTGCTCTACGTGATCACACGGCACACGGCATCTCTCTGGAACAAGTCTGGCACCAAAAACCATCAAACCCAGCAGAATCATTCACGCACTGAAACTTGTGAGTAAAGTGGGTTTTTTTTTCTTTCTTGAATAGTTAGATGGTTGATCTATAAAGAAATGCTGTTTAAATGAATAATTTTATGCAAATCTAATTTTTACTTTAAATGAAAGTAATCACAAGTATTTAACATCGTTTGAGTGGACAAAATTGTGTGGTATGGAAAGAGGTCCCATTTGCAATTTCGTCCCTCCCTTACCATGTTGTCAACAGACAGCATTTCAAGTCTACTAGGCCCAGCCTAGGCGGCGCTATGGAACGTTCATTTCAATATACAAACTGTACTGTTAATGGAAACATGTCAGAATATATATGTATCCAAGGTTGAAAAAGCAGGCCCCACTGACCATTCATTTGATTTGATTTGATTTAAACTGCTACCGAAGAGTACTAGCACAATTCTTGAACTGACTGACTTCTAGCCAGGAATAGAAAAAAAGAAGCACACATTTTATGGCTGGAATTTCCACATTATCCACATTGTCATTTATCATATTCATTTTATTGTCATGAGATTTTTTTAAAAATCATGTTGTTTAAGAAAGGACCTAGAGAAATTGTTAATAGGTTTTTTTTTGCTCTATGTGTCTCAGCCTGGACAGCCACGCCTGGTCGTCGTAACAAGGGACGCTACAGCCACTACACGCAGGATGCCCTGCAGCGAGCCCTAGATGCAATCACCAAAAGGAACCTCAGCTTAGGTGCAGCGTCCAAGGAGTTCGGGGTACCAAAAAGTACCCTGAAAGACTATGCCCATGGAAGATCGACCCTGGGGAAAAAAGCTGGCCGTAGTCATAGCATTCCACAAGAACTGGAAGATGACATTGTCAATGGGGTCAACGAGGCTGCAAGATCGGGGTTTCCCTTGTCAAAGAGACAGTTTCTTTTCAGGGTAGGACAGTTTGTCCAAAGACTGAACCTAAAAACTCAGTTTAAAAACAACATACCATCTGAGCAGTACTGGCGCTCACTGAAGAGTCGACACCCCGACCTGACCATCTGCGTCCCAGAAACATATGGCACCAACAGGATGCGGAAGATCAATCCAGCAATGGTCAAAAATTATTTTGACGACCTGGAGGCTTTCATAGCCCTCCATGATTTTCAGTCCAAACCAGAGGCCTTGTGGAATGCTGCTGAGACTGACATCCAGTTTTCCCCAGACACGGCAAAGGGGATTGCCAAAAAGGGATCCAAACAGCTTCTTGCCCGGAATGCAAATTCCCGCGACAGCGTGACCACACTGGTGTGTGTAAACGCTAGTGGCAGGGCCATGCCTCCGCTGTTCATGGTCAAGGGCAAGACTGTGAGGTCACTCCAGTCCTTTGCCACGCTTGATGCGCCAGCTGGATCACTTTGGACCTACCAAGCCGATGCCTGGATAGAGCATGCCATGGGGTTGGCCTGGTTCAAAGATGTCTTCCTTAAGAACTGTGGCCCAGCGCGACCACAAGTTCTTATCATGGATTCCTATGGAAGCCATGAGATCATCGACATTTTGGAGCTTGCTCGCCAAGAGCAAATCTACATTGTTGCACTCCCTCCGCACACAACGCATTACCTGCAGCCACTTGACAGGGTTGTGTTTGGGCAGTTAAAAGAAGCCTACAGGCGGCATTGTGCAGAGTTCATGTCTGCCGACCCAAACTGCACCATTAACAAAGTCACCTGGCCAGGCATCATGAAACAAGCGTGGGAGGAAGTGATGACACCAGAGGTCCTGACTACAGCCTTCAGGGCCACAGGGATTCTTCCTGTTGACAGGACTGTCATCCCACCTGAGGCCTTTGCCCCTCCTGCTGCCGTGGACAGAGCTGAGCCAGAAGACCCTGACCATCTGCCAGCAAGCCAAGATCCACCCCCTGCCATTCCTGAAGCAGCTGCTACAGCACCCAATCCTCCAGCTGAGCATCCAGAAATGGTTGAGGACATGCTTGCCCCTCACCAGGATGATCCATCACCCATGCCTTGACCTCGACGATGTCGGCAATTTCCCTTCACCTTAATTGCTGGTCCTTCCTTTGAAAGTTCAGTTGCTTGTCCTTCCTGTCAACAAGACATAGCAGACATTATCGGCAGTAACACCAGCAACAAATTCACGCTGCCTGCAAGAGAGCCAGTACAACAGCCATCACCAAGTTACCATCAACTCCTCCTCACAAGTAATCAGATGATTATAATACCAGAGCAAGGCGGCCCAGACGGAAGAAACGGAGAAGAAAGAGAGGGAGAAGCAAGCCAGGAAAGACAGAGCAGAAGAAAGAAAAAAGAATGAAAACAATGCAGAGCTTGCCCGTGTCATCATTTCAACCTGAACTTCACCGCTCTTAGCCCAGGCTGAGTTGTACTGACTGAATTGGTGTTGTTGCCATTTAATTCTGAAAACTGTCTTATTGCTTTGGTCATTTCTGTACATCCCATGTTGCATAACTATGTACACTGTGTCAAAGTCACGTCAGATTTTTATTTCCAGATGGTTCATTGAATAAGAGATGATTTGTTGTTTTTCATCAAGCCATCCATCCAGGAACAAAAATTTCATAATGATAATATTTAAATACAACAATGTGTGTGTGTTTAATATTTAACTACAACAATGTGTGTGTGTGTGTGTGTGTGTGTGTGTGTGTGTGTTGTGTGTGTGTGTGTGTGTGTGTGTGTGTGTGTGTGTGTTTGCAGGTATGCTGGAGTTTGTGCACATGTGTATGGATGTCAGTGTGTGTGTGTGCCTTGTATGCATGGGTATCAAAGTTAAATAGTTATTTTCTTTACTGATGTTAAAAGTTGATAAATGTTTGATATTGATTTTTGGAGAATCTGATTCCCATGCAAGGCTTCTCCCCCACCCCACCCCCCTCTCTCTCTCTCTCTCTCTCTCTCTCTCTCTCTCTCTCTCTCTCTCTCTCTCTCCCTCCCTCCCTCCTATCTCTCCTTCTCTCTCTCTCTCTCTGTTTATTCTCTCGTACCACTGCTGTTGTGTGTGTGAGTGGTGTGTGTGTGTGACTCTGTATGTGTGTGCATGTAAGTGTGTGTGTAAAATTCGTGGTCTTGATACCATCTCCCCCCCCCCCCCCCCCCCCCCCCCCCCCTTTCCCCTCCTCTGTCTCTCTCTCTGTATCTCTCTCTCGGTCTGGATACCATTCTCTCCCCACCCCCTCTCTCTCTCTCTCTCTCTCTCTCTCTCTCTCTCTCTCTCTCTCTCTCTCTCTCTCTCTCTCTCTCTCTCTCTCTGTGAAAATCTCAGCTGGTTCTACCATATATCTCAACCAATCTTATATACAATCCTCATAGACTATGCTTCTATCATGTGGGATTTTGCTAGTGCAAACACTATGAAACCGTTACTGAGTCTGTATAAACTTGTTCTTAAACTGGTCCTTTTAAAGAAGACAAGCTTATTAGAAGCTGACTATACTCATTAAATATTCTCCCCCTACACCAAAGATTGAAATATGACAAAAGGCCTCTTGATGCTCAAGATTATGACGAGAAGTGTTCCATCATCCTTGAAAGACAAATCCATCCTAAACCAATCCAGAAATACTATAAAGCCAAGTGTCCCAATCCCAAGAATAGGTCTGTTCAAATCTAGTTGACTTTACTTGGGTCCTGTGCTGTGGAATTCCCTGATTCAGTTAAACAACATCAATCCATAACAATTTTCAAAAGTCACTTATTAACCCTCTTGATGCACCAACAATAATGAACCACACTTCATAGCCTTGGAAACAAAGTTGTTTATCTGCCCTTACCTACCTGTCCATTCCCTCCACCTCTTCCTAACCTCCACTGCCCCCCACCCACCCCACCCCCACCATCTGTCTGTCTGTCTCTCTTACTCTTGTCTCCCTCTCCTCCTTTTATTGTTTTGCTTATAGATTTAAATTAATTGTTATGTTCACAGTTTCTATCCTGATGAAGGCTTTATTCATATTTTATATTTTCAATTTTATTGTGTATGTTGACTGTATTTGAGTTTTAGCGAATGTTTTATTCCAATATCTTATTGTTTGAATGTAACAACTATGTATATCTTACTTACAATGTGTAGATGTTCATTTTTATGACAATATGGAATAATCACAAAGATTGATTTTAGCATTAGATCTGGAGAATTGTGTTTCACTAGATAGTGCTGTCTATGCCTCTGTCTGTCTGTCTGTCTGTCTGTCTCTCTCTCTCTCTCTCTCTTCTCTCTTCTTTCTTTCTTTCTCTCCTTACTTTTTTTTTAACCCTTCTTTATCTCGGTGTCTCCTTTTTCTCCTTTCATTACATTTTGGACCTTTTTTTTAAATTATTGTTATTTTTGCTTTTCTTTTTGTTGATGTTTTGGGAGTGTATTTAGGGTTTCTTTTGTTTGTTGGTTTGTTCAAATTTTTTTTTGGTAGGTTTATTGGTCATTTTGTTTGCTTGATTGTTTGTTTTTCTTGTCTTTATTTTGCTCCTGTACCACTTAGGAAATATTGTGATATGGTAATTGATTTGGTAGCTAAAGGAGTTTATCCTTTAAAAAAAAGAAAGTTCTTACCAAATACTGCTCTAATTAATTTTTGGGGGGGTTGTTTTTTCTTTACATTAAAAATTTTTTTTTTTACAATCTTAATTTTTCTTTCTTAAATTTTACCTGTTTTTAATTGTGAATACATTACAGTGAACGCCCCCCCCCCCCCCCCCCCCCCCCCCCCCACCAGTCTGTCTCTCCCTCAATGAATTTATAGTATGTTTTTACTGTAGCCAGCTAGTTTATGCATGGTTATTGGGGTGTGTGTGTGTATTTATATGTATTGTATGTGTGCGCGCAGGTATAATTTGTTTTGTGTAATTCCCTTTTGTTTAATTATATGACGTTTATTTTTGTGTAGTTTACTATTCCTGCTGATTTTCAATTTTAAAAAGTATAATGAATTGGTTAACGTCTATTTTCCCATTTCTTCTTCTTCTTCTTCCTTTTTTGTCATGTTTCTCCCAGGGAAAGTTTGACATTGATGAGCCTTCTCCATCTCTCTCTTTTTTGAGCTTCCTCTTTATTTATGCCCTTTTCTCTAAAATCATCTGCAATACAGGCAGCCCAGGTCTTGCTAGGTCTTCCCTTTGGTCTCTTTCCATCCACTATGAAGTTCATTGCTCTTTTTATGATGTGGTGGTCTGCTTTCCGTTGAACGTGCCCAAACCAGCGCAGTCTATTGCTACTAGCTACAGACTTCAGATCATCAACTTTGCACATTCTCCATAGTTCTTCATTCGTGATCCTGTCTTCCCCTTTGATCTTTGTCATGTAGCGTAGCATTCGTTTTTCACAGCTCTTCAACAAACGTTTGACGGTTTTTGTGAAAACCCACGTCTCCAAGCCATACAGGAGAACAGGTCTGATGCAGGCCTTATATATCAGGCAGCGTCTCTCCAGTGGGATTTTCTGGTTCTGACAGCTAGCTCAGATTTTGCTTCACAGCTCATCATCTCTCCCAGGTAGCAGAATTCGTCTACCACTTCTATCCTCCCTTGTTCAAATTCTAGCTCCTCCTTTCCTGCATTTGGTATTGTCTTCACCCTTCTTATTCATACAACTGGGGCAGACAAATACTCTGTCCTCCTTCTTCAGACTTTTGAGCTTTGAGCATCTTTTGTGACACCTATTGACATTTGGAGCATTTGATCGATACTGTTTATATGCTTTGTTCCCCTTTATATTGTGGAGGTGGGGGTTTATTTTTTTGGGGGGTTGTTATTTTTTGTGGTTTTTCTTTTTTTATTATTATACTGTGTGAGTGTATGTGTATTGGGCTTATTTTAGTATCATGATGTATCCTTAAAGGCGGAGACTGGATGTAAAAGAGCGCTTGGGTGTTTATTCATTTTTCTTAAAATAAAAGAATTTGATTTGATTTGCCCAAATTTTCCTCTTTCAATATCTCCATCTCCTGACTCTTGCAATCTCAAAGGCACAGTGAACTGCATAAACTCAGATGCACAGTACTTGTTATACCCTTATATTATTCATGCACAAGCTCTGCCACACAAAGTATTATTGAACACAAATTTCAACGTATTCACACAAACAAGTTGATGTCACATGTTAATCTAATATTATGCCTACTATTCAAACTAATCAAAGATAAAAGGGAAAATAACAGCTGTTTGAACTTTTTTTGGTTGTAACTACATAGTGCTGTGTTTGCTGCTCTTTGTCTTTGGGATGAAATTGTATTCATGACATGGTCAAAATTGTAAGGGGGTGGGGGCGGGGAGGGGGAACATTGTCACAAACACCCCTACATTGGTTTGAGTCATTCCTTGATGAATATTCACGAGTCAGCATCGAATGGCATGGTCTAAGCTCTTGGTAAATGGCAATCATATCAGAGTATATAAAAATACTCTCATGGACTGGTTTTATTTGCCACGGCAAGCCAAAACTTAGCCATGCTGCCTGAAGTGGCTGAAATAGTAAGGGTTTACCCTACTGTTCTGCCAGGTACCAACCATTTGGAAAAACCCCCCAGCCAACTGAATTCTATTCAGGATAGGCACCAAGCATTATTGTTAATTAATATTGCTAAGAGACATACTGATCATTTGAGAGAAACTGGATTCTATTCAAGATAGATATTCACCATTTAGGGATAACCGAATATTGTTCACAGCATTCAGTGTAGCAACCAACCATTTGAGAGTAACTGAAGCCCAGACCACAGCGGCAATGCCCAGACTGTGAAAGTCTTCTGGAATGACAAGAACATTGCCATCAGTTTTAAAATCAGACTGATGCTTTCCATGGTTATGTCCATATTATTTTTACGCATGTGAAACATGGACCATAAAGCGGATATTGAAAGAAGGATACAGGCAATGGAGATGAGATGCTTTTGCAAACTTCTTGGTATCTCACTCAGAGATCACATAACTAATGAGGAAGTGAAAACCAGAATGGAAAACACCATCAGGCCATTTGAAGAGCTTCTGACTTCAATGAAAAAATGCAAACTGAAGTGGTAGGGGCATGTCACACAAACATCTGGACTGGCCAATTCTGTCCTACAGAGGAGAGTACAAGAAAGGGGGCAGACAAGAGAAAATGATGGAAAGACATCAGAGAGTGGACTGGCCTAGAGTGAAATGACTTGCTACGGAATGCTGAAAACCACAAGGAGTGGAGGAAGCTGGTTGCAAAAGCTTCAGTGGTGCCCCAACGGTCTACTAAACTACAGGATAGGTGAGATAAAGGAAAACTTTTCAGGCACCAACCATTCGAGAAGAGCTGAATGCTATTCAGGTTAAGCATCAACCATCCAAGAATAACTGAATTATATACTAACCAGGGAATGCACTAATCATTCAAGAATAACTGAATGCTTCTTCAGAAAAGGTACAAACCATTTTAGAAAAACTGGACACTATTCAGATTAGGCATCCACATTGCCCTCTCACCATCCCAGGCACACACACACACCATTTCAAGGAGCTGATGGAAGACCTTGCTGTGTGTGTGTGTGTGTGTTCCAGATTTTAGCACTGGCCACTCAGTGACCAAACGGTCCCTTGTTAGAGCCTGCATATCCTCCACAATCACCAAGGCCTCCTCCAGGTTCAGGCAGATGCATGGACTGCCTGGTGGCAAGCCGGGTAGACCCATGCTAGACTTGTAGTTCCTGAGGTATGTCTTGGGATATCGACTGATCACACTCATCTCATCTGGTCAGGGATTTCCAGCATTTAAGTCAAGTAAATGCATAGTCTCCTGCACTATCTTGTGGGCACACTCCCTTGTTACTAAGTCTATGTTGATGTCTTTTCAGCCAGTTTGAGTGAGTGAGTAAGGTAGGTTTTAAAAGTCAGTTCAGCTTGTAGTTGTAGGTATGTCTGATTGTTGAACACAAGCTACAGAGGTCAGTTAATCCAAAGGCACTAGGCTTCTTTCAAGAAACCTTCCTCCACAGTGGGAGTTCAGAGACAGGATTACAGCAAGTGACAACGTGGCCTCAGTCTGGGCCGTCTAGGTTTCACAAGTATCAGAGAGCATTTCTCCAAATCTCTTTTGAGTTCTCTCATGTACATACAATTTTGTCATTTTATTTTGTTTCTGATCAGCCGGAAGTGTGCGATTTTCATTTTTGGCAGTCTGTGGTCAGTTTCTGTAGTCAGAACTGTATTTCATCCTTGTGTCTGATGTAAAATATACACTTAATTTGGCTGTCTGGTTCTTGTTCCTTAGTTTGACTATCTTGTTGTTCTTTGCAATCACAGAATGGTATGTAGGCAGTCAGCAGTTGAAACTGGATTGTTAAAGATTGTAGAGGAAGAATCTGTTGAGCTGTGCCCATGAAGGCCCTGTGTCAGTGGCAGTGATTATGAATCAGCAGTGATTCATGTAACATGTTTCAAAATGGCTGCCTGCAGAAATATAGCTCTGAAAAAGCAGGATCTGGCTTGGCCACATACTTCGCAAGCTTGCATCCAGTATCATACAGCACACCCTTATCTGGACTGTTTAAGAAGAGATAAGAGAAATAATATGGGACAAAATAAGTTAATAAAAAGAAAATTGAAAAGAAACAAAAGACAACATAATTATGGAAATTAAAACTTACAATTTGCTAATTAATGGGTTTATAAATCTGCAATTACCAAAAGCAACGTGGAGGAGGACTGTAGAAAGTGAGATGAAGGCCATGCAGCACTTTGGGGATCAGTGACTAGGTTGGCCCAGGATAGGCAGGAGTGGAAGCGCTTTGTTGCTGCCCTACACACCACTGGGTGTAATGGTTAATGATGAAATCTGCAATTAGAGGAGAAAAAGGAAACTGCTCACTGAAGCAAGCAGGACACCCTCCCTCTTTCGCTACACACATAGGCATGCATACATGCACACATATTTTGATCTCTCTCTCTCTCTCACTCACACACACACACTGATAAGTCCTGTGTGTGTGTGTTTCAGATCATTGCCAGCAACACTCACACTGCACACGGGGAGACCTCAGACAGACGTGCTGGTCACGTATCACTAAGGCCACATATGAATACAAACAGAAACAACTCACATGGGCCTACAAAATGATGTGAATGAACTCTTTCTTCTTTTCCTTTTGTCTCCTTCCAGTCTTGTTTCTCTTCTTTGGTAAGTGCTTGAAGCTCTGAATGTTCCTGACACTACTGCTTAAATTAATGAACACTTCTTTGATAGGAAGCATCAATCAATATTTCTGAGTTACAACATTTCTGAGTTTGTATCTTTCTGCTCTTCACATAGTTAGTCCCATTACTGACACACCAGCAGTCAATCAGAAATCAATAGATTTTTCACAGAAAGGTACAAAACTTGCTGGATTATCCACACACACACACACACACACACACACACTCACAGTTATTTCCCCCGATTTGCTTCTTCAAAAAGGTTCTTAGTAATGTTTTCAAGTGGCTATAATAACTTTAGTGATTGTTTTTTGTGGAAGATGTTGCGAAATTGAGGTTTGTTTTGTATGAAATCATGTGTCTGCTCAGTGTTTATGATAACAATACTTTTGATGGAAATTATGAAAATTCTAATGATAAAACTGATTTGAAATGGTTAGAATGGATGTGGCAGTGCCTTTTGCTCATGCTACGTATGATGAAATTGTCGATTTGACTGTTGACAGTATAGTCTGAATTTTATGTAACATCTGACAAAATTAGCAAAAGCAACCAGTTTTAAAGGACAACACACAAAAGTACACAATCTGTTTTGCAATGTTTGTTTTTCATGACTGTTTCTATAGAGATATAACATTTTATTTGAATTTGTTGGCAATGAAAAACTATACCATTTAAAAAACAACAACATACACTGATGACAAATGCTGTCGCCTTAGAGAAGCAAAGGCCAACTAGCTACAACAGGCACACTCTGCCTTTGAGGCTGATGCTCTGAAGACACACTCTCTGCCTTTGAGGCTGATGTTCTGAAGACACACACTCTGCCTTTGAGGCTGATGCTCTAAAGACACACACTCTGCCTTTGAGGCTGATGCTCTAAAGACACACACTCTGCCTTTGAGGCCGATGCTCTGAAGACACTCTGCCTTTGAGGCTGATGTTCTGAAGACACACACTCTGCCTTTGAGGCTGATGTTCTGAAGACACACACTCTGCCTTTGAGGATGATGCTCTGAAGACACACTCTCTGCCTTTGAGGCTGATGTTCTGAAGACACACACTCTGCCTTTGAGGCTGATGCTCTGAAGACACTCTGCCTTTGAGGCTGATGCTCTGAAGACACACACTCTGCCTTTGAGGCTGATGCTCTGAAGACACACACTCTGCCTTGGAGGCTGATGCTCTTAGTCTTGGTCTGTCGTGCTCTTTACAGAGTTAGTCCCATTACTAACACACCAACAGTCAATCAGATTTTACACTTCATAAACTGATGCTGACAAGAGAGTTTATGTACTGCCTTGAAAAATAAGAATGTTGACAGGGTGGAAGTGTGTTTATGTACTACCTTGAAAAAATGCTGGTGTGGCCGTCGCAATACTGTGATAATGGTGTTGACAAAAAAGGAATCTTCTTTCAGCATGAACTTGCATCGTTGTGGACTTGCATCGTTGTGGAGGTTCTTTTTTTCTGGTTTTAAGACAGCTGTGCTGACCATTGTTTCTGTAACTGGTGTTCCACTTATCTCCTTCATTTTATATGTTTTATTGGAATGAGAACAGATATTTCTCTTAGTGTATTCTTGTGTAGAGAAAGTTACAAAGAGAAAAGTATGTGTAATAGGCAGTGCTTTGATATCAGAACTAGTGAATGTGCAATAACTGTTGCTCTTTTTGTTGTCTGTAAATTCCATGTCACATTACTGTCATGGACTCTCTTTTGTGCTGGAAACATCATTTTATTTCTGTCAATTTTGCTGTGTATAGGTGCTTGTGTGTGCCCATGCACACACACACACACACACACACACACACACACACACACACACGTGTGCATGTGCGTGTATGCACATTTGAGTGTATATACACCTCAGCAACATTTACTTTCCTAGTATCAGACTGTATTTTTCATTGGCTCATATCTGTGGTTTTATCTTTTCACCAAGTAGAAAGCAAGAAAAGCAAGAGAGAAAGCAAGAGGTGTGTGTGTGTGTGTGTGTGTGAAAATCCACTTAGTATTGGAAAACAAGTTTCTTTGTTTTGTTTGTTTTGTTCTTTAATCTTTCCACTGAGTGGAACTTGATAGCAAGTGTTAACGTTTTTTGGAAACACAACAGAAGGTGATTCTATGTCATTGTGATTAGTTGGAATGCTAAGTGATGTTTAGGAAAAAATGCAGTGAATTACTGTGTAATGCATAGCCTTTATTTGTAACAAATGAATTTAGTTGTGTGTATATGTGTTGTTTATAGGAATAACCCTACCCCCTATACTCCCTCTCCACCTGACCTTTCAGCTCCTTAGAAAATGCTCTCTGAAACAAAGAGTAGCTTTTTCTGCATTTTGGATGAATGAAAAAAAAAATTTTTCCTTTTACTCTCATAAAATCAGTATACATTTATGTTAACAAATTTTATTTCATCAGAACAGCATGATCAAAACAAATGCTGAACAGAAAGAAAAAAAAGTGATGACAAAGAAATAAACCTGGATGGGTAAAATAAGCAGAGAGATGCATTTCCAAAATCACCCACCATTTTACACTCATACCCAGCCCCCCCCCCCCCCCCCCCCCCCCCCCCTTCTTGCACACTCTGACATGAAGCATATACATCAAGTCAAGTAAAGTCAAATTTTTATTTCCAGATGGAACATTGAATAAGCAATGCTTTTGCTTTTTTCCTTTTAATCATACACACTTATGCACGTTCCCACATACTTACCTAGACAAGAAGAAAAGTTGTTTATGCTATTAGCAACCTCAGAAAAGTAGGAGATAAGAAACAAACAAAAATATCAATGATAATCTTTTAAATTGAAAATAAAACAAGATTTTAAGAAGAAAACAAAAAGGAGGGGGGAGAGAAAAGAAAAGCTTATTTACACAGTTTCTTTTCCGTTGCAGACTTTTGCGACACCTCTTCTCAAGACCCCCGTTCGTGTGTACGGAAAGCTTTGTGGAATAAAATCTCGTCTGCTACATTCAAGAGTTACCAGAAACAAAAGAACAACCGATATCTCCTTTGGAATTACCCGGCATATTGATGCCAAAACACAAAACAAGAAGGACATTTCATTATCTAATATTTTGAATTGCTTTTCTTTTCAGTTACATTGTGAATAAAACTGGAGAAGAGTGAATTTTTTTAAGGCCCTTCCCTTTTCATTAAACAAAACATGGATGTAACTTCATTCTTAGATATACATGTTCTGCACTTCATGGCACACTTACGGGCGCAGGCACACCACACACACACACACACACAACACATGCTGTCACGCGCACGCTCGCACACACACACACACATGCATTTGCACACATTCATGCATACAGACCTGCATTCCCACTCACACACACAAGCATGCACGCACAAGCATGCATGCACACACTCTCACCCACTCACTCACTTTCATTTTCTCCCCATCTTCTTTCGTCTATTTGTCACTACCTGTTTAATAAATTGTGGTTTGAAGAAAGAGTTAGAGGAGCCTTCAAATATTCAGTACTAATGTGCAATCTCTTACATCATCACATTCTTTCTATTTATCGTCATTGATTTATTTTGAGAGTGAGAGAGTGTGTTTATGTCAAAATCAAAGATTTATTTCCAGATAGTACACATATATGTGAGATGGAGAGAGAGAGAGAGAGAGAGAGAGAGAGTGTGTGTGTGTGTGTGTGTGTGTGTGTGCGTGCGTGCACACACATGCATACATTGCATGCTTGTGTGCACATGTATGCATGCATGTGATGCATGTTTTAGAAATAAACAGACAGAACATATACTAGCATTTACCTTTAACTTCACTGTTATATCGTGTGTAAATATCTCTTGCCACAGACTTAGAAAATCATTGTAACATCAAGAGAAAAAAAACCCAGCAACCTGAAGTCGGAATATGGCTATCGTAATGTTGGGCAAAAATGGTCACATATGCAAATAGCTCACCATCTGTCAATCTTGAAGCTCTAGCCAAGGAACAAAAAAAATAAAAATAAAGGGAAATGAGTAGGGTTTTTTTCTAGTTACTGCTGGTCTGTAGTTGTAGCTGCAGGAGCCATCGTGGCTGTGTACACGTCTGTCATGTTTGAGAAGAGTGTAGTTGTTGTGTCGTGACTTGTGCTTTGACACTAAAGCAATCGTCTGTTAATGGTTTTCTGAGGCCAAGACCTTCATGCTGGTATTAAGTGTTGGCACTGTTCCTTCATTTTATTCTTTGGCTGCTGCTGTCTGAGTATTGGAGACTTGAGTGAAGTCAGTGGTTTAGAGTTGTGTCAACAATCGCTGTTGATGGCATCTTAAGCTTATATATGCATGCCTGTGGATGTACATGCATGTATAAAAACATGCACGTGCACACTCATGAAAGCATACATACGCAGAAACGCATTAAACACACACACACACACACACACACACACACACACATTCATGCTATTCACATAATCATGCAAGCAAGCAAGCACGCACGCGCACACACACACACACACACTTTTTAAAAAATGCATCTAAACCCAATCCAAATTTAAGAATGTATGTTTGTGTGTAGGAAGGCAGAATGAACAAACAAGTTTTATTTGAGGAGGATATTATAGTTGTTTTTTTTATAAAATTTATTCTTTTATATCGAGGATAATGGAATAAGCACTCATGTGCTTTTTTACATTCTGTCCCCGTGTGTATGCGGTTTTGTAAATGTTGTCATCTGTTCCCACCGGCACATAATGGCCTACTCTTTCGAAAAGCGGAACAGGATTTAACGTGTGCGCAAGATGTTCTTCGTGCGTTCGCACACGGGTCCTCGGTTTATAGTCTCATCCCAAGGATAATAAGAGTAAGCATAATAAGCTTTGTAATAACGAGAGAGAGAGAGAGAGAGAGAGAGAGAGAGAGAGAGAGAGAGAGAGAGAGAGAGAGAGAGGCGTGTTTCTCATTGACACTGATATTATTGTAACTAGTGGCTTGTATTATATGTGAACATAGGCCTCATCTTTGGGCGTCTGTAGAGGAACTACAGTTTGGTTTGATGGCAAATTGATGCCATTTTACTTTTTAAAGATGGATGGAGTGGGTGGGTGAGGTTTTTTTAAAATGTTTTTGTTTTTATTTGTGGTGGAAACGCCACCTAGAAATGTGAATTTCTTGCTGTTAGTGATTTTCAATAAAAGGATTATGGATCAAGGAGTGATCGGACATGTTATGACTGTCTGGCATTGTCTTTCTTTTTGGCTGCAGGTATGACCTCCCTTGACTGTGAGTGAGAGTGGCTCAAATCAGTACTCTGTGTGTGTGTGTGCGTGTGTGTGTGTTGTGTGTGTGAATATGCGTTTAGGGGCAAGAGTGGAAGTCTTTCTTTCATTTTTTTAAAAGAGAAAGTTTTCTCGGAATTTTCTTGGGGACAACTCTTCTCTCTCTCTCTCTCTCTCTCTCTCTCTCTCTCTCTCTCTCTCTCTCTCGGCCTTAGGCCATAATACATGGTTGGCGTAGGAGAAATTGACAATGCCACAGAGTGGGCAAAAACCGGATAACATACACAATACCAAGCTCACTTTCAGTGAAAGAAATAATGAAGACAATGCACAAATGCATAAAAATACATATGTATCAAACACAATTCACTATTTTGATCTAAGTGTACCTTCCTTATGTCTGGAAAAATCCTCTCCCCTCTCTCTCTCTCTCTCTCTCTCTCTCTCTCTCTCTGTCCCTCTCTCTCTCTCTGTCTCTCTTTCTTTTGATGGTACCTGCGTTAATTTACGGATGTTGTTAAACTTAGTTGACAAGCAATGCAGATATCTGAATCTGACAAGCTCGGTTGACGCCAAGCTACATTATGGAAGTAAGTGTTGAGCGCAGCCCTATCAAAATGGTCTGAAACCAAATTTGCTTTCCATAGCCCCATCAGTTAGTTTGTTGCTGCAGAACAAAACGTTGCCCTTTTTAATGCCTGATTCTCACGGTGATCTGAGTTTTTCATGCGTATAGTATTTTTTTGAAACTGCATTGTACAATGCTTTTTTTTAAAAAACAATACTTTGTTTAAAGGAAGAGGTGAAAAAGACCAGTACTAGGCTTTCTTTCGATTCCTCCATTAAGGCGGCTAATGACATTGCAAAGCTCAGCACAGTTTGGTCTTTCAGGGGCTGGTCTGACTTGGTGCCAACTGACACTGCAGAATCAGCCCCTCTTCAGCTTTGCAGACTTTTGGAAAAGTTGTTACAAGGTATCCACAGATCAATACAAGTTAAATCCTGTAGTGCCTCACAAATATAGGGTTTTTTTTTAAAGAGGTATTTCTTTCACATGCTTCTTATTAAGTAAAGTGGCAGTACTGTTTGACTTTGGGACAATTAAACCGGAGTCTTTGTCTTCCAAAGTATTAAAAAAAAGCAACCCAAACAAAACAGCAATGACAGTTCGAAATGTAAAAGCAATGTAAGGAAAGAATGTGTGATGCTACCATCACTTTTCAACCTGGCAACAAACTGGATGGTGCAACAAACAGATTGAAGGCATAGAACAAGGCATCAGATGCACACTTTTGATTTATGTTGAAAGAAGTCGAATTCATAGGTGACTGCTACCAATCTTACAACTTGCCCACACACATTGCCGTAACAACCAATCTCAACACTTAAGCACAGCCAGTGGACCTTGAGATTAGTCAGAACAAAACACTAAACATCCTGATCCTAAACAGGCATGATACATCACATTTTCCCACTACCAGACAAGACATCTATAAAGACAGCCCTGTTAGACATAGTCTTGGGGGTAAGCAGTGACATCAAGAATAGCCTCACCAAATCCAAAAAGGCTTTCAAAATGCTGATAGATGAATTAAGACTCCAGCCAGCAGAGCAGCCACGCGAAGTTAAGATTATTCTACAACAGCTTTGTCCTTTACACTATACTTTATGGCTTGATAATTTTTTTTTTAAAAAAGGAAAGAAAGAATGATAGAAGGTGACCTTTAAACAGATGTCAACCTTCCACACACACATGCGCGCGCGCGCGCACACACACACACACACACACACATACACACACACTTTTATTTTTATTTTTTAAAGAACGACAGAAAGTGACCGGCCTTATAACGGTCTTCACTCAGAAATCTCGACAAGAAAAACTCTGCCAGTCATCTGTTGGTCCAATGCCACCTTTAACCAGCAGTTATGTGGACTGCCTTTCACCAGACCTGAAGAGGAAGGCACCAGGAGAATAGGTCACATGAATTTCTGTTTCCACACATATGAAGATGAAGTACTAGGGAAAAACAAACGATCACAATGTTTTTGCTGGGTTGGCGTGAGCAGGTTTTTCATGGAACACTTACCTACATCGCTGTGGCACCAGGTTTCAGTAAACCTATCCAGGCGAAGATCGGTGAACCAATTAACAAAGTGCAGAGGCCTTTCTACAGAAGTTTCTCTTTCCACTTCTAAATTGCAATGTTTTTTTTTTCCAAATCCAGTTGTCTCTTCGCGCGAAACATTTCGTAATATATAGATATACACTGTACATTTGCCAAGAAATTGGCATTTGGAGAATGCTTAACTAAATGCATAATCCAGCGAACTGGATTAATAGAGCCATAGAAGTGTGCTTGATGTTGTCTTTTCTCAATTCATCAAATGCTGACATGAATCGGGGGTTCCTTAACATGTGTGTGCTGCATGCTATATTGTCACCCATGAAAATAATAAATGCTCTGACCAAGTCCATGCATAGGGTGTCTTTAGAGATACTATAGATCAACCTGAACCCACCAGGTGCTGCCAATATCTGAACCTGTGACCTGTTAATTAAGGACCACAAGCATCAGAGGCCTGTCGCTATATCGGCTTAGCTATAGCACCCACCCTATTTCTAGACGTTGATCCAATCAAGTGTTTTCCCATTAGATTATTTTCAATTTCTATTGTTGGCAGTTCCATACTTAATCTTATAGTGTTAAAACTTCTGTGATAATAATTATGATGTATATTGTGATTTAGAACAGAAAAAAAAAGTATACCACATCAGCTGTTTTTCTTTTTCATTGCAGACTGTTGTGAAACCACGTCAAATGATCCTCGCTCGTTTGTGCGGAAAGCTATGTGGAATAAAATATCGTCTGCAACATTCTTCGAGAGACAAAAGCATGCTGGGGCTCGGGTTAACCAGTTTGGCTATCCATTTTACTGACAATGTAGACATGGTAGGTTTGCAAAATAACAGATTGAAAAGCTAATTAACGCAAAGCAAGAACACCCCTATTCCCCTTCCTTTTACAAAACGGTAAAGTTTCTAGATTCACATATAGAGATAAGTAAAAGACGACCAAAAATCCCACAAAATTTATCCATGTGATTCTGTCTGTCAATCTTCGTCTTTTCAGATAGGCTTACCCAAAGTGTGAAGTCAAAATGAAAAGGTCGTGTAATAAACAAACATTAAGTTTCATATTTCAAGCTTGGCCGTGAAGAATAGGAAAAAGAAGAAAGAATTAAAAAGAAAACACGAACAAGACCTTTTTTCATTGAGTTGTTTCCTGATAGGTCCTTAAGGGCTAGATAAAAGAAAGCATCTAAATTTTATACCTTCATGTAGAATTCAGAAAAAAAAAAAACAACCAATAATAGGGACTGATGAAATGGAGTATGTAGGTTTCCAACAGATTCTCCAAACACCAGAAAGTGTGTGACTTCTCAAAAGAAAAAGGAATAAATATGGTGACCACTCATAGTGAGAGGAGTCTGCAGTTGTGCTGTTCTTGCAGGCTGCAGGAACGGGAAGACATCCATAAAGAGCAATGAACAAGGTGCCAGGACATAGAATTCGATGATCGTGGATCAGAAGAGTCTCTCTCACCGGAAGCTTGTGCAACTGTTTCATGTGGCTGGAAGGGGAAAACAATCCGATTAAACATTACTTTTACACAATTGTGTGGGTTGCAAAACCTCCTTCTGAGTCCCAGTTTATAACAACAAATTAGATCTAGACTAGGTTTTGTAGAATTGAAAAAACCTGGTTGTGAGAACTAGTTATACATATTATGTAAAATAATTATGATAATGATTATTAAATAATAACAATAATGATGATGTTTTATTCATTACACGGAGAGAATCGGTTTTGAAAAGCTGATAAAGTTGCTGTTGAACTACAGCAAACAATTATGAGCTGCAGAATTGAAAGATGGTTTCAGTAAAGGACATGGATCTTTTGTGTATACATGACGTAATTTGCATCATTCCTTTGTCATTTTAGCCTAAGCCATTTAAATGGAATAATAATAGTAAATGGAATTAAAAAATATAGGGCTATATCTTGTAAACAAAAAAATCAAATTTAGTGGTCAGTATACTCTAGAGTCTGAAGTAAGGGAATTACGTCACGGGAGAACAATGAGGGAGAACAATGTATGAGAAATCTTTCTCTCACGTGACCTGTATGGTTTGATTGTGCGTTTAGTGCAAAACATGTCTCGTCTGGCAGACAGTTTATAAATTCAGCATAGTGCCTTTGGTTTTCTGTGTTGTTCCTTCTGTAATAAGGTGGGGTTGTTGTTTTTTTAAACCTGTGGGAAAGGAAGCAAAGCAAAACGTTTTCTTGTCTTGACTGCAAAAATTATAGATCTACAATCATTCCACATTATTTACATATCAACGTGGTAATGTCTTGATGTAAATTGTCTACCCTTATCTTTTCTGTCTCAACCCAATATAATTGTCTATGAACCTTATCTTTCTGTATCAAAGGAATATATTTGAATACATTTTATCTTTAGATCATTTTCATTGTGTTTGTTAGACTTGAATAAATAACAATAATAACAACGTGCAACAGCAACTCCAAGAGCACCAAAGACATTTTTAAAGGTTGAACTGGTTTGTTTAGCAAAACACAAAAATAACTTGATCTGCAAGTTTTTTGCTTTGCTTTTGTCACTGAGATGTTAAGATGTTTTGGACATTATATTAAGCTTGAGTAAGAAAGAATATTTTGTGTGTGAAATTGGGTGGTTGTACTTGTTGCAAGAACCAGAACAAGGGTGTACAAAAGGTTTCAGAACATGTCAAAGTCTATAGAGAACTCGTCTACATGACAGCCATGCAAAACAAAATGTATGAATCACTAGTAGACAGAATTTAGGGTGTTATCACACTGGAAGGGGTGGGTGTTGTTGTTGTTGGTGTTTGAGAGTGATATGGGAGGGGAGGGCTCAGATTCTCAAAATATTTTATTTAAAAACTGTTTTGTTTGGAGAATCAATGCTAAAACTGTCCTTAAAACCTAGTTAAACAGTGTTCATTATCTTGGAAAGGCAGGAATTGCATTCTCAGGGGAGTATGGCCTATTGATGATTGACTGAGACTCGGTGGTGAGGCGTTAAAAACCAGTGGTATAGATCTAGATCTACAATCCTAAAGCCCTGATCGTGCATTTTCTGGCACAAAGGTGACACTCGGAGAGTGTAGATGAGATACACAGGTGAAACTGGCGTCAGGTGAAGTTTGGTGCTCTTCATTAAAGGAGTCTGATATCATTTTGATTTCTGATGATCAATTTTAAGCCTTATCCCAGTACAAGAGAGACCTTGTCTTTGAATGAAAAATATATTGTTCAAATTGTTGGAGTGAACATGATTTCAAGAAATATTAATAATATCATTATGGGCATATGGTTTGTGGCAAATGTCAGTGTTACATGAGAAAATCTGTGTGTGTGTGTGTGTGTGACATTATTTTGTTTTTCTGAGTTTCTTCTCATTTATTCATTTGAGTGATTGACCCATGCTGAATCAGTTTGACTGACATTTTCTAGGCTAGCACAAGCATGTGAGTTTGCTGTCAAGGAAGGACGGTCCAATTTGTGTTTTCTTTTTATCTTATTTTTTTAACTGACCGTTACTAAGGAGACTTGATGGGTTGTTTTTTTTTTTTTTATATGAAATGGATATCCTATGAAGTTCATGAACGTTTTCAGGAACAGAAATAAAGTGTTCAATTGATTTTAATGACTTTTTGATTATTGAAGTACGTCTGTCTATATGTCTCTTTTCCCCCTGATGTTAGTTTTGAGAATCGCCACTCTTCTGTGTCTTTGTCTCATTCTTTCTTTCTCTGTTCATCACGTTTTCTTGTTTCTTTCGCAGTCGTTATCCTGTCTCACTTATCTCTCTGTCTAGCTATCTTTTACACACACACACACACACACACACACACACACACACACACACACACACACACACAAAACACACACTTATGCACGCACGACGCGCGCGCGCACACACACACACACACATACACACACACACACACACACACACACACTTTTGAACATTTGAATATTATGTATCCATTTCGATTTTTGACGCAAAAGTTCACCATTGGTGAACCTCGAGCTCTAGCTGAGGACCAAGAGAAAGAAAAAAAAGAGAAACGATTTATCCAGTGTTAAAGCTACTAACTGTAAAACAAAGTACATTCTCTCGTTAGCATTTAAATGCATTGCGCGTAGTTAATGCGCATAGAACTGAATTTTTTTTTCATATAAAAAAGTATGTGCTTGTTCGCGTGTGCATTAGTGTGGTGTGTGTGGGGGGGGGGGGGGGGGGGAGTGCATGTGTGTAAAAAGTGCTCCTGCTTGTATGTGTAATAGAAAGAAGAACATAGGGAGGGGGAAAGACGTGAAGCACTGGAGGGAGGGAGGAGGATCGACCATGCATATATTTTCCCACAATACTTCATGTTGCAAAACTTTTTTGCAGAGATTTCCAAACCTTCATTTTTCAGATGTGCAGGATTTTGTTTTCATTATTATTATTTTTTTTTTTTGCTATTTTTTTCTTTGGTTTTGTTATTGGGTAATGGTGTTGTGTATCATCAAAAGTATGCTATTTTGGGGTTTAAACAGGTTTTATTAAACAAGCATATCATTTACACACACACACACTTTATATATATATATATATATATATATATATATTATATATATATATATATATATATATATATATATATAAACAATCATCAACAGCATAGCAACAACAAGCTTAAAGCTTACACTGTGCTCACAAGATATTATTAGTATGACAACTGGTGGACAGAATACATGCCGTATTCATGGTACGGATCAGTACTGTTATCATCCGCAATCTATTTTACATGAAAAACATAATTAGGAAGAAAAAAACCCATCAAATAAGCAAACAGCAAGGATGATAAGTATACAGAAAAAATTACATAGTGGTAAGTAAACATAAATTACACAGCCAAACATGCAATTAACAAAACAAATGGACATCAATAAAGAAAGACCCAAACAAACATGGAGACAAGTAGCCACCCAAACAACCATCAACAACCAGCAAAAACTATTCTATTGTTTCCAATGCAGTTGAACTTTTGATTGAGTGTTAGCATATCATTTGCTTGCTTCTTTTTGTTGTTTTTCTCATCGTTGCCTTTCTTCTGCTTTTCCTCTTTAGCATCACTCAATGTGAATAGCTTTGAATAAAGGCTACACTTCCATGTGCATTCTGTATAGGGTTATAAAGAAAATCATTTACTTTTATGTAACCGTTTTAAGTTCGGGAAATAATACCGTGTGTTTGTTTTGGAGCTTCATAAAATAGTTATTGTAGACTATTATGAAAAGAAATGGAAGTTATCATCCGTTGAGTGAATATATTCCTATATTGTTTAGCTGCTCATCCTGTTGTGGTCAATAGGTTAAACAGACGACGGAGGAATAAGAAATTGGGATAGGGGTTTGCTAGAATCTAAAAGAAAAGTTTTCAGACAATCCCATTGGCTGTGACTGAGATGCTGGCCTTTTACAGAAAATGTTTATAATTATCACTGAGGGACTTGTAGGAACATTTAGGAAACTTTTCAGTGTGATAGCGGGTTATCACGGCCAATTTTAAGACCAAAATTCAAAACGATGGACAGGGGCCATACGGAAGAAGACACGTGCATGTAAAGAGGTCAGTAGAAGACAGGGGGCCAAGGACTGAAATGTGGCGACATTTGGAATGCGTGTCCAACATGCTGTCACAGAGCTATAATTAGTTGGCTGCCACCAGGCCACTGCTGCAAGGATCCACACGGCAGTGATGTGTGCAGACGACCCTCACACCTTTCACAATGGCGCAGTGTTCACACACAGGGGCACAGTCCGCCATGTTTGCTTTCGTCACCTGGCGTTGACAGTGGAGCTTGATTTCAGACTGGACCTTAATTAAAGCAAACTTGTGATTTGCTCATCTCACCCCAAGTGTAAGGTGTCTGGTGTGTTTCCAAACCCTGTGTGTTAAGAGGGTTTAATCGTGTGAACTGAATTGTCTTTTGTTATCGTGGGATTTTGTGATCAGCCTAAAGGTGGTGTTATTTTGTGTGTGTCCTGTTTCCCATCTTTAGATAAAACTGTCTGACCCTCCTATGTGAGTCTTAAACTTTTGTTTGTTTCTGTAATGGATTTCAGAAGAGGATAATTGTTGTTTTTGTCTGTTTTGTTAGTGAAAGTGATAGCAAGTTTTTTTAAAATATTATTTTTATTGTTTAGTCTGTTGTTTGAGGTTCAGTTTATTTTTCCAAGAAGTGTTATTGTGTGCATTACTGTTTTATACATCTACACATCTGTCGAGAAGCCCATTTAGCATATACCCTATCAACTTCTGGTGAAGACTGTGATAATTTTTTATTGTGCTACATTTGACTGTCATAAGTAAAGACTGATTTTGTACTTGTAGGAAGAAATTTTGAATAGATTAAACAGATAAGATTTTTTTTTAATATAGTCCTATATTTTCAGTTCCACTTTTCTAAATGAGCTGCACCACACTGGTAGGAAATCTGTTTTTAATAAATTCAGAAAACTGGTTATGATTTTACGCATTTCAACAAAAACAAAAATTCGATACAGTTGATTAAAAAAAAAAAAAGAACAACCATGTATTCGGTTTAGAAATGATTGTAGAGAAATGTATGTGTTAGTTTCTTTTAAACACAGATTAACCAGATAGTACCTTAATTTCGAATTTGGAAACTATTTCAATTCAATTCAATTCAATTCAAAAGCTTTATTATCTCAAAACAGAGAAATTCCGGCGGGTTACTCGCCATACATAAAACAATAAACATTTAAACATAATATTTAAAACACACACACACTGTCCAACATCAGCACGCACCCATCATGAGATAAAATGCATCCACAAATCAGAAATATCTCAGCCAGTCACAAACCCACCCCAACAAAAATCACTTTACTCATGTGCGCACAAGTAAATCCGTACGTCCGCGCACATTCACAGTCACTCGCGCACGCGCACGCACGCTCGCACATTGTAAACATTCGTACCCATGCTCACGCATTTTAATAATATCAGTCAAATTGTTATAACATGTTGTATAAGACAAAAGAGATAAAACATAGCAGTCACAAATCTACATGCCTATTGGGTTTCAAACATTATGAAACTTTCCTATAAACATTTAATTGAGATTATAACTGTAATATTTTTGCTCTTTGTTCAGTTTCTTTTACTGGTTTTTCTTGTTCTTTGGGTACGGGTTGCTCAGTTATTCAAATTTAGACACGAATATACATTGTCTGCAGCATAGAAAAGCAAACGAAAAAAATCTTGATATTGTAGTTTTCAGTTTAATGGGCACTAATTGACTTTTTTTTTTAAACGAAAAGAAAAAGTACTTGTAGTTTCGTATAGAACAGTAGGAGAGCAAAACAAAAACAAAACCCAAAAAAGTTTCAAGTGAGTTTTCTGTGAGGTAAGTTTTGAGAGTGGGAAAATATCAGAGATAACTTGATGTAGCCTAAACTGGCGGTCACGTCCATTTTCCAGTTTGGATCTTGGTCAGTAATGGGCACCGTGCCAGCATCCACTGCACAGAGCTTTTGTGTGTGTCAACAGATTGTTGTGCCAGCACATCGGGTGTGAAGAGAGCGGAGCTCCGTCAGATTTTGTGGAACAAAATCTCGTCTGCTACCTCCAAGGCCAAGAATTCCACTGCTTCCATGTTTGAGAGAGCGCTTCAGCTTCAATACGTGGACGGCTCACAGATGATCACACCATGAATGAGGGATTGGCTGGAATTTTGGGGAAAAAAAGAAGAAAATCAGGATCAGCCCATTTGTAAAGGACTGACAAACTGAAAAAGGACAAAGCTGAAAAATAGGGGGGAAAGTCCCGTAATTTTACAGCATGCGATTATTAGTTGATTTTTATGAGAGAGAGAAAACAAACAAACAAACCCAACATTCTACCTGTCGGTGCAATGAAGGACATGTCCAATCAAAGTTGGGGAAAAGTGTGTTTCCCTGTCTTATTTCGTTGTAAAAGTATTTAGTATATAATTACTGATGGGAAGAATAAGCCTTTTGTATAAGATCTTCCGCGCAGAAAGCGCAATATGCTTATTGATGTCACCACGACGCATATATTAGTCAGCAATTGAGACTAGTACAGTAAAGGGACACACACACACACACACACACAGGCGAGGTACACGGGTTTGTCTTGCCCTCACACACACACACACAACACACACACACACACACACACACACACGGGGACTAGATTTATATATTTTTAAAAAAGCACATAAGTGCTTATTCCATTATCCTCGATATAAAAGAATAAAATAAAAGAATTAAAACACAGAGAGAGAGAAAGAGAGTGAAGACAATAATGGGGTAGCTACTTAACCAGCAAACATCAGCTGCTGTGACATGTTGATCCGGCTGCTGTGACAACAAGACCAACACCCCGGATGGTGGACAACGAACTTACCCACAGTACCTCACAGGAAAAACAAGTATTGAGAAATCAAGACGTGTTCAATTATAGACACATCCTCTTTAACCTTGTCTGCCAGGTTCGTGCAAGAAAAATAAAAGTAATGAATCAAGGAGCCAAGAGTTGTTGACTCATGGACATACCCTCACCAACCTTGTCTGTGACGCTTGGAAGAAATGTAAGATCTGATTGGGAAGTCAAGATCTGGTGAAACGGAGACCTAGCTCTCTTCCTGTGTCACTTGTTGACTCAGTTCTTTTAACGACTTTTTTGTCATCGGTCGTCCTTAAAGTGTACGATGGTTTAAAGAAAATCGTGGGAAAGTCACGTGCACTTTTCAAGCTTGTAAACAGCATTTTGAGGAGGAGGGGGAGGAGAAGAAGAAGAAAAAACCCTTGAAAGCCAAGGTTTGATGAGTAATGGACATGCCCTCTTTGACCTTTCCTACAAGGACTTGACTTCTCCCTTAACTTCCTGAGTTGTTGAGACACTGCACTGAGTTCTTCAGACACAGTGACCTGGGCATTTTGAATGTTGAATCATGGGAGTCTGCCCTTCTCTTAGGGAGCATGGGTAACAAAAAAAACAACTGGAAGGTCAATGATCTGCTGAATGGTAAGACGTGCATATCCTCTTCAGCCCTTTCATCTTTCAAGACATACCCCCCTTCAGCCTTTTCATGTTTTCTTTCTATCCTTCTCCCCCACAACCCCGCCAAACTTCTTAGTCTTATATCCAGTGTGCAGAGTTTTCGTTCCTAGAAGACAATCTTTGGTGTCAGAACCATTTTTTGTAGAAGGATTGTCTTGTGTGTGTTTGTGTGGAAAAAAATGATATGCTCATAATTTTTTTAATAAAAAAAAAGGTGGGGGGGATTTGTACTGGACATAAAAAAATCTTTTTTATGGGGGGGGGGGGGGGGGGGGGGGGTCTTTTTGAGTTATTGATATGAATAAAGTCATGGAAAATGTACCAATCTTCTCCGAGAATCAGTGTGAGCCTGTCTCTCTCTTTTTTTTGTCTCTGTGTTTCAGCATTTATGTCCTGTTTTTGCCTTACTGGCTGCCTCTCTGTCTGTCTGTCTGTCTGTCTGTCTGTCTCTCTCTCTCTCTCTCTCTCTCTCTCTCTCCTCTCTCTCTCTCTCTCTCCCTCTCTCTCTCTCTCTCTCGCTCGCTCGCTCTCTCTTCTTTTCTATCAAAATCAAGCGAGCAATCTAGCTAGCTGTCTGCCTTTCTGTCCATCCGTCCGTTTATCTATCTATCTATCTATCTATCTATCTATCTATCTATCTATCTATCTATCTATCTATCTATCTGTCTGTCTGTCTGTCTGTCTGCCTGTCTGTCTATCTGCCATTTATCTATCTGGCTAGCTATGTATCTGTCTATCTTGTCTGTCTGTCTATCTGTCTGCTAGCCCATCTATCAATCTAGGCTGCTAGCTAGTTGGCTGACTGTGTGCGAATGTACGCAGAACATCTTGCGCACATGTTAAAACCTGTTCGCTTTTGAGAAGTGCAGACCATTTGTGCTGGTGGGAACGGATGACAAAATTTACAAAACCGCGTACACACGGGGACTGGATGTAAAATAGCATACGAGAGCTAATTCCATTATCCTTGAAATGAAAGATTTTTTTAAGTGTTTGAAACGCTGCTGCAAGATTTTTTATTTATCTATTTATTCTTTTATATCGAGAATAATAGAATAAGCCCTTGTATCCTTTTTTACATCCAGTCCCCGTGTGTATGCGGTTTTGTAAATTCTGTCATCTGTTCCCACCGGCACACAATGGCCTACTCTTACGAAAAGCGGAACAGGATTTAACGTGTGCGCAAGATATTCTGCGTGCGTTCGCACATGGGGCCTCGGCTTATAGTCTCATCCGAAGGGCTTTTGGGGAGAGTGGGGTCTGCTAACTCCAGGGGAAAATATCCCATTTGAACGGGAATCGAACCCGGGTCGTCAGATTGCGAGCGCAATGTTCTGACCACTAGGCAATATTTGTTGAGCCAAAAAGACGGTCATATCTACCCACTTATGTCCTCACGTCACTGGCTACCTTCTTCTGCGCGTATTCAGTATAAAATCGACACGATTAACTTTAACTATGTCATAGATTTATCTCCACATTATTATATTGCTGAGATGATTCAGCCATACGTACCTAAACCAAGACTTAATCAAGCTCTGATTCACGTCTTCTTCCTAGTGCCTCAAACAAACACTGAATCTTTTGGCCAGTGTGCCTGTTTATATTCAGCCCGTTCAATTTGCCCCAGGATCTCTGTAATTCTACTTTTTCTTCATTCAAATCCAGTTTGAAGACTCATCATTTTAAACCTTTTCACGAGAGAGAGAGAGAGAGAGAGAGAGAGAGAGAGGTGTGTGTGTGTGTGTGTGTGTGTGTAGGTCCACTGTGTTATTCATGTGGTACGTATACATGTTTTGTGTCTGTTATCATTGTTTTTAATCGTTGTTCAAATCACACTTTCTTTGTCTAAGTGTAGTGTATGTATGGTATTGTATATATAATGTATTCGAGTGTATAATGCTGTAGACTTTTTGTTTTAGTGTAAAGCATTTAGTGCCACCCATGCAAAGGGGAAGGAAAGTGCAAAAGCGTGAATCATTACTACTATTATTGTTATTATTATTATTATCATCATCATTATCATTATTATTATTATTATTATTGTTGTCATTGTTATTATCATTCGCTCTCTCTCTCTCTCTCTCTCTCTCTCTCTCTCTCTCTCTCTCTCTCTCTCTCTCTCTCTCTCTCTCTCTCTCTCTTCTCTCTCTCTCTCTAATGTTGCGCATATTATGATGCATTATGGTTCTAAGTATAGGATAATACTGCTGAAACCAACCTTCGTATTTTAAATGTTTGTATAAAAAGTAATTCAACTGATATGATCAGTTCCAACTGGGGCCAACAACAAAGGTGCAGATTTTTTGTTTTTTTACCTTCTTCTCAAGGACAGTCTTTTCAAACAAACAGTTTGTCCAACACGATAAGTAGAACAGCCCAAAGAAAGTTGTGGAAATGGTCTCTGTTGACAAAAGCGGACACTCTTTAATCCTCTGTCCTCCTCAGACCTAGTAACAACCTGTATAAGTCTAGCCTTACTTTTTTTCTTAAAAGGAACATTTTGCAACTACATATCGTCTTTCTTAAAGTTAGCGCCTTTGAGACCATTAAAACAAAAACAACACCTAACAGCACACACTCGCATGCACGCACGCACGCGCAAGCAAGCAAAAATGGACAGGCTGCTAAATAGACAGACTGATTCTGTTTATGCTTGCAAATGAATCTGTGCTAGTCTGTTTTTATGTATGGGTTGTGTGTACCATGTTATATTTTGTCTTAACCACTTGTCTTTTAGTACAGTGTATGCTCAAATTTTCTGTACCAAAATTATGAAGGGATTTCTTCTCTCATTCTGTTCATGTATTTATAACGACAACCACACCCTTCTCTCTCCTCCTCTCGCCATCCTCCCTCTTCTCCGTGTGTGTAGTGCGTGCGTGCGTGTGTGTGTGTGTGTGTGGTGTGTTGTGATCATGCTTTTGGTGACTGCACGTCTCTATGACTCCTGCCTGCGTTCCATGCCCTCACTTCATTCTCCATCGCAGCATACCCAACTCCCTGTTCACCCTCAGGTACATTCTACTAGAGCCTGCGTGTAGGGCTGCGTGCGCACGCGGGGACTTGCACTGTGCTGGTCACTTGATGGTTCAAGGGCTGTTTGTCTGTGGGCTTCCCATAAGCTCCTATGGCGACAGTATCTTGTACGGCCAGACTGATGAGCGCCACCGGTTGTAACTATCACAACGTTCCTCCATCACACCCCCCCCCCACCTCCCGCAACCTCACCCCGAAGGCGTTGACCCAAACTCACTACTGTCACAGAAGTGTATGGGGAAACGGAAACTGAGGTCACCTGGGGCCACATCACCGGGGACACTGAATCAGAGGCAATTTTCCTTTATTGCGTGATGATTAATGATGATGAGGATGAGTAATGATGCTGCTATGGAAGCGCATGTGCTTTGAGACTTCTTGACAGAACAGGGCAGGGCTGTATTCTATGCTTCCTATCTTGATGTATCCTGCTGGCGTCAACCGAGCTCGAGAGATACAGACACCTGCAGGTAATTTGAGCAACTTTCAAAATGGCATCAGTAAAGTGGATGAAGCTCGACTGTGTGGTCCCAGTCTTCCCTCTGAGCCCATAGCACACTCACTCTGGGTAAGACCTGACCGGAGTGTGATACAACCCTATGACACTTATGGGATTCAAACCTGCGACCTTTCAGACAGTAACCTAACGCGCTAACCTATGTTGACTGTTACGGCATTCGTGTCCTGATGTTCATACATTTTGAAAGCACACAGTCACACACACACGCGCGCGCGCGCGCGCGCGCACACACACACACACACATACACACACACGTGTTTAACATAAACATGCATGTGCTCGCGTGTGCATGCGTGTGTGTATGCGCACACTCATTCATGCATGTGGAACCTATCCGACATGCGCGCGCTCGCGTGTGCGTGTGTGGCTGTGTGTGTATATGTGTCCGTTGTGCACAGCACGTCTCCTACAAGCATGGGAGTGTATTGTAGATGTGCGCGTGTGTGGATGAAGCCTGAACACTGAACCACTCGCTCCCTCATTGTCCAGACCTCAGTGAGAAGATGTCGGGGGAGCGGAGAGGCGAACTCCGGGCCGTTCTGAGGAACAAGGTGTCCTCCGCCACCACCAAGGCCAAGACCATCTCCTTCCATCGGATGTGACCCAGGTCTGTCTGTTCAAACCCCCTGCAGCTGAGCTGTTGTGAAAGGAAACACGAAGCTAAGGCACAGTCATGTAGGCCTAGCAGGGCTTTACAACACCAGCAGATTTAACAGACAGCAGTGTTCTTGCCTTTAAATTGTGCATTGAAGTACCCAGAACTAAAGCACGTGTAGCAGGGCTTTACAACACCAGCAGATTTAACAGACAGCAGTGTTCTTGCCTTTAAATTGTGCATTGAAGTACCCAGAACTAAAGCACGTGTAGCAGGGCTTTACAACACCAGCAAATTTAACAGACAACAGTGTTCCTGCCTTTAAATTAGGCCCAAATATGATTATTCTCGTGATTTTTCTCTCAGTTTATTGAAGAATAACCAGGGTATTGCCATGTTTAGATGCTTGCTTGTGTACAGTGATTTGAATGAAGAGCATTCCCCGAAGTTGGAATATGGCTGGCTACCTTCATTGTGGGCAAGAACGACGATGGCGTACGCAAAATTTCACCATTAGTGAACCTTGGTGCTGTAGTGAAGGAAGAAAATAAAAAAGAAGGAAGAGCAGGAAAGTTTTGAAATGGAATGTTACTGACAGGCACAGCACAGCACAGCATTAGGCATTGCAAAAGCCATGGTTTATTTCAGTGAACAGAGTGGTAACAAGTTGAGGGGGATTTGTTTGTTTGCTCGTTTTTTTCATTTTGCAGTTCCTGATGATCATAGTACATTAAAACCGGAAAGGTGGGATAATCTGAGAAGGGACACAACTTCCTAGAAAATATTATGACTGCTTACAGAAGCATGTTGATCTTGTGTGAAGACCATTTGGACCAGACATTTTTGAGTCACCATTAAGGAAACTATTTTGAAATTATACAGTACGAAAGCAAGGCTCATTGAGCTTAACAAGTTGCCAGTGAAAAATATCTGAAAGATCAAGTCCTACCAACCTTGTTCAGTGTGCTGAAAGTGAAAAATCCACTGTCCCAGTGACATCACATATCCAGTCAAAATGGTGGTGTCTGGCCACTCAAAAATTAACTTCTGCAGATTGATTTCAGTTTATTGGAAAAGAAAACAAATATGAAAAAACCCAACAGATCCAGAAAGCTTCGTGTTCTCTTTAAGCATGCAGTCCCCAAAGAAATGACTCATTCCTTCTGTTCTCTATTAATCCAGGTCATTCTGTGTGTTACTGCAACTCATTTCTTGTTAATTCTTTTCCTCTCCAAAGTCATCAAGTCATCCTTTTGTTGCCCCCAAGTCATTCTTTGTAGCCCTCGTCATTTTGTGTTGCTTCTAGGTCATTCTCGTAGTCCTTAAGTCACTCTTTGTTGTCTACTAGTCATTCTTTGTTGTCAACAGGTCGTCCTTTGTTGCCGGCAATTCCTTCTTTGTTGTTCCTTAGTCATTCTTTTGTTTATTTTTGCTCGTTAATGTTGACCCCAATTCATTATCCACTCTTTTCATAGTTCCTTGTTGGCCATAATTCTTTAGCAGTTGACCATAGTCGGTTGTTTTGTCTATGATTGTTTGTTGGCCTGTGCTCATTCTTTGCTGCCCACAACTATTTTGGTGTTGTCCTGGTCTTTTGTTGTCTAGAACCTGTGCAGTCTTAGTTCATTCTTTGTATTCTTGATCATGCATTTTAGCTGTTGGCAGCTTTCAGTCTCGGACTACTGCAGAGTTGTAACTACAATTTCAGTATTTGTAGCAATAACTCATTCTTAATAACATCAGTTTATTCTTTATAGCCTGAGTTCATTTTTTGTTGCCATTGTTCTTTTTTTTTTTATACCCTTATTCTTTGTAGCTTTAGCTCATTCTTTGTTCCCATAACTTATTCTTTATAGTGTAAGTGCGTTCTTTGTTGCTCATACCTTCTTTTTAAAAAAAAGAGCTTTAGGTTTTTCTTTGTTGCCTTAACTCCTTCTTCTTTCCCTTAATGTGTGTGTGTGTGTGTGTGTGTGTGCGCGCGCGCGCGCGCGCGCGCGCGTGTGTGTGTGTGTACATTTGTCAGCTTATGGTCCTGTGGCATCAAACTTTACTGTTGCTGTTGTTGTTATTGTTGTTGGCGCAGGCCAGCTTATCAACCTGGGGTCAAACCAGAATGTACTCTCTGTCTCACTCATCTTATTCAGGAAAATCACTGTGAGACCTACACACTGGATGAAAAGTTTGTCTGTGTGGCTGTTTTCAAGTACTTCAGTCACCATAGAGACAATCGCACTCAGACTTCAGAGGAATATAATGTATCAGTGAAGGGGCAACTATTTGATTAAATGAGATTCCGAGGACTTTCCAAATTGCCTTGATAGAAATGGTCGTGGAGATTCATTAATCAGTGAACAGATCTTTGCTAATTTTCCCAAGGGTCCATGTGTTTATGAAGTTTTCATAGCTCCGAGCCTACCTTAGCAATAGTCTTACTAGAGCTATACAATAGTGGAAAGAGAGAGAGGTGGGGGGGGGGGGGGGGGGGGGGGGCATAGAGGAACTCTATTGAAATAATGAGTTTGATGAATACTGTCATTTGAGTGAAGATAGTCTTCCTTGTTGCTCTGAAGCATTTGCAAGTTATTTAGCCTTTAACGAAAGATAGGCCATAGACATGCCCGCACGTGAGGTGCTCACACACACACACACACACACACACCAACGAACCACGCACCACACGCACGCACACACACACACACACACACACACACACACACACACACACACACACGTGTGAAAATAAGCTTACTGGCAGGCACATAAGCTTTAGTTGTTGTTTGAGTTTCTCCCCGTTTTGTAGCAGTGATAGTAATGAGGACAATGAAGATTACTGATGGCGAAGACTGTGAAAATAATGCTGACAATGACACTAATGATGCCTTGGCAGCATTGACAAGAACAGCAAGGAGCTGTATACAATTTAGAATTGTTGTTCACCAAATGTATGAAATATGCATCAGAGGCTGCTGTCCACCTAGAGAAGGATATGACACTGCTTTGCCTGTTTTACAGAATGTTTTGTTGTTGTTTGTTTTGTTTTATTTTTACACATAGTGACATGAAGAAAGGAAGAAAAGAAGGAAGGGTGGAAGAAAGGAAGATAGAAAGAAATAAGTAAGCAAATAAAAGAGTGAAAGATAGATTAGATAAGTGGATGAGAAAGGAATGAATAAATCAATGAAAAGGAATAACTGCAAACGCGAAGGAATATCATTAGTTTTTATGCTATCAAAAAGCACCAAGCAGCACACACTAGAGCAACAATGAACCCAGACAAATTGTATAAAGCTGTGCATTCTAGAATGCATGACACATCCCACGCTGGGGCAATAATTGCTCCAATCATTCGATGTAGTTAAATAAAAGTGAAAATTATGTTTTATTTGAAAATGTGTTGAAAGTCACCGAAAAATGAACCACAGAAAGATAAGAATAGAATGAATGAAATAATAGGCTTACATGAAAAAAATACATAAGAAATTATTTGATGTAATATATATTTAGAGCTAGCTCACCATTTTGGCTACTGTAACTGCTGCTTTTATTTGCTACTGCTTGGTGTTGTTGTTGTTGTTGTTGTGTTGCCTACTGCTGTTGTTGCTGTTGCTGCTACCTCTGTTGTTGTAATAAGTGCCAGTAGGCTACTGCAGCTACTGCTGGTGGTTTAGTTTCTGTTGTTGGATCTGCTTGTGTTGCTTGTCATTGCTTATATTGTCACTTATGCTCTGTCATCATTTATTTAATCTCTGCCGGTGAGTGAGTGAGTGAGTGAGTTAGAGAGAGAGAGAGAGAGAGGTGTGTGTGTGTGTGTGTGTGTGTGTGCGCGCGCGCGAGCGCGTGCTCGCGTAAATGTGTGTGTGTGTGTGTGTGCGTGCATGTTTAATCATGTTTGTGACCATGCATGGGTGTGTAGTGTACACACGTGAATTTGTTTTCAAACGTATGTAGGCTACATGTTGTGCCTGCATTGTATGTGCCAGAACATGCAGGGTACCCTGTACCTTCATGTCTGTGTGTTACAGAGTGCTGTGAAGCCATCTCCAGCGAGAAGAGGACCAGCATACGACAGGCAGTCTGGAACAAGATCTCGGCAGCAAACTCCTACGCAAGGTCTGCTTATCTGCTAAGGGCCCCACTCCCCTTCAGCTAGATTTATCTGCCCCTGGACTCCCCTTTAGCTAGATTTATCTGCCCCTGTAGTCCCTTTAGCTAGATTTATCTGCCCCTGGAGTCCCCTTCAGCTAGATTTATCTGCCCCTGGACTCCCCTTCAGCTAGATTTATCTGCCCCTGGAGTCCCCTTCAGCTAGATTTATCTGCCCCTGTAGTCCCCTTCAGCTAGATTTATCTGCCACTGGACTCCCCTTCAGCTAGATTTATCTGCCCCTGGAGTCCCCTTCAGCTCGATTTATCTGCCCTGTAGTCCCCTTCAGCTGGATTTATCTGCCCATGGACTCCCCTTCAGCTAGATTTATCTGCCACTGGACTCCCCTTCAGCTAGATTTATCTGCCACTGGACTCCCCTTCAGCTAGATTTATCTGCCCCTGGAGTCCCCTTTAGCTAGATTTATCTGCCACTGGAGTCCCTTTAAGTTAGATTTATCTGCCACTGGACTCCCCTTCAGCTGGATTTATCTGCCCCTGTAGTCCCTTTTAGCTAGATTTATCTGCCCTTTGATGTTGCCTTCTCCCTCCTCCCTGGTATAATTATGCCCCTGCTGGCTGGTATAGTTATGCCCCTGCTGGTCTTGTCGTCTGCTGACAGTCTCTTTGTCAGGAAATGATGAATTGAAAACAGGATTTTTCCGATCTGTTTAATTGATGTGTGTGTATGAGAGAGAGAGAGAGAGAGAGAGAGAGAGAGAGAGAGAGAGAGAGAGAGAGAGAGAGAGAGAGAGAGAGAGAGAGAATGAGAGAGAGAGAGAGAGAGAGAAAAAGAGAGAGAGTTTGGTGTGTGTGTATGATCTGATGAACAGTTCATTTAGGAGCAGTGCTTAATAAACTTGTCACACATTTAATGCACGCATGCATATGTACACACACGCGCATACATATCAGTTTAACAGTTCATTTGGTCACTTTTGATGCATGGTGATTGTTTTTTTCATTTTTGTCATTGTTGTTACCTGGTTTTTGTTTATCTTATATTCTGATCTTTTTCAGTTTGTACTTTTTTAAATTTAAGATTTTCTTGTAATCATGTGTAACAGATCAGAGACAGATTGGCTTCCATCTTTGCAACAAACTCTGGTTAGTTCCATTTTTAGCAACAAACTCTGGTTAGTTCCATTCTTTGCAACAAACTCTGGTTAGTTCCATTCTTTGCAACAAACTCTGGTTATTTTCATTCTTTGCAACAAACTCCGGTTAGTTCCATTCTTTACAACAAACTCTGGTTAGTTCCATTCTTTGCAGTAAACTCTGGTTAGTTCCATTCTTTGCAACAGATTCTGGTTATTTCCATTCATTGCAATAAACTCTGGTTAGTTCCCATTTTGTGTAACTAACCCTGGTTATTTTAATTCTTTGCAAGAAACTCTGGTTATTTTCATTCTTTGCAACAAACTCTGGTTAGTTCCATTCTTTGCAACAGACTCTGGTTAGTTCCATTCGTTGCAACAGACTCTGGTTAGTTCCATTCTTTGCAGTAAACTCTGGTTAGTTTCATTCTTTGCAAAGACTCTGGTTATTTTCATTCTTTGCAACAAACTCTGGTTAGTTCCATTCTTTGCAACAGACTCTGGTTAGTTCCATTCGTTGCAACAGACTCTGGTTAGTTCCATTCTTTGCAGTAAACTCTGGTTAGTTCCATTCTTTGCAACAGATTCTGGTTATTTCCATTCATTGCAATAAACTCTGGTTAGTTCCCATTTTGTGTAACAAACCCTGGTTAGTTCCATTCTTTGCAACAGACTCTGGTTAGTTCCATTCTTTGCAACAGACTCTGGTTAGTTCCATTCTTTGCAACAGACTCTGGTTAGTTCCATTCTTGCAACAGACTCTGGTTAGTTCCATTCTTTGCAACAGACTCTGGTTTGTTCCATTCTTTGCAACAGACTCTGGTTAGTTCCATTTTTGCAACAGACTCTGGTTAGTTCCATTCTTTGCAACAGACTCTGGTTAGTTCCATTCTTTGCAACAAACTCTGGTTAGTTCCATTCTTTGCAACAGACTCTGGTTTGTTCCATTCTTTGCAACAGACTCTGGTTAGTTCCATTTTTTGCAACAGACTCTGGTTTGTTCCATTCTTTGCAACAGACTCTGGTTAGTTCCATTATTTGCAATAAACTCTGGTTAGTTCCATTCTTTGCAACAGACTCTGGTTTGTTCCATTCTTTGCAATAAACTCTGCGACCTGTACAGAGCACGGTCAGAACAGCGGTGAGTGTGGCCTCTGTACAGAAGGCTGCACAGTTTACACTTCACTGTACAGGTGAAGAGTGTGTTGGAAGAAGGCAGGACTTTCACCCAAGGAAACAGAGCCTGGCTGGTGCATACCATTTTAATAACATAGTAACATTTCAGTGACATAGTAATTTTGGTAACAGTGCCTTGTGCTCTTGCCCCTTCCGTAAGAGAGGCAAATAGGACCACCCCATCACAAAAAAAGTATATCCCTTGAAACTTGTAGAGTTTTGGTCACGTCTCCGTTCCTCTTTGGAATCAACCCAAGGTATACCCCTATCCACATATTCAAGGACTTGAGTTCTCAGACCTAGTTATTCAAAGTCTTTTGTTTTTGTCAGATTTGTTTTCCAGAAGCAGAGAATGTTCAACATAAGATTTTGTAGGATCAGATGGGTGTGAGAGCGGAGCAGATATGGCGATGGGCATGTAGTTCTTATGGTTACGTGTGGAGTGAATCTTGGAGACACCTGAAAGATGGAAGGTGGAGATTTGTACGATGTTTTAGATGGAGTTATGTGTAGACCTGTCAGCCCTTTACTCTCTCATGTCTGTACATGCAAGCTGAAGATCAAGAATGCAGGATAGAGGCCCTTTTTTCACATCAGCGATCACTGGATCACAGAAAGAGGAAGCTTTCAACCTTTACCCAAGATTTCACTGGCACATCAGGTTATGTGCTTGGTCAAGCATCTGCAAAATGGCTTTTAAAGAGTTTAGCAAATGGGGTATGGGGGGTATGATGGATTGATGGTCTAGAGGTAGAGCACCAGTGTAGAAACAAAAGATCATGAGTTCGTTTCCAGAGCTGCCTGAGCCTAAACATTTGTCTTCTAGGCCTGATCTTCCACTTACTCAGTTGATCATTTTCATCTATATCTGATCAGACCCGACTTATCGTTTTCATCTGTATCTGACTTAGCTTATCATTTTAATCTATATCTATATCTGACTCAACTTATCATTTTAATCTATATCTATATCTGACTCAACGTATCATTTTAATCTACATCTGTGTCTGACTCAACTTATCATTTTAATCTATATCTGTATCTGACTCAACTTATCATTTTCATTTATATCTGACTAAGCTTATCATTTTCATCTTTATCTGTTTTGTTTTTTATATATATATAAAATTTCTCAAGTATTCAAGTATTACAAAAATTATTTTGAGCAGAAAATTATCTGTTCCCAGTAATAAGTATGGTGTGGGATTTTGAATTAAGATTTGAATTTGGGATGCTCCATTTCGATGTGATGAGCAGATTTATATTATGCCAGGTCCCTGACTGAGAGAACTTCTGAAATTTTTGTGTGTGCATAATTTGTGTTCCTTTGGAACAGGGACAGGTAGATCCCTTTTTTTTTTAATACCTTCTGTTGTAACCTGACTCTTAATTTTTTGCTGCAGTAAATCCAGTTCCAAAATAAGAAGGTTTCTTTTTTTACCTGGTTGTCTTGAAAAAAAATTAGGAAAGATAACATATTGTCCTCTTTACTGTCCTCTTTACAAGACTGCAATCATTTTTTTCCTCTTTGGGCATATACAATACTGATGGTTTGATTGTGACACGATTTATGTGGGGCACAATTTTACACAGTATCACATTTGTCACAATGCAAGACTTATTTGTTTTAAATTTCTTTTATGACCACTTTCTGTGTTAGATGGATGAAGATTCACAATGAATATTAGGGAATTTAAAATGAGAGCTGACCTTTGTGTCAACTGGTCATTAAGAAGAAACTGTAAGTCCCCATTCATAGTTGTCTGTCCCTATATTTTGGGTCAGGTGGATCCTTATACAATTTGTAATGTTTTCATTCATCAGTTCACCCAAGACCATTAGATCCACCTGTTCTACATACTTCAAATCACAGACAGAGATTCTGAACATGGAACAGATCTCTGGTAATGATTGAAGTATGCTTTAAAAAAAAAATTTTGTGGGGAAGAGGGGGGAGGGGGAGGGGGGACACTTTTATGCTAAGGACAATTTTGTTCTTCATTTAAAATAAAAGGAACTGACTATAAACCTGCCCACATTGCCTATGTCTGCTGTATATCAGGTAGTATTTAATTTTTGTGCGTGCGTGCGTGCGTGCGTGCATGCGTGCGTGCGTGCGTGCGTGCGTGGTCGTGCGTGCGTGCGTGTGTGTGTGTGTGTGTGTGTGTGATATCAAGACATGAATAGGTGTTGGTGCTAGTTTTATAGCTACTGCTGAAAGTTGGTAAAGTATCTATTTCCAGGTGAAATATGATGCTGGTTTTAATTTTTCATTATCTCTTGAAAGATTTTTCTTCATTTTGGTTGAATTTGTTTTTATTCAGTGTGTGTTTCTTTGTTTTGATAAAAGAATTTTGTATGTTACTATTCATGTTTTGAAATGTTTTTCATATTTTGACATTTTTCAATATAAAAAAAGAAGTATTCACTGATACATTTTTCACAGATTCTTCTTATTTCTATTATATAGAACGTAAAATACATATGTCTTTTTATTGACAAATTCAGTCAATCTCTCTCTCTCTCTCTCTCTCTCTCTCTCTCTCTCTCTCTCTCTTCTCTCTCTCTCTCTCTCTCTCTCTCTCTCTCTCTCTCTCTCTCTGTGGGTATGTGTGCGTGTGAGTGTGTGTGTGTGTTTATTTTATTTATTTATCTGTTTTTTATACCGAGGATAATGGAATAAGCATATTTTATTTATTTATTTATTCTTTTATATCGAGGATACTGGAATAAGCACTCCTGTGCTTTTTTACATCTAGTCCCCGTGTGTATGCGGTTTTGTAAATTTTTTCATCTGTTCCCACCGGTACACAATGGCCTACTCTTCCGAAAAGCGGATTTAACGTGTGCGCAAAATTTTCTGCGTGCGTTCGCACATGGGGCCTCGGTTAAGTCTCATCGAAGGATGCGTGTGTGCGTGCGCGCGCGTGCGTGCGTGCGTGCGTGCGTGCGTGTGTGTGTGTGTGTGTTTATGTATGTGTGTGAATATAAAACCCATCATTAAAATTCAGTTTTTAAAAAAAAGAAATAAAGTGTATCTTGATCTGCATGCACTCATTTCTTTAAATGCTTCATCCTCGACTAAAAATCATACCAGATGATATTGAAGAAACAGCCGATTTTAATTTCGGTTTAGCTCAACGTCTCAACGTTCATTTTTTCATAATCTTTCTATGAAACACAGCAACACTAATTTGCTGAAAATAAAGATAGTGATAAATTATCGTATCTGGCAGGAAGGGAGGAGGCGCGAGACAGAAGGGGGTGGGGATGTAAAAATGAGACTGATACCGTCAAAGACAAACCTGTAGCATGACAGGCAGCCTTTTCTCTGGCAGCAGCATAAACGTCAACACCTAAATCATAGCCAATAATGTATGCAACGGCATTTCACCCCTTCTATTCACCATTTTCCATGGAGTCTTCTAAGTAATCTTCCTTTGAAAGTGTCACACACACACACACAGACACACACAGACACACAGACACACACACACACACACACACACACACACACACACACACACACACACACACACACACACACACACTGTGGTACTTGGTTGGCTTAAAAGTCTCTTTCCTTCCTATCCGTTGAATTGATAGCCTTCCCAAGGGTGAGATCTCGTGGAAATTCATGGCCCCGATGTAATAATGATAATTACGATTCAAAACGCAGCATCTAGGCCTATTTGACATTTTGATTGGCGAGCTCTTTTCTCGGACTTGATGTCTACATAATCACTACAGTGAAGGCCTATCTGATTCCTATTAACAATACAAGGAGGGAGACGAAGAGGCAGGCAGAGAAAACGATGGGAAGACAACATCAGAGAGTGGACTGGCCTTGGTTTGCTACGGAAAGCAGATGATCGCGGGGAATGGAGGAAACCGGTTGCAAAATCTTCATTGGTGCCACGGTCCATGGGACTACGGGATAGGTGAAGGTGAAGGTGAAGAAAGCGCCATCTGCTGCCGCCATAAGGGAAGACAATTTCTTTCTGGTAGAGATCTAACAGCCCATTAAAAAAACAAAACAAAATAAAACCAACAACAAAAGCCCCCCAAAAACAAAAGCAAAGAAAGAGAGGGGGGGGGGGGGGGGGGGGGAAATAACTTGCACAAATGCATGTATGTATCTACAGGCTTATTAGTAAAGGGGGAAAAAACGGGACAAGAGAGAGAGACACAAACACACACACACACACACACACACACACACGTGCGCACACACACGCGCGCGCACGCACGCACGCACACACACACACATACACTCGCCAGCGCGCACGAAAAAAAGACAGATAGACAGACCGATAGATGACAAACAGTGGCCAAGTTAGCGGGAAGGTGCACACTCTTTTGCAGGTGTCGTGTTGGTAAAGACAGTGAAGCCAACCAATGGTACCCCTGTACTGCCCCATTTGCAGCTTCTGTTGCCTTGAAGTATGGAGAGAGAGAACTCGAACTCGAAAGATTTATTCACAAAAAGGCCATTGGCCCATACATGAAGGGGGGTTGCCGAACTGCTTAGTATTTTAGTGAGAAAAATAAGGAAGCACAAAAGAACCCAAAAATGTTATTGTATACCCACAACCACCACAATAAAAATCAGTTACAAAAAATATGACTTAAGAAACCAAGATATCTCTTATTCTAAAGGCTTTACACAAATATAAAGCAAGGCTGGTACAATGAGAGAGAGAGAGAGAGAGTCAAGTCAAGTTAAGTCAAATTCTTTCATTTCAAGGATAATGAATAAACTCTCATGTGCTTATTTTACATCCAGTCCTCGCCCTTATCAGGATAACACCAATATAGTAAAAAGACATTTAAAAACCCAACAATGACAACCATAATAACAAAAACAAAACGCAAACAAAACAGAAGACAAAAACGATAGCAAACAAACAAAAAAGGAAACAAGAACAGAAATACAATAATAACATAACAAAGAAAGCACACACACAGATCTAAAAATACCAAATAAAAAATCAAATTATGATAATGAAAAAAAGGTGTAAATAAGCAAGTAGCACAGAGAGAGAGAGAGAGAGAGAGAGAGAGAGAGAGAGAGAGAGAGAGAGAGAGAGAGAGAGAGTTAGGTTGGGTCAGGGGGAGTAGTAGAGTAGTAAGCAACCTTGTGGCGAAAGAGAATCTGAGGTGGAGTTGACAGATTGAGAGATGTGGTATGTTGCTGTTGGGCGTGTCCCAGCTTACCACCTGAGGGGTCACCCAGAATATGCCACACTCAGTCTCACTCAGCATCCCATCTGGGAACTCCCATGAGGCCATAAGCACGCACTGGATTAGAAGTTTGCGTGTATGACTGTTTTCAAGTTCCTCACCATACAGGCAACCATACTCCGACTTCAGGGGATATTTCATTGTTTCCCTTTTAATAAAGAAGAGTATGTAAGTTGGTGTGCTAAGACCTTGTCATGGCTTAAGTTCAATCTCAAATAACAATTTTAAAGCTGTAGAATGAGTGTGCATTGAACAAATGTAGTTTGGTTTCATAGCTTTATTTTCTAACTTGATTCGTTCCCTTGGGAAGGGAGATGTAGAATAAGTATGTTCACTAGATATTGTCAGCATATGTCAATCTGTTACGTCACAAGAAAATCCTATCAGGTGACTTCTGCTTGCCATTGTTATATGAAGCTGTCAAAGAAAACTAGGCTCATGTTCATTCTAACGTCTCAGGCTTTTAATCATGAGTGGAGGCATGTTTTACAAAAACATGACAGCATTTTGATATAGGCCTTGTTGGCACTAAACATACATCACAAACTAGCAAAACTGTTGGTTTTGCCAAAGAAGTGGTATTGTATGACAGAGTGACTGCCAGATATTGATTTTCTCACTTTGGGTATCTGTTCTGTCTTTTAAAGGCGGTAAGGCAAAGGTAAATGTGCCCCATAACCTATGTGGTCGTAGGGGAGCGAGGCATCAGAGACCTCAACTTCTCAAGGGGCCAGCATATTGAGGGCGGCGCCCATCTCCTCTCCCTCGCTGCTTTACCATCCCTGGCCCTAAAGAGGCAGGTACCCATTTACAGCTGGGTGAACTGGGGGACTAAACTGAAGCCAAGGCGCACAAACGGTCACCCATCAAAGTGGTAACCACGCTCGATGCTGCATAACATTGGCTTGGGTAAAGCGAGCGCTCTGACCACTGAGCTATCCCCCATGTCCCCCATTATTTAATCTCTTGGTAAGTTGCGCCCTACATAATTATGTTTGAGGTCTTAACATTAATTTACACAGTAACTCAGCGCACGCAGGGTCTCATTTGGGTTGATGGCCAAACAACAGCTTCACGCTATCCGTTCTCTGAACACAGACTGACAAAACAGACGTGAGAGCATCTTTTGAGTGGCATACTGGGAAGGAGGGGCCTTGGGAATAAAATACCACGCACGGGGCTAAAGCTGACACTGCAAACTGTAAAGACAGAAGAACTATCAAATCAACCAACCAACCAACCAAACTGAAACGAGAGCATCATGTATGCTCGCACCGAGCTCCAGTGGAAATGTGCAGAGGTGGGATAATGTTGACCCTCCCACGTGTTTCACACCTGCATGTTGACTTTCTTAAATCCCCTGCTAACACACTGGGGGTAGAGGGAATTGCAGGACGACTGCAGTGACTGACGCTAGCTGGTTTACTCTGGTGGAGAACTGTGATAGGGGACATTGACTTTGAGCGGAGTGGGGGGTGGGGTGTAAGGGTCAGATTGGAGAATGAAGAACAAAATTAATTCAAAGCTAACTAGAGGAGCAAGTACAGACAAACCCGTCCACACGCGCGCGCACGCACACACACACACACACACTCACACGCACGCACACACGCACGCACGCACACACGCAACATCTCGGAAATAAAAGTTTGACTTGACTATTTTTCTGTCCTCTTGGTCCGTTCTCCTGCCTTTTCTCTAAAACGACTTAAAAAGAAAACAATTTTCTCCCATGCCGAAGTCAAATGCACTGGGTCTTCCTTGTCAGGCGCTTAACGGCAGCCCGCCACATTTTCACTCCTGTGACAGACAACGAGAGCCGCTGTCTGAGCGTCCCAAGGAGAAGAAGAAATGCTGTGTCTCAAGAAGTTCAAGAGGAAGCCATCCATTCTGCCCAGAATGGACAACTCACTCAGTCTGGCTTCACAGCGAAAACACCTCTGTCAACAAGGCGAAAGGCTGGGTAAATACAATCCTGTCTGGCATATGCTTGACGCTTGAACCTTCATCATCAAACCAAAGCAACACACACACTATGAAGTACAAGGTACAAGGGAGGAAGGGCTTAGAAATAAGAGTATCAGGCTAAATAGATGTCATCACGATGGAGAGAGACAGCAGCAACAACAACAACAATAACACCAACACCACCAACAACAACACACGCACACACGCACGCACATACACACACGCGCGCGCACGCACGCACGCACACACACACACAGAAAACCAAAACCAAACACACACAAAACCACCACCAACAACAATAAAAACAACAACAAAGAAACAATAAAAACTAAACGGGAACATCAGGTAAGTCACTATAGTGAGAGAGCAACAGAAGCTTTATGGAACAATGGATCCTTCCCCAGTATCTTTGTTTTTCTCCCTTCAGAAATGCTTAGTTTTTGTTCTTGATGTTTTGTTAGTATTGTTGTTGTTGCTGTTGTAGGTGGGGTTTTGTGGGTTTTTTCTTTTTCTGTTTTTAAAAAGAATTTTTAGTTGAACATGATTGCAACATAAACGGTCAAGTTCTCAATTGTTTGATCTAATATGGTGTTTGGGAAAGCATTACCTTGTTACTAAAGCTGATTTAAATTATGCTCATTAGCTGCAAAAACTCAATTAGTGAAATATATTGTTTTGAGCATGCCATAAGCCATTTGCTGGTTATTGCTCTCAATTTGTGTATGTGAAATAATATTCATGTTTTCTAAATAAACATCTATTTAAACCAAGTCATTATAAAAGTAAAGGTAAAGGTGTCCCATAACCTATAAGGTCGTAGAGGAGGAGGCATCAGACTTCAGTTTGCTAGGGGCCAGCATATTGAGGGAAGCGCCCATCTCCTCTCCCTCGCTGCTTTACCATCCCTGACCCTAAATAGGCAGGTACTCATTTACAGCTGGGTAAACTGGGGGACTATATTGAAGCCAAGGCGCGCAAATGGTCACCCATTCAACTGGTTAGCATGCTGGATGCTGCTTAACTTTGGAAGTCATAATGCAGTGAACTAAAAGTGGTAAAAGTGCAGTGGTGTGGGAATGTCGACCATCCCACGTGTTCTACACCAACTGGCTGTTGACTTTCTGCTACCCATCTCAAATCACCTGCTACTGACACAGCGGGTGGGGGAAAAAGGGAGTGAAGGTGTGACTAGGGTGTCCCTGGTTGGTTTGGTTTACTTTTTGGTGGAAAGCTGACGAGAGAGAAATTTGACAGTTGGGAGACTGATTATGTGGCAAGTAAGAGGCTAAACAGCAAACAAACTTAACCACACACACACGCGCGTGCGAGCGCGCACACACACACACTCACACACACACACGCACGCACACACGCATGCACGAACGCACACATTTAGAAGTAGAAGTGGGAGGGGGGGGGGAGAGCAGGCAGGGGAGGGAGAGACAGGCAGACAGATATATAAAGACAGAGATAGGGAGACAAAGACAGAAGAGTATCAAGACAAATTCAAATAAAATTCGAAAGTTTATAGGTCATGGCCTCCATTAAGGGGTGAAGTGAATTAGTAAATAGGCCAGAAATTATTCCCTCCTTCATGTGTGTGTGTATGTATGTGTGTGTGTGTGTGTGTGTGTGTGTGTGTGTGTGTGTGTGTGTGTGTGTGTGTGTGTGTGTGTGTGTGTGTGTGTGTGTGTGTGTGTGAGAGAGACAGACAGACAGACAGACAGACAGACAGATGGACAGACAGAGATTATGGTAGATGGAGGACAGCCAGAGAATATGAACCACTTGTACGGTCGTTAGAGGCAAGGTGCAAACTCCTCCCACCATTGTTCACAAGAGTAGGCAAAATTTATACAGTTAATCTTCCTGAAGCTGCCTGCTTTACTTTGCTAAGTCCCTGCTGTGACAGTGAAGGAGGTCAGCTGAATAGAAACTTTCTGATGACCAACTTCATTACCTTAGTTTGTCAAACTCTTACCTTTGAGAGCTACCTCCTCGGTCCTGTTGATAAGAGCAACGCCCACTTCAAGGTCAGTTCCAGAGCTCTACATCACACACCCTGAGCAAAGATGCCAGAAGAGCCGGAAATCTCCCTCCCCCCAAAAAACAACAACAACAAAACAAACACCCAACAACTCCTTGAGTTAACATCAGTGCAGACTCCACTCTCCCCAAAAGTTCTTCGGATGGGACTATAAACCGAGGCCCCGTGTGCGAACACACGCAGAACATCTTGCGCACACGTTAAAATCGTGTCCCGCTTTTCGTAAGAGTAGGCCATTGTGTGCCGGTGGGAACTGATGGCAATTTACAAAACCGCATACACACAGGGACTATATGTAAAAAAGCACATAAGTGCTTATTCCATTATCCTCGATCTAAAAGAATAAAATAAAATAAAATAAGCAACAACAAAACCAAAAAAACAACAACAAAATAATAAAAACAACAACAACAACACAACAACAAAAACAACGACAACAAACAAACAAAACCTACGCACACACATACACACACACACGCACGCACGCATACTCGCGCGCGCGCGCACGCACACACACACACACACACACACACACACACACACACACACACACACACACACACACACACACACACACACAACCTAAAAGAAATACAAGTTGTTGGAGTTGACCGAATCATCACCAAATATAGACAGACTGGCACCAAGAAGCTTACGCATCACCAGTTTCCAAAAAGGCATGGAGAAAAGAAACTTGCCCCAACTGGCATACAGCAATAGTGGTGCTATTATGGAAGAGAAAAGAACTCCGGATGACCAAGAGCGACTGCAGTGACTACAGCCAGAAACGTCTCTCTCCTCACATCACTTTGTCAGGGGACTGGATGTAAAAAAAAAAAAAAGCACATGGGTGCTTATTCATTATCCTCGAAATAAAAGAATTTGTCAAATTGTCAAAAATTTGTCACTTTCTTAGAATAGCACCAACCCAATCCAATCCAATCCTGTTGTTTATAGCCCTGCAGACCACAGAGGCCATATCAGAGCTGTCACCTGGTCACTTTTATATCTCAGATTAAAACTATAATAATGGGTACGGTACTAAGTGAAGGTCATACCCGCTTTAAAAAGGAAAGCTGCTGCACTCATGCAGAATGCAAGTGGGGAGAAAAAAGAGACCTACTTAGATAATAGCCCAAAGTGCTGAAATACAATGACTTACTAAACAAATAAGTAATTTTTAAAAACCATACATTGTTACCAAGGTTGAATAATGAAAAGAAAAATAACAGCAATCGAAATCACTTTTTTCTTTAAAAACCTCGACCACAGTAACATTTATTTATTTATTTATCTATTTATTCTTTTATATCGAGGATAATGGAATAAGCACTCATGTTCTTTTTTACATCCAGTCCCCGTGTGTATGCGGTTTTGTAAATTTTGTCATGTTTCCACCGGCACACAATGGTCTACTCTTTCGAAAAGCGAAACAGGATTTAACGTGTGCGCAAGATGTTCTGTGTGTGTTCGAACACGGGGCCTTGGTTTATAGTCTTTTCTAAACATTTAAACAAACAGGCTATCTATAGGTTGACTCACACATGCGCATACTCATGCATGCACATATTCATGCATAGACCGAGGCAGTAATATGCGCGCACGCGCGCGCGCACGCGCACACACACACACACACACACACACACACACACCACATGCGTGCACACATGCACATTCTACACCGGATATGTGTAACTGTATGTGCGGGCATGGTTGAATGTGTGTGTGTGTGTGTGTGTGTGTGTGTGTGTGTGTGTGTGTGTGTGTGTGTGTGTGTGTGTGTGTGTTTTGCTTCTGTGGTCAAGCAGTTTACATTTTGTCCTTCAGCCTCTTACCGACCATGTGTTCCTAGACTATGTGCCGGCGTCAAAATCCATCCACTCTCGCCACTTCTTCACAGTGTAAACCAATTTCCCCCCAAATCTCAGTCCCCCTGTGACCCTCTCTTCTCCTCGGGGCTTCGCAAAAAGTCGACGGCAAATTGCGAGACACCTGCGGTGGCCAACATTCCCACACCTCTACACTTGCAACTTTTACTAGTGTACATAATGCTAATGTTATGTGTTAGATTCTTTAGCACTGTCTCTTTCCTATGTGACAGTGCCATTGTTATTTCATACCTTTCCTCCCCCATTTTGCCGTACAAGACGAACCCAGGCTTATTCTAATACTCTGCCACACCTAGCAAAATCTCAGGGGGCCATTGAATCAGTCTGAAATGTTACTGGGTCATCAACCTGAAACAGATGCTCGGCTCACCGAAAAATGCAGGTGTGCGTGTTGGGTATTTTGATGCTTCTTCCAACAAGAAGGTAAAGGTAAAAGGAGTCCCATAACCTATTCGGTCGTTGGGGAGCAATATGTCAGAGACCTCAGCTTCTCCAACAGCCAGCATGTTTAGGGTGGCGCCCATCTCCTCTCCCTGTCTGCTTTACCTTCCCTGACCCTAAATAGGGCAGGTACCCATTTACAGCTGGGTGAAGTGGACGACTGTACTGAAGCCAAGGCGCAAAAACGGTCACCCATCCACTTGATAACCGCGCTGGATGCTGCAAACAAAAAACTCAACAACGAATTGTGGAATTTT
>CM054136.1:48591285-48613785 GCA_028751875.1 Rapana venosa
TCGAAAGAGTAGGCCATTGTGTGCCGGTGGGAACAGATGACAAAAAATAAAAAAAACGGCATACACACGCATAATTTTTTTTTTTAAAAAGAAATCATCTGAGCGCTTTGATTTGTTGCTTTACAAGATTCAGCGCTATATAAATTCCATACATTACGTTTATTTACAAAAGTAAGAGAAAAAAATGACTGAAGTCTGTTGAAGCTTTTTTACCACAAAAAAAGAAAAAAATCCCCCACAAAACCCACAAAAACAAATACCCCCCCCCCCCCTCCAAAAACTACAACCCAAGCAGAAACAACTACACCCCCCCCCCCCCCCAAAAAAAAAAAAAAAAAAAGCTAACAAACAAAACAAAACAAAACAAAAACAAAGAAGAAATACCTCAAACAAACAAATCCAAAACAAGCGTTGAAGTTTGCTTTTATTGTTTATTTATTTATTCTTTTATGTCGAGGATAATGGAATAAGCACTCATGTGCTTTTTTACTCCCAGTCCCCATGTGTATGCGGTTTTGTAAATTTTGTCATCTGTTCCCACCGGCACACAATGGCCTACTCTTTCGAAAAGCAGAACAGGATTTAACGTGTTCGCAAGATGTTCTGCATGCGTTCGCACACGGGGCCTCCGTTTATAGTCTCATCGGAAGTTACCAGGCCCTTCACCATGAACAGTAACCACAACACACCACCACCACCACACTAACAGCGTTTCTTTTTAAAAGCATCCCCTTCTTAAAACAGGTGTATAGTCAATCTTTCTGAAGTGGCGTTTGGTATGACGTCAATGGCACGATCCACGCCTTCCTCCCTTGGCCCCACCCTTCACACTGCCCACTCATCCTCCACCTCCCCGACCACCTCCAGGGGAAAGGGGATGGGGGGGTAGGTGGGAGGGGGGATGACTGCTGGTCGACAAAAATGAAGAGTTCGTGTCTGTATGGGGGGTGGGGGGTGGGGTTCTTTTTCATTCCTGTCCTTGAGGTGTGAAGTTCACCAACGGTGAGGTTTTGTGTATGAGACCCTTGGGTTTTTTTCAGCCACCATTAAGGTACCTGCATTCCGACTTCTGGGATAATTCATGTTTACAAGCTTTTTTGTTGTTGTTAGACCAAGGAGAAAATATGTACACCATTCCTGTTAAAAAAAAACACAACCACAAAACAAACAAACCACAAAACCCCGCCCACCCAACTAAAAAAGAATCAAACAAAAACCAACCTAAACCATACAAAACCAAAACAAGAAGAAACATACACCAACCACCCCCACCCCACCCCCCCAAAAAAAAAACCCACCCAACAACAAACAAACAAACAAAACAAAAATAGTGGACGTTTCTGATGATGTCACACCTAACTGGAATTTAGGGGTGGGGGTTGAACATACGCCTTCCTTACAAAGAAAGTGGAGAGAGAGAGAGAGAGAGAGAGAGAGGGGGGGGGGGTCGATTTTTCTGTTAGACTAGGTCCTCCTTCAGAGAGGAAAAGTATCAAGGGTGGGCGGCAACAGGGCGCACCCTTCATTTCAGGTACTTAATGAGGCGCAGGAGTCACTGACCCAAATGACAATCAGGCTATAGAAGTGGGGGAGGAATAGGGAGGAGGAACAGAAGAGGAAGAGGGGAAGAAGAAGAAGGAGAAGGAGAAGAAGAAGAAGAAGATGATGATGATGATGATGATGATGAAAGATAATAATAATGATAATAAGATGATGATGATGATGATGATGATGATGATGATGATGATGATGGACGACGAAAGAGAAGACGAAGAAGATGATGATGTAGATGGTGATGATGGTGATGATGATGATGATGATGAAAGAAGAAGAAAACCAAAAAACAAGGAGCAGAACAAGGATAAGTCGAAGAGCGATCACAATTTGTTTTAAATAACTCGGTTTATATTCTCATCCCAACGTCTTTTGGGGGAGTGGAGTCAGTATTGATCTTGGCTCCAGGGTAGAAATCCCTAAAACGGGTGCATCCCTGGTGGTTCAATCCTCGGTTGTCAGATCACGAGCGCAAGGCTGTAACTACAAAGCTTTCAGGCACTGGGCATACATATGAAAAACCCATCCATCTTCCATTGAAGAGTAGGCCAGGTACAGCCAGTGGCATGGATGCCAAACAGAAACAAAGCCACCATCATCATTCTAGGACCTGAAGAAAGATGAGCTCTGTCCTGTTCAACTTTCAAGGACACAGCTGTCCCTAAAAGAACTGAGTGCAGTGCCTCCAACCTCCTCTCTAAGGGTTAAGGAAGAATTCTTATTCTTGTTGTTGTTGTTCTTCTTCTTCTTCTTGAACGCTCAGACAGCAACTATTGTTGTCTGTCATAATTATGAGAAAAAATGCGTTGTGCTGCTGTTAGGAACCAAACAAGTCGAGCCCAGCATTTCCGACTTCGGCATGGGAGATAACTATTTTAAGTCTTTCCTGGGGGGAAAGGCAGGAAAATGGACCAAGACGGCAGAAAATAAACAAGAAGGAGGTTAGGGGAAGAAAAGGAACAAGGCAAAAACAAAGAAAAGGACAGAAAAGAGTGAATTCCTAGCACAGAATTTCCAGAAAGTGGGGATGCTATTTATACTGACAGGCATACCCACAGGGTTGGGGGGGGGGGGGGGAGACAGAATTCAAGGTGACTTGTGCCCAGTGCAATGTGTGGTGTAAGGCTTTTATTTTGACCCCATTCAGTTTTAGATCGATGGAGATTTGCCCTATATAATTATGGCAAAGGCGACATCCCCATAGCATACTACATGCATCAAGGGTTGGGGGGTATGGGGGTGGGGGAGGAGAGAGTTCATAATCTGACAGAAATGAGAGCAGAGGAAGGAGAAGGGACAAAACCCCAGCTGCTGATTTTTTTTTAAAAAAAGCAAACCAAACAAACAAAAAAGCCTCAAGCGTGGGCGACAATGCAACTCGGTTCCGCCTGCTTTGTTCATTAATTATGTATGCGTACAAATAGGTCACAGCGAGGGGACTTAACTTAAACGAAGTAAGGGGGAAGATGGGAGACAACTCGTCCTAGTAACTGGCGGACTGGTCAGGTGGTGCACTCGAGTCGTGCGGGGCGTGTGTGGCCGTGTTGTGAACGTGTTAGGGACCCCGGCGATTCAGAAACTAAGACCCCTGTTGTCTGACACTGGTTTGTTGACACCTCCAGGCTGTTCCTCCTCTGCCCTTGGGTGTAGTTGGCAGCCTTGCTGGGGTCAGCCTGTGCCCGCTGTGGCCTGCTGCTTATTGTACTCTTGTGTGTGTGTGTGTGGCCTCGTGTGTGTGTCTGTGTGTGTGTGTGTGTGTGTGTGTGTGTCTCTGTGTGTGTCTGTGTGTGTCTGTGTGTCTATATGTCCTCTCTCTGTCTCTGTCTGTCTGTCTGTCTGTCTCTATCTCTCTCTCTCTCTCTCTCTCTCTCTTAACGGCGGGGACTGGATGTAAGAAAAGCACACGAATGCCTATTCATTATCCTCGAAATAAAAGACTCTGACTTTGACTTTGACTTTGACTCTCTCTCTCTCTCTCTCTCTGGTGTGTGTGTCCTGCTGAAAGGCTGGTAAAATGTGTAACAGCAATAAATGTTGTTCATTGTTTTTGCTCTGCTAAAAATTCTAATAATCATAGTTTACAATGTACGCGTGTTCGTTGCAGCTGTTAAACCACGATGTGGAATCCATGTCATGATGATTATTTGGGCAGTTGTGAAGTGTTTTTACTTCTTGGTTAAAATATGTGTTTGTTCCCAGTCCTCTTCCCACTGTCCCCTTGTGAATGGGCTTGAAAGCCTACCACAATAAACCATTGCCATTCTCTCTCTCTCTCTCTCTCTCTCTCTCTCTCTCTCTGAGACACTTTGGAATAAACTCAATCTGCCATTCTGTAAAAATGGGGGAGACGATGAGTTACTTTTCTTTTCTTTTTCTTTTTTTCTTTTTTTTTGGGGGGGGGGGGGCTACAGTCTTGTCTTGTATGCCCAGCGTAATTAAGGGGTTAAATGTATCTCAATTAAAATTCATAATAAAATGATTTTCTCATCTTTTCTGGTAAAGTTTGCTTCTAGCTTTAAAAAAAAAAAACATAAAAAATTGTCAAAGATAGAAAATGAGCTCAAACTTAAATACTGCGAATACTGATTTGGTTGTTGTTTGATATGGAAGTGAAAGATGGACATGCTATAAGACCTCAGAGCTGCCACATAATGAAGAATATGACCCAAGGCAAAACGGAGAGCAAGGGATGACAGGGAAAACCACTGACGTCCTAGAGAACACAGCTAAGTGGACACAGTTGCCAAAGGATCTTGCGCACACGTTAAAACCCGTTCCGCTTTTCGGAAGATTAAGCCATTGTGTGCCGGTGGGAACGGATGACAAAATTTGCAAAACTGCAGACACACGGGGACTGGATGAAAACAAGCAAACGAGTGCTTATTCTATTATTCTCGAATAAAAGAATTTTTTTTTTTTTAATTTAAAGGATGAAAGATGACAGAAAAACTGAAGACACTATGATGATGAGAGGGGGGGAGAGGTACAGGTAGAGCAGAGAGATTAGGTTAAATGAGATGAGAAGTAGAGAAGAGAGAGAGATTAGAGTTGGAGAGAGTGAGAGAGAGAGAAAAGAGAGAGAGAGAGAAGAGAAGAGAGAAGAGGAGGGAGAGAGAGAGAGGGGAAGAAGAGTGAGTGAGAGGAAGAGAAGAGGAGAAGAGAGAGAGAGGGGAGAGAGAGAGAGATGAAAGAGAGAAGAAAGAGAGAGAAGGGGGAGAAGAGAGAGACAGAGGGCGAGAGAGAGAGAGGGGAGAAGAGAAGAGAGCGGGGGAGAGAGAGAGAAGAGGGAGTCAGTTAGAGAGAGAGAGCAGGGGGAGGAGAGATGAGAAGAGGAGAGAAAGGGAGAGAAGGAGAGAGGGGAAGAAGAGAGAGAGAGAGATATACGAGAGAAGATGGGAAAAGGGATTTGGGTTAGAGAGAGAAGAGAGAGAAGAGAGAGAGAGAGAGAGAGAGAGAGAGAGAGAACAAAAGAAACAACAAACTAGACGAGTTAAACCACGTGACTGTGCAGACTATTGTTTATTGATGTACTACTCATGTGTGTGTTTGTATGCTTGTTTATCCTATATATTGATTATAAGCAAACAGAATTGATTGTCACAAAAAGGTATTCACAGAAACAATAGGCGAATAGTTTATCGTATGCTCAAGATTTGCCATGCGAAAAAAATATCTCGCTCTCGGTAACCAGAAAACATAGTAACTTACTTTTAAAGTGATAAGTAAGGTTTTCTAGTTTTCTCCTCGCCAGTTCTGTTTCTTTACTTTGTTCAATTCCCGCTGATTTTATTACGAATTTTACATTAAGTTCTTGTTTTATGCTTTTTTTTGTGGTTTTTTAGTTCTACATCTACCTTTAAAGAACACTCACATATGCACAAACATTACCCTCAAATATGCACGTAAACATCAAAATCCAAAAGGAAATGAACCAAACTCAAACAAACAAAAAACGGAAGACAAGACTTTTCTTTTTAAGCAAATTAAACGAAAACCCCAAAGCCCCCATTTACACATAGAAAACATGTTCATAGTTCAGCACGTCTGGTACTTTGTGGACAGTAGGGGTGATTCCAGTTCTGTCTATCCTGTCTCGTCAACTTGGACGACTGAGTGTGTTACATCCTTAGATATCGTAGCAATGATAGTGTTTCAGTAGGAACGCATGCATGCTTGCGGCGCGCGCGCACACACACACACACACACACACACACACACACCTAGCCTGGTGGTTAGAGTGATGTATTCGTGATCTGCTGACCCCGGTTTCAATTCTCGTTCAAGAGGATTTTTCCTCTGGAGTTAACATCAGTGCAGACTCCACTCTCCCCAAAAGTTCTTCGGATGAGACTATAAACCGAGGTCCCGTGTGCGAACGCACGCAGAACATCTAGCGCACACGTTAAACCCGTTTCGCTTTAGGGAAGAGTAGGCCATTGTGTGCTGGTGGGAACGGATGACAAAATTTACAAAACTGCATACACAGGGACAGGCTGGAAAAAAAGCACATGAGTGCTTATTCCATTATCCTCGAAATAAAAGAATAAAATAAATAAAAGGAAAAAGGAACAGTTACATTCATACACACACACACACACACACGGAATCACACTCACATCCCAAAAATGCACACCCACACGCACTCTCTGCGAAGGTACCCATTGCGTATTGAAAACGGGACAACTATGCAGGCAGATTAATTTCATGAGGTGCTATTGGGACAGCATGAAACAGGACACTTCTTAATCCTTTCCCCTCCGCCCGCGGACATCGCTGTGGTTCACTGACCATCACATGATAAACGGCGCGACTGGTCAAGTGTTCATGTTTGCTTCCTTGCAAGTGGCAACTGCCTTTCAGCATATTTCAAGCGATTTTTTCCTGCGACTTTTTGGCCGATTTCGACACATTTTTGTTTGGTTGTTTTTTTGTTTAGTGTGTGTGTGTGTGTGTGTGTGTGTGTGTGTGTGTGGTGTATGTGTGTGTGTGTGTGTGTGTTGTGTGTGTGTGTGTGTGTTGTTGTATGTGTGGTTTTGTGTGTGCTAAAGCAAGGAGTTGTCGGGTGTATCCATATAACTAACTGCTTCTGCACATTTGATACCCGTACCCAGGACTTTCGGAACTATTTGCTACTTTGAAAAGAAAACCTCTATCCTCACCAACAACAAAAGCAAAAAACATATGCCTGCATGCAATAACCAAACCATGACACAAACAGAAAGAAAGGAACGCTGCTGGCGAAGGGGTTTTACTCTAAAACAAAAATTTAAGAAGTGAATGTTCTCTCCTCTCTTCTTCTCTGCAGTCTCATCCTACTGGGTGAGACGCACTGTGCTTGGTCTTCTTCTGTGCTTGTAATCTGTAGGAGGCCTCAGCTGACACATTTTATTTTATTTTATTTATTCTTTTATATCGATGATAATGGAATAAGCACTCATGTGCTTTTTTTACATCCAGCCCCCGTGTGTATGCGGTTTTGTAAATTTTGTCATCTGTTCCCACCGGCACACAATGGCCTACTCTTTCGAAAATCGGAACAGGATTTAACATGTGCGCAAGATTTTTCTGCGTGCGTTCGCACACAGGGCCTCGGTTTATAGTCTCATCTGAAGGACTTCTGACTTCGAGCAGCTTTTTTTTTTCTTTTTGCAAGATGTCATGCTGGGTACGTTTGTGTTTCCTTAACTCACTGAATGCTGACATGAATTAGGGGATCTTTAGCGGGATTGAAGTCAAAAGGTCTTAACCATTTGGCTATAGCGTTCGTCAGGTATATGTTCAATTCTCATATACTCAAAATACTCTATATTAACATTAACGGCAATGCCTACATGTCCTCCCCCCCCCCCCCCCCCCCCTCCTAACCGTCTGCAGGGGGCGGAGTGAGGGGGGAGGGGAGTCCACTGTCCAAGTGATAATCAGATTTTCAGTGAAATGAAAAATGTACACATTTTATTTTGTGTGATCAGTGGCCTAGAGGTTACACACCTGCCTAGAAAGAAAATCACAGCACACACACACACACACACACGAGAGAGAGAGAGAGAGAGAGAGAGAGAGAGAGAGGGACAGACGACAACAAGAGAGAGAGAGAGAGAGACAGACAGACACAGACGACAGACCGACAGACAGATGCAGTGACAAATAGAAACAGACAAGAGACAGAGACAATACAGAAAACAACTAAAGACATAACACCATCCATCATTTCAAAGGCTGTGCAGAAATTCCAAGCTGAATCACAGTGAAGGACATTAATTTTAGGACTACTACATGTAAGAAGTAAACAGAGACTAAACGCATGAGGCTGGCTAAAGACATTTTCTGTGATCTACTTTTAGAGCCAGAGACCCAGAGCCAGACAGAGAAAGGAAGTAGGGGGCGGGGGCGGGGATAGAGGGGCAGTGAGTGAATTCTTCATTCACAACGCCTACTATCGCGGGCGGATCAAATCTCAAGTCACACATCTGTACTCTCTCATGGGTTCCGCAACCCATGTCAATCCTCTATGGTATTATACTAATTTCATGGACCCACCCATCCCCATCCCCCACGGAAAACTCGGAAGGACTCTTCAAAACAAAGTCAAGATATTTCTAGCTATGAGAGTGACTGTAAGACTATGTTGTTAACAGTCATATCTGACTTGAAAATGTAAGGTGTCCCATAACCTATGTGGTCGTAGGGGAGCAAAGCCTCAGAGACCTCAGCTTCTCTGGGGCCAGCATATTGAGGGCGGCGCCCATCTCCTCTCCCTCGTTGCTTTACCTTCCCTGTCCCTAAAGAGGTAGGTAGCCATGTACAGCTGGGTGAAATGGGGGACTGAGCTGAAGCCAAGGCGCGTAAACCAACAGTTACCCATCCAATTGGTAACCACGCTCAAAGCGGCTTAACATTGGCCGAGGAAAGCGAATGCTCTGACCTCTGAGCTATCCCTTTACTCACACCAAAAACAATGGTATTTTGGTTAACTGGGACAGTCACGACTTAGTGTCACGTAGTGATGCATGCATAGTCATGTCTGGCACATTTTGACACAAACGCAGAAACATGCACTAGAGCCCTGTGGATCGGTGGTCTAGAGGTAACACGCCTGTCTAGAAAGGGAAAAGTCCGGGTAGAAAGTGTGCGGTTGTTTGAATCCCGTTCAGGCCCAAATTTTTTCCCTTATCTACTAGAACATGAGTGGTGGTCTGGGTGCTAGTCTTTCGGATGAGACGATGAACTGAGGTCCCTTGTGTTACACAAAATTATATAGCGCACGTAAAAGAACCCAAGGCAGCAAGAGAGTTGTCCCTGGCAAAATTCTGCAGAAAAAAGCCACTCTGTTTGGGAAACAGTACAGTTGAAGACAGAAAAAGAATAATGGGTGGCGCTACTCTTGTGGCGACGCGCTCTCCCCAGGGAGAGCAGCTCGAATTTCATGCAGAGAAATCTGCCGTGACATAAAGTGGTATGAATAGGAAACCCATTAAACGCAGACACTCTCCTTCTCCTCCCGTTTTTGTTGTTGTTGTTGTTGTTTTAAATATACTCTGCAGCTCACACTGCTGGGGCAGTATAGTGAAAGAAAAATGCCTGGGGGCAAGGGGGGGGGGGGGGGGGAGAAAAAAACAAAACAAGAAGGATTTGTTTTCTCTTATTGTTGTTTTTGGGGTTGTTTTTTCACGTTTTGTTTTCAATATAAAGACGTTTGACGCGTTTATTGCTGTTGCTGCTGCTGCTGCTACTACTACTACTACTACTACTACTACTACTACTGATGATGATGAAGATGATGATGGGAAGAAGAAAACAACAACAATAACAAAAAATGCAACAATCACAAACAAAGACTGGTGTTATGCCATCAATGCCAACCAATCAAACAAAACAAAAAAACAAAAACAAACGCGAAACAAATGTTAAAAGGAGGAAAAAGAGAAAGAACCGAGAAAAAGAAAGAGAGAGAAATGATCCCCCCCTCCCATCCCCATCCCCAAAATGCTTACACATCAATAGCATCAAAACTCCATTTAATGCCTTTTAGAAGAAAAAAAGTATTTGAATTATATATATATTCTTAAATTTTCTTTAAAATATATATATATTTCTCTTCCCATCCCCCCCCCCCCCCCCTTTTTTTTATAAAAAAAACATTCCTATCAGTTGGGTTGTAAACTTTGATTTACAGCCTCCAGTCTCTTCCTGAAGACACTTCAAGCCATTGACGTTTTGGCAGCCCCTCTTGAAGTGAAGCCCCTCCCCTTCTAAGATGAGAGTGGTACACGTCACTGTCCGTGATCCAATCCGAACTCCACCCCTCTCTCCCACGCTCTTTTTCTTTGCTTTTTTTCTTCTTCTCTCCCTCCTCTTCTCATCCCACCCCTCCCTCCTTACTTACCTACCTACCTACCCGTCCTTCAATGTTAGTCAGACTGACCACGCCAAAAATGGCCAGCCTATTTATAAACGGATCCCAGCTTGCCATCTGATATAAAGGTGGCGTTTTCTGAAAAGAGTAGGAGCTTCATTTTTTTTTTTAAAAGAAAAAAGAAAAGCTGCAACAATGTCAGTGCATGTTGCATGTGTAAGAGCGCGTGTTTTTACATGAGTATTTTTTCCAGTGTTTACACAGAATTGTAAATGTTCTCACTTTTATGCCTCTGTGTTTGCTTTTTACTGTCAGTTGGGTAATTCTTTTTAGCCTGAAAGAAGGTTTTAATATAAACCGAAAATTTGCTCTGCCAAACACTTCAGTGTTTTTACTTGTCTGCCTTTAGAAACACTTCATTTTTTTAAAACAAAAAAGTATTGTTACATTATTATTCTAGTCAGCCCAGTTATAGTAAGTCATGGATTCCAGATTCAAAATATGAGTTGATAAGCATATTTTTATAACTGGATATTATAGATGGTTAGGGTTTGGATTTTTTAAAATTTACTTGGGAGAAGAAATTGAGCTGCGAATGACTGTAAAGAGTGTTTGCTAAATAAATTGTGGTGATTTTTTGTGTTTTACTACGTGAACTCGTCGTTTGTTTGTAAAGAGAACAAAATCCCAAGCATGAAATCCAGAAAGGTGAGTTTTTGTCTGTATGTTGGTCTGTTTGTCGTGTGTGTGTGTGTGTGTGTGTGTGTGTGTGTTGTGTGTGTGTGTTGTGGTGTGTGTGGTGTGTGTGTGTGCACGCACGCGCTGTATGTTGTATGTATGTTTGATGTATTGTATGTATGTATGTATTTGAAGTCTATTATGTATGTATTATTATGTATGTATGATATATGTATGTATGTATGTATGTATGTATTGTTGTGTTGTATGTATGTATGTTGTATGTATGTATGTATGTGTATGTATTACGGTATGTATGTATGTATGTATATGTATGTATGTATGTATGTGTGTGGTGTGTGTGTGTATGTGATGTATGTATGTATGTATGTGTTATGTGTTGTGTATGTATGCATGCATGTATGTATGTATGTATGTTGTATGTATGTATGTATGTGTATGTATGTGTGTTGTGTATGTATGTGTGTGTGTGTGTTGTGTGTGTGTATGTGTGTGTGTATGTGTGTGTATGTCGGTCTCTTTCTGTCTCTGGCTGCCTGCTTGCCTGCCCGTGTGTGTGTTGTGTGGGTGGTGTGTGTGGTGTGTGTGTGTGTGTGTGTTGTGTTGTGTGTATGTGTGTTTGTGTGTTTGTTGTGTGTTGTGTGTTTGTGTTGTGTGTTTGTGTTTGTGTGTGTTTGTGTTTGTGTGTGTTTGTTTGTGTGTTTGTGTGTGTGTGTGTGTGTGTGTGTGTGTGTGTGTGTGTGTGTGTGTGTGTGTGTGAAAGTCTGGTTTTGACTGCGTTTTGGAATAATCAATACTGTAGAGATATCAATAGTTAAACATGTAACAATATCGAAAACTAAAACTCTTTTAGTCAGAAATGGCAATGTGAAATTTAAACAAAAAGTAAATAGGCCTATGTTTTTTTTCTACAAATATTTCAAATCTGATTTTGAAGAAGAAATTATTATTTTCTAGTTTGCCATCTATCTATATTTATCTCTCTCCCATCAACTTAACATGCTCGAATCATAGTCTTCAACTTGAAGCGGGTTGCCGTTTTGCCAGATCAAGGAGGAGACAGATTATGTGATAAATGCGGTATGCTTGAAATTGGTTATTAATTTCGTTTCATTATAGAATGGTCACTGTATGTTAATTTGCGGGAAAAAAAGATACTCATCAAAACGATTTCTTACCCAAAGCCAGCAAGTCATTTTTGTCAAACCGATGTCTCTTGTTAATTAGAAAGAAATACTCAACTCCCCACGTGAAGGTACCGGGGATATGTCAGTATAACTAACACCCCCACCTTCTGGAAATTCTGTGCTAGAAATTTCCTCTTTTCTATCACTCTCTTTGTTTCTGCCTTGTTCATTCCCTTCCTGTCACCTCCTCCTTGTCTATATTCTGCCTGCTCGATCCCTTCTCCTGCCTTTTTTTTTCCAGAGAGACTTAAAAAAATAGCAATTCTCTCTTATGCCGAAGTTGGATGCGCTGGGTCTGAGTTGTCAGGCGCTTAACAGCAGCGCAAAGCCTTTTCGCTCATATAACAGACAACAATAGGAAAGAAAGATTAGTTGATAAATACGGTATGCTTGAAATTGGTGATTAATTTCGTTTCATTGTGGAATGGTCACTGTATGTTAATTTGCGAAAAAGATACTCATCAAAACGATTTCTTACCCCCAAAACCAGCATGTCATTTTTGTCAAACCGATGTCTCCTGTTCCTTAGAAATAAATACGTCCGTTGTCAATATATGTTGTTATAGTCTAAAGTTTGGAATTAGCTGGCGTATCTGTTGCTGTGGATTCTTCTTTGCAATAGTTTTGCTTCTTTGTGCTACTATCTGATGTTCACTCTTCCCCCATACCCCACAAGGGTTATAAGGAATCAATATTGTTTAGTGTGTGTGTGTGTGTGTGTGTGTGTGTGTGTGTGTGTGTTGTGTTGTTCTGTCACTTCTCTCTCTTATTTCATTACATAATTATATCAGCATTATGCTCTGAAGATAGGTTCATAGACTGGTACATTGAAAGGTAATAATGAGCGTGACTGCAGGGTAACTAGGTGTGGTGTGTTATCTTAACTAACGTATTTTCTGTTCAATGGACTGTTTCTTCCCATTCCTACGACTTCTCCCTTTCTTTTGATCAAGATAGATAATTGAATAAATGAAGTAATAAATCACACACACATACACACACACACACACACACACACACACACACACACACACACACACACACACACACACACACACACACACACACACACGAAACGAAACGAAATAAACGAACCCAAAAAACCAAACCCACCACCAAAAACAAAACTTTCACTAATATGTACCTACGGTCTGATGGAATGATTATCCTTACCGGAATGGCTGGCAAGGTTAATGGTACGATTTCTTCTCACCTTCTTTATCATTTATTACTAGATTATTATCATTGTTCTTGCTGCTGCTGTTGTTGCGATGGTGGTGGTGGTTGCAGTAGTGGTGGTTATTGTTATGGTGGTGGCGGTAGTGGTTGCAGTAGCGGTGGTGATGGTAGTACTGCTGGGTTTTTGTGGTGGTGGTGGCTGCTGTAGTTGTTGTGGTGGGGGTGGTAGTAGTTACTGTTGTCAGCATGCGTATGTCTGGGTGTGTCGTCACTAAGGTGTAAGATTAGATCCACTTTTCCGCAAGCTGGAAGGCGGTTATGGGCGGTTACCTTAATGGTGGGCAAAACCGGCCACATACGCAAAAAATCCCTCCATTGGTAAACCCCGGAACTCTAGCCCAAGTACCAAAAATATAAAAAATCCCTCTTTGACGTCAAGAACACAGTAAAGAGAAAGACACGACCGGAAGAAAAGAAAAGAGAGGGTTTTAAAGACTAACAAGCAAACGTTAAGAGACGAGGTGTTATATTTCATGATATCATTCTCACAATGCGGAAGGCGAGAACGCGCTAAACACAACCACCATCGTTCCCTCCCTTAACCACTCATCCCCGTATTATATGTCAAAATCAACCAGCTGTCGGAAAAGATCACAAATTTATAACCCACACTAAAGTAACACTTGAGGGCAACAGGGCTGGTGCATTGGGTAGTAGGGAGTGTGTGGGGGGGGGGGGGGGGGGGGGGCAAGCAACGCGGATTTGGGACACATTTTGACGGGATAGCTCAGTGGTCAGAGCACTCACTTTCTCCAAGCCAATGTTAATCAGCATCGAGCGTGGTTACCAAGTGGATGGATGACCGTTTGCGCGCCTTGGATTCAGTACAGTTCCCCCAGTTCATCCAGCTGTCAATGGGCACCTGCCCTCTTTTAGGGTCAGGGAAGATAAAGCAGCGAGGGAGAGGAGATGGTAGCCACCCTCAATATGCTGGCCCCTGGAGAAGCTGAGGTCTCTGATGCCTCCTTCCCAATGACCACATAGGTTATGGGACACCTTTACCTTTACTGCATTTTGACAGATTGTCTGAAAAAGTGCCGTGGCTTTGAAACCGATGTGCCTCTGTTGGTGAATTTAGAACAGTTGTTTATTCAGAAGCAAGTATATAATCTTATACCCACATCCATTAGGAGGCAACAATAAGAAGCTGACAGCTTACAGCGTGTTCCAACTTCGATCAAAAACAAAGTCCGTTTGTTCTGTTCGTAGATTCTTTTTACAGATTGCAAGTTTCTTTTGCCTGTTTTTGTTTGGGGTTTGTTGTTGTTGTTGTTGGGGGTGGTGGTGGTTTCGGGTTTTTTTCTTTTGTTGCCGTAAATTTCTTCCAGTTCGTTTATTTTCTGTTGTGGTGTAGACGGGATAGCTCAGTGGTCGGAGCACTCGCTTTCCCCCAGCCAAGTTAAGCAGCGTCGAGCGTGGTTACCACTTGGATGGGTGACCGTTTGCGCGCCTTGGCTTCAGTACAGTTCCCCCAGTTCACCCAGCTGTAAATGGGTACCTGTCCTCTTTAGGGTCAGGGAAGGTAAAGCAGCGAGGGAGAGGAGATGGGCGCCGCCCTCAATATGCTGGCCCTAGAGAAGTGAGGTCTCTGACGCCTCACTCCCCTACGACCTTATAGGTTATGGGACACCTTTACCTTTACTATAGTATAGTATAGCATGCATATATATATATATATATATATATATATATATATATATATATATATATATATATATATATATATATATATATATATATATGTGTGTGTGTGTGTGTGTGTGTGTGCGTGTGCGCGCGAGCGCGCGTGCCTTTACACACAAATACACTTGCAGTAGAATAAATGCTAATGGTGTCATTTTAAATTATCTCATAGAAACTGAATGTGAAAGTACTACCCTGTTTTCAAAGTAATTGATAAGTATACCAGCTTCCAATAAAATAAATATTGTGTGATGTTTTGTTTTTAGAACATGATACAAGCCGCTGGCTTGTCGCCCATACTATTTCTCATCAGTATGACCAGGCTTTTCTGAAAAAAAGTAACAAACTCTTTAATTAAACCAAGTCTCTATGAAGACAGATTCTGAATAACAAAATGCTGTGTCTTCCTGTTAGATATTTAACGACAATATGTCTTCCTTTTTTAAGTTTATCTCCAGTCTCATCGTTTCCTTTAGCATAAGCATATGTACCACTGAAGTTATGCGGATTTGCAAGTATTGCATATGTACATACATATTCATTCACGCAACCTAACAGACCATGGAGGGATATGTGCAGCCACAGCAAATTCAAAACCGTTGTAACCACAACCACCAAACTACGACACCCCACCCCCCCTCTTGCAAGTTAAAATGAATCATGGGGATAGTAGCTTAAAAGTTGTCGCTATGACGCTATTGTTACACCTTCATTTATGGTTCTTAACAAGCTGACAGAACAATTTAACTACCCCCTGTTCATGGTTCCCCCCCCCCCCCCAAAAAAAACCCCCCAAAAAAACCACCCACAAAACAACCCAAACAGCAAACAACAAAACAAAACAAAAACCCAAACCAAACCAACAAACCGAAAAAAAACAAACCCTAACACCTGCTTATGCATGTTAGGCACAAGATTCAACAGATTGCCAAACTCTGACAGGTAATTTATGACCAGAGTTAAGTACAGCACTGGAAGAGAAACAAGCATTGTTACCATTCACGGTGTTTCCCTTTATGAAAATAGTTTCTCCTTTATAATAAACAGCAGCAACAACAATTTAAGTGGAAGGGAATGAAATGGGGTGGGGAAAAATAAAATCAGAATTTGTTTTACATCATACAGGCACACAAGCGTGCGCCCATGCAAGCACACACTGTACCCACAAGGGTACACACCCATGCACAGAGAACTCTGAACTCTGAAACGATTTATTGTACTTTGCCCTTGGTATGGAGAGAGAGAGAGAGAGAGAGAAGAGAGAGAGAGAGAGAGAGAGCAATCTGTTGGAGAGAGAGAGAGAGAGAGAGCAATCTGTTGGAAGAGAGAGAGAGAGGAGAGAGAGAGAGAGAGAGAGAGAGAGAGAGAGAGAGAGCAATCTGTTGGACACAGAGAGAGAGAGCAATCTGTTGGACAGAAGAGAGAGAGAGAGAGAGAGAGAGAGAGAGAGAGAGAGAGAGAGAGGCAATCTGTTGGACAGAGAGAGGAGAAGTGAGAAGAGAGAGAGAGAGAGAGAGAGAGAGAGAGAGAGAGAGAGAGAGAGAGAGCAATCTGTTGGACAGAGAGAGAGAAGCAATCTGTTGGACAGAGAGAGAGAGAGAGAGCAATCTGTTGGACAGAGAGAGAGAGAGCAGTCTGTTGGACAGAGAGAGCGAGCAATCTGTTGGACAGAGAGAGAGAGCAATCTGTTGGACAGAGAGAGAGCAATCTGTTGGACAGAGAGAGCGAGCAATCTGTTGGACGAGAGAGAGAGAGCAATCTGTTGGACAGAGAGAGAGAGAGAGAGAGGAGAGCAATCTGTTGGACAGAGAGAGAGAGCAATCTGTTGGACAGAGACGAGAGAGAGAGAAGAGAGAGGAGAGAGAGAGAGAGAGAGAGAGAGAGCAATCTGTTGGACAGAGAGAGAGAGAGCAATGTTGGACAGAGAGAGAGAGAGAGAGAGAGAGAGAGAGCAATCTGTGGAGAGAGAGAAGAGTGAGAGAGAGAGAGAGAGCGATCTGTGGAGAGAGATGAGAGGAGAGAGTGAGAGTAGGGGGAAGGAGGGGGAGAGAGAGAGCAATCTGTGGAGAGAGAGAAGAGAGAGAGAGAGGGAAGGAGAGAGGAGAGAGAGAGAGCAATCTGTTGGAGAGAGAGAGCGAGCAATCTGTTGAAGAGAGAGAGAGAGAGAGAGAGAGAGAGAGAGAGAGAGAGAGAGAGAATGTGGAGAGAGAGAGAGAGACGAGAGAGAGAGAGAGAGCAATCTGTGGAGAGAGAGAGAGAGAGGAGAGAGAGAGAGAGAGAGATCGGAGAGAGAGAGAGAGAGAGAGAGGAGAGAATCTGGAGAAGAGAGAGAGAGAGAGAGAGAGAGAGAGAGAATGTGGAGAGAGAGAAGAGAGACGAAGAGAGAGCGAGATCGTAGAAAGAGAGAGAGAGGAGAGAGAAAAGAGCAATCTGTGAAAGAGAGAGAGGAGAGAGAGAGGAGAGATCTTTGTGGGAGACAGATACACGAGAGGCGCAGATTTTTCTTGATTAACAAATTAAGAAAGGGAAGATGCTTGAAAGAAGAAAGTGAAGAAGAGCTAGTTGGGTTTCTTTGGTGTGTCATTACGTAACCATTGTCGGGTAACAAAGAAATGCGGATGGGTATACCTGGACAAAACAGTACACTGAAAACACATGAGCACACCTTCTTAGTAATAGGGGTGGGGATGGGGTGGGGTGGGGTAGGGTGGGGAATAATAATAATAATAATAATAATATATGGAATTTATATAGCGCTGAATCTTGTAAAAAAAACAAACAACGGGAACGGGGTACTCTGCAAGCTATTGTGTCAAGAATAGTGCATGAAATTTGTCGACTATTGTTACATACTGTAAAGTCATTCATCACAATAAATATGTACGTGTGTTATGACAGGATTAACGAATACAAGTTTACTTGTTGTTCCTGTTAAGGTTATGCTTGTGTTTGTGTGATGTCTCCTTCATTCAGTAAAGTTATGTATGATTAATTAAACCAGGTTAGCATGTCTGGTGTGGCTATTGGCCTTCACCATCATCATCATCATCATCATGCTCCTCCTCTTCTTCCTCCCATCTATCACCGAAAAGAGTAGAAACAAAAGCAGCAGCAGCAGCAACTGCAGCATGGATATGTGGTCTAATGCCCAGTGCCTTTTATTTCATTAACACAGGGCCCCCATCTCTCCCATTACCATGCACTCTCGAAATCAGGGTCAGTAGCCATCACAGAGAAAACGCATTGATTTACCTGACTTTTCTTGCTCGTATCTCTGCTAGAGCTCCGGGGTTTACCAATGATGATTTTTTTTACGTGTTCGACCATTTTAACTCACCATTTAGGTAGCCGCATTTCGACTTCGGGGATGGTGCTTAAACACGACACCTGTGTGCATGTGTTTTTAAAATTGTGTCATCCGTCCCTACCGGCTCGAAATAGCCTACTCTTCCGAAACGCGGAACGGGTTTTTAACGTGTGCGCAAGATGTTCTGCGTGTGATTTCACTCATGGCCTTGGTTTATAGTCTCATCTGAAGGACTTTTGGGGGGGGGAGTGGAGTCAGTACTGATGTTAACTTTTTTTTTTAAACACCATCACCATCGTTGTTATTATCACCACCATTATATCATCATCATCATCATCATCATTATCATTATTATTGTTATTCCTTCAGCTGCTGTTGTTGTTGTAATAAAAATAAAACCCACAGCAGCACAGTATCATCATTGCATCTTAATCTTTAGAACTTTTGATTACAAAAAAACCTTGCCTGTTAAAAAACAACAACTATATAGTGACAGTTTTCACATTGTATGATATCCATGATAGATGCTTAAGCTGTATTGCAACTGGAACTGGAAGAAAAGTACGAGTCATGCTGTAACTGAAGGTGTGGTAGGTCTGGGGTTGGCGGGAGGGGGGGGGGGAGGGAGAAGGAACTATCCTTGAAATAATAGAAATAGTGTATTTATAGTCTATTCACACAAGAGACCCAAGGCCGCGCGTGTGCGCGTGTGTGTGTGTTGGTTTGTTTGTTTTTTGTATGTTGGTTGTGTGTGTGGTGGTTGTTGGGGGGGGGGGGTTGTTTGTTGTTGGTTGTTTGTTGTTTTTTTTTGGGGGGGGGGCTGTACCAGGATTCAAATTGTACTCTGTTAATCATTCAGGGGGCTTCATCACGTCAGTCGACTGGTGGCTATTTTGAACACTGGGAGTGTAATGGTGTCTCTGCATTTGACAGGATCAGGAAGAGATTTGTGATAAGATGAACATAGAGTAAATCATGCACTTTGACAATTAGCTGGGGTGCATGTCTGTAAAATCACATATGACAAATAGGAATCGTAGGGTTATGACAAAAGAAAGTCTGTTATGATGATTTTTCAGTTTTCACATACATGGGGTTTTGGCTTTTAAAAAAAAAGTGTCCGGGTTTTTTTCTGACATAACTGTATCATCCACCAGTGAGTCATGCACGGCATCAGGCCTAACTATCCCATGACGTAAGCCTTGAGCAGGCCTCATTATTTCTCTTCCCTCTTCCGCCTCGTATATATCCTCCTTACATCCCATACAAGGCTGGGGGGGGAAGGGGGGAGGCAGTATAGGTGAAAATCAACCTGGGGGTGTTTGCCTCGGACTTGTCTTTCTCACACCAGGTGGCTTGTAATGAGGGTGTCGCTTCTTCACTACTGATGGCAGTCGAACTATTTGCCTGTGGGGGCAGTTTGTATGGGGGGGGAGGGTCGGGGGCCAGCGACCCCGGCCAAACAGACAGTGCCATGCTCAGTTGAACTTTGTAGATGGCTGTGAAGGGGCTTGTTGTGGACAGGCAAGTCTGTGTGAGTGGCACCGTCCGCCTCACGCCTCTCCTGCCTCAGTGTGTATATATATATAGACAGGGTGGAGTTAGCGTGAATGACTTAGCGTGTCGTAGAGAAAGAAAAGGGGGCGGGGAGGGGGGGGGGGGGGGGGGGGTTGAGGATGAGGGTGGGGGGGAGTGTGTGTGTGTGTGTGTGTGTGTGTGTGTGCATGAGACAGAGAGAGACAGAGAGAGAGAGAGAGTCAGTGTGTGTGTGTGTGTGTGTGTGTGTTGGTGTGTGTGTGTGAGAGAGAGAGGGAGAGAGAGAATCTGTGTGTGTGTGTGTGCGTGCACGCACGTGTGTATATGTATGTGTGTGACTGTGTATCTGTCTGTATGTATCCATGTCTGTCCGTCCGTCCATCCATTATCTATCTGTCAGTCTGTGAGTATGGTAATAGCATAGGAAAGGAGGAGGACTAATTATCCCTTTGGTAGAATTAAACCATTTCAGAGTGTAGCGATGTAAAATTAGAATTGCTGAGCTGTTGCGCACTTACTATGTGCAGACATCTGTGGCGTGGGTGGGGGAAACAGACAGACCTTGGGAGTCAGACGGGTGCATGCGGGGCACTGACATGCTCACACATGCATGACTGTTTAGACAGGTAGACGGGCAGGCCACACATTATGAATTAACCATGCTGCTGCCGCCTCTGCGCCCCGGTCGCGATATTCCCTTTTTCTTTGACCTCAAAGTGAGAAAATAGACACACGTGCCCACGTCCACATGCCAGCGCGCAAGCCCGTGCTTGCATGTCTGCACGCGCGCGCGCGCGCGGACGCACACATACGTACGCACACATGCATGCCATGCAGGCACGCACACACTCTCTCTCTCTCTCTCTCTCTCTCTCTCTCTCTCTCTCTCTCTCTTTTTCCTGAGGCTTTACTTTCACAATAGTTTTTAGGAGATGTGCGTGGTTCTTAGGAAAGATGTCACTATGTATAGAGGACACTTACACAGCAATTTGCAGTTTGAGTACCCCATTGGCATCTAATGACCTTGCTTTAAACAAAAAAGTCCCTGGGTTCGATTACCAGCCATTCCCTTTCTTCCCAATTTGATGAAAAAAATCGAACTATATGTCAAAGTCCTTTGGTTGAGACTTTCATCCGTGTGCGAATGCGCCCAGAACATCTTGCGCACACGTTAAAAAGCCAGTTCCACCTTTCGGAAGAGTAGGCCATTTCGTGCTTGAAGGATAGGATGCAAAATTCTAAAAAAAAACAACCCAATTTTTAAAAGGTGGGGTAAGCAGGAAAAAGCTGAAACAAAACAAAACAAACGAAAGGAAACAACCAACCAACCAAACAGAAGAATGTGGACCGGCAACATAATTTTTTTTAAATGATACCCGAAACCTAGGCTTTGCTACACAACTAAAATCAATGGAGGAATCTGATAAACAGCTCTTCGGCGTATTTCTCTAATGACTTTTCTTTCAAGGAAGAGGAAGAGGAGGGATGTCAACAGCATGGATTATCCATTTTCTATCACATGGATTATTCATACATTTTCTATCACATGGATTATTTATACATTTTCTATCACATGGATTATCCATACATTTTTTCTATTACCCATACATTTTCTATCACCTGGATTATCCATACATTTTCTATCACATGGATTATCCATACATTTTTTCTATTACCCATACATTTTCTATCACCTGGATTATCCATACATTTTCTATCTTATGGATTATCCAAACATTTTCTATTATCCATACATTTTCTATTATCCATACATTTTCTACCACATGGATTATCCATACATTTTCTATCACATGGATTATTCCATACATTTTCTATCCCATGGATCACCCATACATTTTCTATCACATGGAGTATGGATTATCTACACATTTTCAATCATATGGATTAGTCCATACATTTTTATCACTAATACCACTTTTTTTTGGTATCACTTTAACGTCTTTGGCACCATGTCTCCAAGAGCCCCCTCCCCCCCCCTCCCCCACCCACCCACCACCACCACCACCACCTCCCCTCCTCGCCACCCCTGTTGTGTAAAAACTGTGTCTAAAACTTTCTTGTGCGTCAGACAAGTACTTGAGCCGGTAGGGAAGGGCAGAGAAGGGCAGTGGGGAAGGGGTGTGGGGACTTTTAGAGAGTGACGGAAGTCGTATGGAAAAGGTCCTTCACAGCTTGTTAGTTGAAGGAATTTGACAGAGGGAGGTCTGAAGAGCAGAAGATATATTATCATAGACTTTGCTGACCTTCTCCTACGCCTATCTTTCGGTTTTTTTACGCTGACTTTTTATATTCTCTGTCTTTTTTTCCCAGTACCTTTTTTCATTGTACAGCTTCTTTCTTCTTCTTCTTCTTCTTCTTTTGTAGTTATATCTTGTTTTTAGTTACGGGATTTTTTTTCTTTCGTTGGATTACACGCTAGGCACATTTATCATAATGCTTCACCACTCCCTATCGGTGTGTTGTGTGTGTGTGTGTGTGTGCGCGCGCGCGCGCTGCGTTGCTGTGCGTGTCGTGTGTGTGTATGTGTGGACACACCAAGTACATGTGCGCGCCTAGTGTGTGTGCTGTTATGTGCAGTGTATGTGGTGTGTGTGTGTGTGTGGGGGGGGGGGGGCACAATGGCTTACGAATGCAGTGTGTGTGTGTGTGTGTGTGTGTGTGTGTGTGTGTGTGTGCGTGCGTGCGCGCGCGCGCGTTTGCGAGTGCGCGCGCACAGGTGCACGCACTGTACCCTGGAAGAAGTCTTCGTGCATAATTATGAGCCTACATGCCTATTCATCACAGTCAGATATTTAATTCAATTGTCCCAACACCATAAAACTCTACAACGTTGCTCAGTTCAGTGATGACGAATGCGAGTGACAAACCATGCGTAATCTCTCCACTCTTTTTCAGATGAGCAAAATGATTTTTTATAATCC
>CM054136.1:48616285-48626285 GCA_028751875.1 Rapana venosa
TGATGGTGGTGGTGATGATGGTGGTGATGGTGATGATGGTAGTGGCGGTGATGGTGGCGGTGCTGGTGGTGGTGATGATGAAGAGGAGAAGGAGGAGGGTGGCCGTGATGGTGGTGGTAATGATGATTGTGATGATGTTCATAATGATGAGGAGGAGGAGCAGGAGGTGGAGCAGGAGAAGGGTGGTGGTGGTGGTGGTGGTGATTGTGGTGACGATGGTGGTGGTGATGATGATGATAATGATGATGATGATGATGATGATGCTTTAACAGCAATAGATTTTGTTCGTTGTTCTCTCTCTGTTAAAAATCACGGTAATCATGTGTTAAATGTAGCTGTTAAATCTTGATGTGGAATCCATCCATGATGATTATTTGGGAAGTGGTGAATTGTTTATTCTTCTTAGTTAAATGATTATGTGATTTGTGTCCAGTCCCCTTCATGCTGTGCAAACCACAATAATCACCTCTCTCTCTCTCTCTCCCTCTCTCTCTCTCTCTCTCTCTCTCTCTCTCTCTCTCTCTCTCTCTCTTCTCTCTCTCTCTCGCTCTCTCTCTCTTTCTTTCTTTCTTTCTTCATGCACATAATTGTTACCTGTAATTTCTTCTTTTATCTTTTACTTACACTTTGATTTATTTACTTTTAGTCTCAAGTCCCATTCTCTTGGCCGCAATTTTAAATGACGAATAGAACTAGTTGGTCTTTTTTATATTTATCTATCTAAAGAATAAAATCATAACTTTTATGAACAGATTTTAGATAAGAAAATCAACCAACCAACCAGCATACCAACCAAACAACAACCAACCAGCCAACCCATTGCTGCAGCCAGTATTTTTGAGGGTATGTATCTGTTTCATGGGGACGGGATAGCTCAGTGGTCGGAGCACTCGCTTTCCCCCAGCCAAGTTAAGCAGCGTCGAGCGTGGTTACCACTTGGATGGGTGACCGTTTGCGCGCCTTGGCTTCAGTACAGTTCCCCCAGTTCACCCAGCTGTAAATGGGTACCTGCCCTCTTTAGGGTCAGGGAAGGTAAAGCAGCGAGGGAGAGGAGATGGGCGCCGCCCTCAATATGCTGGCCCTAGAGAAGTGAGGTCTCCGACGCCTCGCTCCCCTACGACCTTATAGGTTATGGGACACCTTTACCTTTACCTATCTGTTTCAGGGTCTCATCACAACACTAGTGGAATCAGCAGCAGTGACGTTTTTCACGCTAGAGATTGCGTCCTTATTACCGCCCTACGCTGTGCTTCCTTTGATGCACGTGCTGCTGCTGTTGCAGATACTGCTGGACCAGTGGAGGCCCTTCAGGGTACGTTGTACCGAAAAAACACAAAGTTTTGACTTTGCTTTTGTTGGTGGTTTGTCGGGTTCTCTTTTATTATGACTTATGTCAGCTTATTATGTAATGTGATGATTTTATTTTAAAGTTGTCTTGAGATGGATGCTATAGCTTAGTGGTTCACATATGTCAGCTTATTATGTAATGTGATGATTTTATTTTAAAGTTGTCTTGAGATGGATGCTATAGCTTAGGGGTTCAGATATGTCAGCTTATTATGTAATGTGATGATTTTATTTTAAAGTTGTCTTGAGATGGATGCTATAGCTTAGTGGTTCACATATGTCAGCTTATTATGTAATGTGATGATTTTATTTTAAAGTTGTCTTGAGATGGATGCTATAGCTTAGTGGTTCACATATGTCAGCTTATTACGCGTACGTAATGTGATGATTTTTTAAAAGTTGTCTTGAGACAGATGCTATAGCTGAGAGGTTCAGACCGTTTGACATCAATCCCGTGGGTCTGTGAAGTTGTGGGTTCGAATCTCGGTAGCGATGTCTTGTGAGTTAAGGTTAGGTGGTTGTTGGGTTTTTTAATGATCTTCCAGGTCAACATAAAGAGCAGGCATGCCAGTGCCTTCATTCCCTTCGTGTATTTCATGCACACATGCAGAGGATCAAAAATCAAAGATCCTGTTATTTACGTCAGGGTTCGGTAGGTTACAAAAGCACATGCATACCCATCGTGCATCCTGTAGGGGGGAAAATGAGCTAGTGGGTAGACCTCCTGCAAAGTTACACGCACATGAGCTTATCAGTCACTAGGCTGCCCACCCAATGAGTTAAGAGAGAGAGAGAGAGAGAGGGGAGGGGGAGGGGGGTCTGTCTCGGATCTTAATTTGTAAACCGCTGAATGAAACAAAACTGAAAATAGGAACGAATTAGATATATACTGAGTAGTTTATGTTGTCATTAGATATAACCAAAGTTTCTTACACACACACACACACACCACACACACACACACACACACACACACACACACACACACACACACACACACACACAACGCACACACAACACAAAGAGAGAGAGAGAGAGAGAGAGAGAGAGAGAGAGACGGAGAGGATGAGAGAGAGAGAGAGAGAGAGACAGATAGAGACAGATAGAGACAGAGAGAGACAGAGAAAGAAAAAAGAGGAACATTTGCGATTTGTAGGTTTTCTTTTAGAGAAAAGGGATATAACACTTGAGTGCCTGTCCACAGTTGCTTTTGTCACTTTTGATTACGTACGTTTTTGTATTTGATATACTTGAAACCGCTTGAATTAACTGTAAATACGTTCTTGGTTTTTCGAATCAAATAAAGCATCATGTGTGACTCTGTTGACATAATTTTTATGTATACAATTCAATATCAATGAGATATATCAAAACATTCACGTCCTCGGCGCAGTTAGTTCGTGGGACACATTAAAGACATTTTTGTGAACACACATGTAAAGTTTTTGTGTGTTTTTTCTTTGATCAAGGTTTCTTTAAACCCAGCCATAGGTATAAAGCTATTTGCAAAAAGAAAGCAAACAAAAAATTACAAAAACTAACCCCACCCACCCACCCCCCCAAAAACACATTCACAAGGCGAAGTATAGTGACTTTATTTTTCCACAAAACCCCGTTTTCTTTTGATCCTCCAAATTGTTTTTCAACTTCAAAAAAAAAAGAAAAAAAGAAACTTAAGCTTTCATGACTAAACAAAGATACAGAACAAGCATTTTGTTTCTGTTACTGTTAATCATGGGGTCAAACAGGAAATCGGGATTTTCTCGAGACTTTGGAACCTGGAAATACTACGATTCACAACGTGTGGGCAGGGATGCTCCCAGTCTTTTCAAATGTTTTGACGTCAGTTTCATTTTCGTCAACATCGATTATCATTTGCAAATATCACAAATCGTGCTTTAAAATTACTCAAAACAGTACGCACAGAGCCAATTACCTTGTTTTTATTTTCATTTTGCTCCCGTTCCTCTTCTTTTCCTTTTAATATCAATAATCATCGTTGTTTTGGCTTTTTTCACACAGCCGATTATTATGTTTTCTCTTCTTTTCAACCTTTTTCGTATCTTTGCCTTCCGTTTAATACTAACAATCATCGTTGTTTCGGATTTTCCCCCCTACCAGAAACGCCTGCAGTCTTTAGACCTGACACTGCAGGGAGAGACAGAGGAGGAGGAGGAGGAGAGTGTGGGCAGACGGATCCTGGGCTGTGTGGCGGGGGCTGTGGGGGTGTGTCTGGTGGGGGTGCTGGCCGGCCTGATGGTGCTGTGGGGGCTGCTGCAGCCCTCCCGAGCCCTGGCGCTGCTAGCCTCCCTGCTGGCGTTGGCCCTGGTCTGGTGTCAGCCCGTCCGTCAGCGTGCCTTCTGCGCCCGCTCCTCCTCCCTCCCCACCCGCCAGAACATGACTCTGCTGCTGCTGCTGGTGAGGATCGCGGCCATGCTGGGCATCTCCATGCTGATCACCGCCTTAGGGGTGGAGGGCCGTCACCTGGAATCGGTGCCGGGCTTCCTGTGGACGGGAGTCTCGCAGCTGCACAACACGCCTTCCTTGATGTGGACCCTGGTTGTGCACTGCCTGACCAACATGGCGGCCTACCTGCTGACCAGGCTGGGAGCCTACTACAACGCCACGCGCTCTGTCATGCTCGTCCCAACCACAGTGTCCACTGTCGTCACTTCCGCTCTGTTCTTCCTGTACTGCACCGGCGTTCTCCGCGTGGATTTGGGGCTGGGGGCGTGCTCTGTCAGCAGCTCTCACCTCGCCGTGCTGGTCGTGGCGGTCCTCGTGTGGCTGATCCCCTTCATGACCCTGAGGAAGAACTACTTCAAACCCTCGGGCATCCTCTTCCGCCCAGAGATTGAGAGCTTCTTCAGCATGACTTACAACAGCGTGTTCTTTGACCAGAACCTGTTCCTGGATTACAACCCCTTCTCGGTGATGTTCGGGGAGTGTCTGTACATGGGAGCGGAGCAGAGCCGAGTCTTCGTCTGCACACCATGTACCGAGAGGCCGACTATGAGATGGAGCAGCTGCTGAGAAGTCTGTCCAAAGTGTCCACATCTCAGAAGCTGAAAAAAGCCAACGTGTACGTCGAGTCTCACATCTTTCTGGACAACGGGGCGGATGACTTCACGCTCAAGGAGTTTGCTCTTCAGCTGATGTCCCTGGTGGAAACGTGTCTGTCCGTGACTCGTCAGGAAAGCGTGATCCACAAAACTCCCTACGGGATTCAGATCAGGTGCACGCTTCCAGGAGGCATGCCGCTGTTCCTTCACCTCAAAGACCCCACTTTGGTCAAAGCCAAGAAACGGTGGAGTCAGGTGATGTACATGAAATACATCCTGGACCACCGCATCAAAAGCACGCGAAGTCAGGGAGTACACGCCAACACAGACAGCATCCATCTGACCATCAGCGGGAACGACTGCCGGCAACTGAAGGAGAAGAACAGCGAGATCCTTCTGCAGATCCGCACCCTGTTGAATGGGATGAGGAACAACGAGGATGTGACCACGTTGGACGTTCCTGGCCGCAGCTCTTTTGCTGAGAGCTGCAGAGACATCTCTGAGCAGAGCTCGGATCAAGGAATCGATGTTGGTGACGAGGTGTCCACCATCTCTGATGCTTCCAGTCACAAAGAACAGAGCCTGAAGCCCCCAGACGAAAGCAGTGCCAGCCCGGAGTCTAGTCAGTCCACGACCTTGAAACCCTCCAGCAGTTACGGGAGTCTGGCGTCCTCGGACTCTTCCCACGGGAAACAGAACCCTGGTTTTATTTACGAGGATGACTTTGACGGGGCTCCCCCTGGGAGTGATTCCGGGGTGACGGTTGTTTCTGTGGAAGAAGGCCTGGCCAAGCCCGGGGTGTTTGCTGTGTCTGGTCAACTGCCTGCTGTACAGAGCGACTGCACTTCAGTGCAGGTGGAAGTGCCGCAGGTAAGTCGTGTAAACGTGTGTGTGTGTGTGTGTGTGTGTGTGTGTTGTGTGTGTGTGTGTGTGTGTGTGTGTGTGTGTGTGTGTGTGTGTGTGTGTTGTGTGTGTGTTGTGTGTTGTGTGTGTGTGTGTGTGTGTGTGTGTGTGTGTGTTGTGTGTGTGTGGTGTGTGTTGTGTGTGTGTGTGTGTGGTTGTGTGTGTTGTGTGTGTGTGTGTGTGTGTGTTTGTGTGTGTGTGTGTGTGTGTGTGTGTGTGGTTGGTGTGTGTGTAGTGTGTGTGTGTGTGTGTGTGTGTGTGTGTGTGTGTTAGTGTGTGGTGTGTGTGTGTGTGTGTGTGTGTGTGTGTGTGTGTGTGTGTGTGTGTGTGTGTGGTGTGTGTGTGTGTGTGTGTGTGTGTGTGTGTGTGTGTGTTGTGGTGTGTGTGTGTGTGTGTGTGTGTGTGTGTGTGTGTGTGTGTGTGTGTGGTGTGTGTGTGTGGTGTGTGTGTCGTGTGAGTGTGGTGTGTGTGTGTGTGTGTGTGTGTGTGTGTGTGTGGTGTGTGTCGTGTGGTGGTGTGTGTGTGTGTTGTGTGTGGGTGTGTGTTGTGTGGTTGTGTGTGCGCCGTGTGTGTGTGTGGTGTTTTGTGTGTGTTGTTGTGTTGTGTGTGTGTGTGTTGTTGCTGCGGCGCTGCGCGGTGTGGTGCAGAGTGGTCTAGCGCGGTATAGTAAAGTGTAGTACAGTGCAATAAAATCATTATAGGTTGGTTTTTTTAATCTGAAATTTTAAAGTAAAAATGAAAGATATACCAGCAATACGGAGATAGCGAGAGAATATTCTCTCTCTCTCTCTCTCTCTCTCTCTCTCTCTCTCTCTCTCTCTCTCTCTCTCTCTCTCTCTCTCTCTCTCTCTCTCTCTCTCTCTCTCTCTCTTCTCTCTCTCTCTCTCTCTCTGTCTCTCTCTGTGAATATATATATATATATATATATATATATATATATATATATATATATATATTATATATATATATATATATATATATATCTTCTCCAGAAAGACAGACAGGGAATTAAACAGAGATACAGGCAGAGACAGGTATGATGATGATGATGGTGATGATAATGATGATGATCGTTATTTCATAGTAACAGACAAGTGTGGGCTGCTTTTTTCTTTTTCTTTTTCTTTTATGAGATCCTTACGCTAAGCAGGATTAAAGAAAGATGACAAACAAGAGAGAGAGAGAGAGAGAGAGAGAGAGAGAGAGAGAGAGAGAGAGAGAGAGAGAGAGAGAGAGAGAGAGAGAGAGAAGAGAACAACATAACAAACTGACAAAGAGTAAGAGACACAGAAACAGACAGACAGAGACAGATAGGAGATAGAGAAAACAGAGAAACAGTAAGAAAAACAGAGAGACATACAGGCAAGCAGACAGGCTTACTAACTGACTGACTGACAGACAGATAGATAGACAGAGACACGCAGAGACTAATTGACAAATAGACATTAAAAAAAAATATAGAAGAGAAGCAGAGGACCCAAACTCTGCAACCCAGCACCTGGTCTGTAGCCCTTCGGATGAGACCCCCGTGTACAAACGCACGCATAACATATTGCACACAAGTTAAAACCTACTCTGCTCTTCGTAAGAGTAGGCAACTTGCATACCGGTGGAAACGGATGACAAATTTTACAAAACCGCATAAACACACACACAGAGTGACTGGATGTAAAAGACAAAATACTCGAGTGCTTATTTCATTATCCCCGAAATAAAAAGAATAAATAAAGACCGACTGACTGGAAACAGACAGACAGCTACAACCAGCACCAGGGGAACCTAATACGGATGAGACGACCGGTACAGACAGACAGAACACATGCAAAAGAATATTATCTATATCTTATTCTTTTATATCGAGATAATGGAATAAGCACTTTGTGCTTTTTACATCTAGTCCCTTGTATCGTTTTGTAAATTTGCATCCGTGCCACGGACACAATGTTTACTCTTACGAAAAGCAACAGAATTAACTGTGTGCAAAATCTGCGTGCGTTCGACCGGCTCGTTTCTATCTCATCCGAAGACTTTAAAGAGAAGTAAAAGGACTACACACAGTCAGAGAGAAAAGATATAAGGAAGACTAAACATTGAAGAGAAAATGTAGAGAAGAGATGACCAAACATACAGAGAGAAAAAGAATGCAAGAGAAGTAGAAGACCTAACACAGGCAAAGAGAAAATATAATGCAAGAGAGTAGAAGACTAACACGACAGGGAAAAGAATGTAAGGACGTTGAAGATCCAACCACGACATAGAGGAAAAAGAATATAGAGGAGAAGAAGACAAACACGACATAGAAAAAAATATAGAGAAGCAGATACCTAACACGACCAGAGAGAAAAAGAATGTAAGAGAAGCAGTATGCCCTAACACAGACACAGAGAGAAAAAGAATGTAAGAGGAGAAGAAGACCTAACACAGACATAGAGAAAAAGAATGTAAGAGACGCAGAAGACCAAACACAGACATAGAGAGAAAAAGAATATAAGAGGAGAAGAAGACCAAACACAGACATAGAGAAAAAGAATAAGAGAAGTAGAAGACCTAACACAGGCAGACAGCAAATAGAGAGCAAGAGAAGTAGAAGACTACACAGGGACAGAGAGAAAAAATATAAGAGAAGCAGAAGACCTAACACAGGCAGAGAGAAAAAGAATATAAGAGAAGCAGAAGACCAAACACAGACAGAGAGAAAAAGACTGTAAGAGAAGCAGAAGACCTAACACAGGCAGAGAGAAAAAGAATATAAGAGGAGAAGAAGGCCAAACACAGACATAGAGAAAAGAATGTAGAGAAGCAGAAGACCTAACACAGACATAGAGAAAAAGAATGTAAGAGAAGCAGAAGACCTAACACAGACATAAAGAAAAAGAATATAACCGAAGCAGAAGACCAAACACAGACATAGAGAAAAAGAAAGTAAGTAGAAGACCAAACACAGACATAGAGAGAAGAAGAATGCAAGAGAAGCAGAAGACCTAAACTCGTAACACCCAGCACATGGACTGTGGTAAAACGATGATGCCATACTGACCCCGAGTTGACCTACGTGGCAGGCTCGGAGCACGGCCCCAGACAAGCACACCTTCATCCTGGCCACTGACGCCGACATGCTCTTCAACGACTCGGCTCTCCTGGACCTCGTCAACGTCTGCAACAAGGACCAGCGGCTAGGAGCCGCCTGCGGAAGAACCTTTCCCATGGGAAAGAAGGTCAACCCCATCGTCTGGTACCAGATCTTTGAATACGCGAAGGGTAAGGGGACGCCGAGAGTTTTATGTTTTTGCTGCAGTATCTGTTTTTTGTTCGGGTTTTTTTTTGGTGTGTCTATGTGTATAGAGAAATGAAGGTTAAATGTAAACCCAAACAAATAAACAGATCCCCCCCCTTACACACACACACACACACACATACACACACAACACACACACACACACACACGTACACACACACACACACACGTACACACACACACACACACACACACACATACACACACAACACACAACACACACACACACACGTACACACACACACACACACACACACACACACACACACACACACACACACACACACACACACACACACACACACACACACACACACACACACACACAACTAAGCAAACAAAAACTCTAAAAGCATGTACACTCAAATAGGAGTACATGCAGAAGTTATTTCAATTTTTTTAAGGACTGACTTCATATAATTTTCCCAGTATTCAGAATGTGGCTCCTCAATGGTGCGCAAAAACGGTCGCATACGCAAAATCTCGCCATTGGTGAACTTGGGAACTGTAGCCAGGAACAAAAACAAAAGGATTGCTGTTATGTGTTGATCATCATTTTAAATAATGTTTCATGTTTAGCTTACCTAATCAACATTTTTAGGGCGGCGTTCACGTTTATTAAAAGCTTATATTCTCATTATACATAACATTTACGGTTAAATAAAAAACTTAAAATATTCCTGGACAATCATCCCGACAATTTCCTTGCTCAACCTTTCTTGTAAACATTGAAGGGAAAAATCTATACTGAATAAGCTGATCTTTAAGATTAGCACTTTTGGGGGGGCATTCTTATCTCATTCTTTAAATGTCCGAAAGATTAACATGGAAAACTCTACTGAGTGGATTTCCGGGCTAGTGTTGTATATCGTTGTTCTGCATCTTATCTTATCTGAGCTTTAACCACTTGTAATGGGGTGTTAGCCCTGGTGTGGCCTCTGTAGTAGGCGGGGGTTAAAAACTAGAATATGATTGGATTGGACTGGAATTCTTAGAAAACATTTCAGACACTAAGACATCCCCGAAGTCGAAGTACAGCTCCTTTTATGGTGGGGAAAAACGGTCGCATACGCAAATTCTCCCCATTGGTTAATCTCGGAGCTCTGTAATCTTGCTCATTTGACAGACAACAATAGGCCTAGTTGCTGTCTGGGCGTTTGACGAAGAAGGAATACCCTTGCCTTTCCCTTTGTGTAACTGGGCTGTGCTTTGATCCTTCGCTTCAACACCTGCTCACTGCCTCTGCTGGCTGTTCCCCAGACTTCTGGATGATCAAGAGTGCCCAGAACGTGATCGGATCGGTGATGTGCTGCCCTGGATGCTTCAGTCTCTACCGGGCCCAGGCTGTGGAGGACGTGGTTCAGCATTACTCCCAGCCCACCACCCGTGCCGG
>CM054136.1:48628785-49076285 GCA_028751875.1 Rapana venosa
CCTGACCCTAAAGAGGGCAGGTACCCATTTACAGCTGGGTGAACTGGGGGAACTGTACTGAAGCCAAGGCGCACAAACGGTCACCCATCCAACTGGTAACCACGCTCGACGCTGCTTAACTTGGCTGGGGGAAAGCGAGTGCTCCGACCACTGAGCTATCCCGTCCCCATTTCCATGTAGGTCTGTCTTAATGCTACGGCGTGTACATTGAGAGTCTTCACGACTGGCAGGCTCTTGGCATAAAAACTTCACACTCTCCATTCAAGGAGCTAAATCCAAGAAAGAAAAGTTCTGAAGTCTGCTTACATGGAGAGGTACTTGAAAAAAGCCATACACACAAACTGTCTCACCCAGTGTGTACATAAATAGTCTTTTAGTGCTTTCCCAGGCGTGATGAGTGAGAGATTACATACACTATTCTGACGGGGACACTATAAACGAGTGGTTAAGACCGTTCGACTTCAATCCCATGGATTTATGAAGACGTGGGTTCGAATCTCGGCGGTGTTTGGTGGATTAAGGGGTGGGGATTTTTACGATCTCCCAGGTCAAATTTACGTGCAGACCTGCCAACTCCTTCGCGTGTATATACATGCAGACGATCAAATATGCACGTTAAAGATCCCGTAATTCATGTCAGCGTTCGGTGGGTTACAGAACCTCGAACGTACCCAGCTTAAATCCCCGAAGTCGGAGTGCAGCTACCTTTATGGTAGGTAAAAATGGTCACATACACAAAAATCTCACCCATGGGTAAACCTCGGAGCTCTAACCGAGGAGAAGGGGGTGGGAAAAACCCACACTATTTTTGGGGGATGATTCTCATAGTCTTAAGCTGGGAAACGCCCAAACAACAACAACCCAAAAGTGCATGTCTGACGCTTGTCTACATGCTTAGATTCACGTGCAGCTCTGACGCACGGCGGTCCCTCGCTGATCGAGCACTACCTGCTGCTGACGCTGACGGGGTCCGTGGTGTACGCTGCCCTCATCCATCCCCGGGAATGCCACCTGCTCGTCTTCGGCCTGGTCTACCTCTTCTACTTCCCCTCTATGTACATGCTGCTGCCTGTCTACGCCCTCTGCAACATCGTGGACCAGTCCTGGGGTACCAGAGATGATGTGAGTGGTTTGTTTTTCCCGTGAAATACACGGCTACCCATCTGTCTTGTGCTGATCAAACCTTGCAAACTGATAAAAAACCAAAAACTGACTGAATGTGCTAGAATTGCATGAAGGATGTAATGTGTGTTAGGTGTTTTTAATGTTTGTTGTTGTTGTTATTTTACTTCTTCTTCTTCTTCTTCTTCTGCTGCTGCTGCTGCTGCTGCTGTTGCTGCTACTGCTGCTGCTGCTGCTTCTGCTGCTGCTGCTGCTGCTGCTGCTGCTGCTGCTGCTGCTGCTGCTGCTACTGCTGCTGCTGCTGTTGCTGTTGTTGTGCTCTTCTTCTTGTTCTTGTTCTTGTTCTTGTTGTTGTTCTTCTTCTTCTTCTCCTCCTCCTCCTTCTCCTCCTCTTCCCCATCTCCTCCTTCTTCTTCTTCCTCCTCCTCCTCTTCCCCTCCTCCTCCTCCCCTCCTCCTCTTCTCTCAGCCCCGTGAGGAGTCTCTCAGACAAGTTGAACTTGAGGAGCCCATCCTTCTCCAGGTGCATGGTGCATGCTGGGTATATTTATGTTTTCACAACCAACCGAACGCTGAGACATAAATTACGGAAATCTTAAACGTGCATAATTGATTTTCCGATCGTAATTGTGTGTGTGTGTGTGTGTTGTGTGTGTGTGTGTGTGTGTGTGTGTGTGTGTGTGTGTGTGTGTGTGTGTGTGTGTGTGTGAGTGAGTGAGTGAGAGAGAGAGAGGAGAGAGGAGAGAGAGAGAGAGTTCAAAATAGTTAAATATTATCTAAATATTATCAGTCCATGCATCCTCTTTCTGTCTGTCTTGTAGATTTAATTGTTAAACAGTTTCAGAGCTTTTCTGATTTGGAATACCATTGAATAACGATGCCTTTCTTCCCGACAGCAAAAAGCCAAAGTGCCCAAGCTGATCTGCTTTCCCAGGATTCGGAGACGAAAGAAGAAGAAAGGCAACAAGACTCAAACTCCTGGCAGCTGCGGTAAGTACAAATAACAACAAGATAAAGCAAATATAAAACAAAACAACAACGCAATAACAACGACTATAACAACAAAGAAAAATACATCAAATCAATGACTCCAGCAACAAGCACGTCAGTGTTGTCGTCCTAATCATCATCATTATTATCATAGAAGAAGAAGAAGAAGAAGAAGAAGAGAAAAGAAGTTAGTGATAATAGTGGTACAAGACGTATAGTCCTTTCTTCTTCTTCTTTTTTCTTCTTCTTCTTCTTCTTTTTTTCTCCTTCTCCTTCTTCATCCTCCTCCTCCTCTTCCTCCTCCTCCTCCTCCTCCTCCTCCTCATCATCATCACCACCACCACCACCACCACCACCATCATCATCATCATCATCATCATCACCATTACCATCCACCACCACCACCATCATCATCATCATCACCACCACCACTAACCAACCACCATCACCTTCACCACCACCATCATCATCACCACCACTACCACCATCATCATCACCACCACCACCACCACCACCATCATCATCACCGCCATCAATTTAAACATCTTTTCTGTTGTCCATGGCTAGAAAACCTGGCGGAGGACCCCGGAGCGGTGTCGGAGCAGATCCAGGCCCTGTCGCCCGAAGAGGAGACGTTCTGGCAGCACCTGGTAGGGGGCATCATCGGCAAAGACGTCAACCAGGGCCTGAACGTCCAAGAGCTGACCAGCGGCCTGCGCGTGCTGCGCAACAAGGTCGTGGTCAGCATCATGGTCTGTAACCTCCTGTGGGTCGTCGCTCTCTCGGTCTTCTACCTCTGGTCTTTCCGGTCCAGGGAGTCCGGCTCCCAGATCGGTGCCTATGGCATCCTGAGCAGCGTGCTGTACGCCTTCTCCTTCCTGATTCAGATCCTGGGCATGACCGTGTACCGCCTGCAGGACGGGCTGCACCGCCTGGGAAGGATGCTGTACGGCACGGAGAAGCCTCACTACGTCCGGTGTCCTGACCAACGATAAAAGGATGAACAGCGCGAAACGAAGGCGAAACGAATCAAAAAGGGGGAATAACAATTAGGCTGGAGGACTAGGTCTACGTTTTGTTCTTTGAAGTGGTAAAGGTACGAGAAACTTTTCGGCGTTCAGTGTGTTGTTGACGTTGAAACAGACTGCGTTGTTATTATTGTAGGACTGAGTCATGGCTTGTTTAAATCGTGATGTGGTGTATTGTCAGAAATGCCTGTGACACTGGTAATTATCAAAAGAGTTTTGTGGTTTGTTTGTTTGGGTTTTTTTTAAATCTAAAAAGCAGCAAAATAAGAAGGGAGAAGCCCAAGTATTTAGTTTTACATATCTATCTTATTCTGCGTCTATACAATGGCAAAATCCGAAGATTACTTGTAACATTTCTCAAAACTGAACGTAGTCAAACGTATCCGTTTCTTCGTGTTTCGGCTTTCCCAAGGAATGAGAGGTCATAATGAGTGGAATGATCCATACAAGCTGCACCACTTGGGCCACTTGGCCGATACCTCTCCCCGTAACAATACACATGTAAACCCTCAGAAGTATGCTTTATATTTTGTGTTGACCATACCACCTAGCACATCTTTTCACACAAACGATGGATAGGTTTTTAATATCAAATTTTATTCAAAATGTTATTATGTCTGTGTTCGCACAAACTCGGCACGAATTCCCGATGGAAAAAAAAACCCACAACTCTACACTACTTTTATGATGGACATTCATTCATTTTATTGCTAAAGTGTCCCTTCAAAAGGAGCAGAAAGTTGGTTTTATGCACTGTATCCATGTACACAGGGTGGAATAGTCTTGAAGTCAGAGCGTTGAACTGACTGATCTAATGAGAGAGCGTGAGGTCTGGTTACTGCTGAGGTGTCCGTATAAAGAGAACCCCCACCCCCTACCAAGATTTAACACTGATTGGTTCCGACTTCCCTTTCCCCGCAAGTTTTTCGAATGAGGCTTTTAACCAACGTTGTTGACTATGTATACTTTAAAACCCCATCCTCCCCCGTGGGGATGCGGAGGGGGGGGGGGGGGGGGGGGGCTGTCATGATTAATAGCATCCTCACTTTCCGGAAATTCTGTGCGAGGAATTCCTTCTTTTCTATCCCTCTCTTTGTTTTTAGCTTCTTCCTGTTTTCCCTCCCACCTCCTTCTTGTCTGTTTTCTGCCTTCTTGATCAATTCTCCTGCCTTTTTTGCAGAAAGACTAAGATAACCATTCTCTCCCATGCCGAAGTCAGATGCGCTGGGCCAGACTTGTCAGGCACTTAACAGCAGCGCGACGCATTTTCGCTCAAATGACAGACAATAGCTGCAGTCTGAGCGATCGACAAAGAAGAAGAAACCCTTTTTTTTGCAAAGAGAAGAGCCTGTCCGCGAGGTTCAAGTTGCCTATGCAAGACACTGTGCCTGAAAACTGCAGTGCTGGTGATGTCCCAGTGATTCTTCAAGAGTTGAGAGAGAATGAATAAAGTGTTATCTGTTGTAAAGCGCTCTCAGTTCAAAGACATTTATGTTGTCGGTGAAAACGAGATTTTAAAAACAACAACAACAAAAACCACCTCTTCTAAAGTGGGGAGGAAACCTCCAGAATTTTTTTTTTTTTTTTTTAAATAGATTTTTAGATTTAAAAGATAAAACTGTGACAACATGAAGCACTTTTGTTAATAGAAGCATCAAGGGAAAAGATGTCTCAGCAGATTTTTTTAATTGCTATTACAAATTGACAACTATTATCAATCAAAAGAATTGTGTCGCAGAGAGGAGGATATGCAGCGAATTGTCATTATAGTGGAAAAAGTTTAAGAATACATTTTATCTGATACAAGTCCACGACATGTGTGATATATTATATTAATACCAATATTTTATTATCTTAAAAAAGAGAATCCATGGGGCTCAAGCCGATATAAGAACAATTAACAAAAAAAAACCGCTGATTACAGAGAGAATAAAAAATTCATCCTTAAAAGTTTTACACATGCACACACAAACACACCCACCCACACACGCGCATGTGAGGACACACACACACACACACACAGAACGCAGGCACTCAGACACGCACGTATGCGCGGATACACACATATCAATGCACAAATTAATGATTACAACAGATGTATGCACTCGCCATGCTTTTTGACAAAGTACTATGCTTATATCTATTTAGAGAAGAGTGAACTCATGCTGTCCCAGGTAAGAACAGCCCGGTGTCCTGTCCGCTTTTGACCTCAAACAGTTATTCAATGATGTGTTTAAAATTGTACAAGTCATGACCATGTTTCCATTTAGTTGGATGCTTTTATAACCGATTGAAGCTTGAGTGTATGTTTGTGAGTATGCCGTATATTTCTGATTGGGTAGAAGGCAAATGCGAAACAGTGTACCCTTGTATAGTTTGTGTTATTTGTTCTGTCTAGATAGTCTGTACAACTGTGGGCTTCCTGTTTTTGAAGGAAGATCCCTACATGTATCGTTAGTCATGGGAGGTGGAGCCACAGAGTAGTCGGAGCGTCCGTCTTTTGTTCACACAATACTCTGCCAAGATTTCCCACTCTCTTGGATCAGGAGTGAACGTGGTAGTCGCACCTCTACACCACGTTAGTGTGGGTATTTTCTTGAGGGAGACGTGGGGGCAGAATGGGCACAGCCTCAATCTGTGGTGAACGTGGCTCAGGCACAGCTGACCAACGTGATAATGAAAGTAGCTCTGGGCATCCTCCACCAAGAGGTGCTGCAGGCTAGACTAATCGTGAGCTGAGGCCAGCGGGCAGATCTCTTGGAGAGTCACAAGCATGGGGGAATACCAAGCACTGTACATCCCACAATCTATAGGTAGCACAGAAGAAGAAGACCAGACAATAGTCTGAGGGTGTCGCCACTGAGCTGGCCCAGGGTGGCACTGGGGCTGTTGTTGGTCCCAAACCTATTCCCCATACAAGTCCTTTGGATGAGACAATAAACCAAGGTCTGTATGCAAGCGTATTATGTATAACGTCTCATGGTCATGTGAAAACCTTACCCTTCCTTCATGGAACAGTAAGCCATCTATGATCAGTGGTCATTCAGTTGATGAAAACATACCCAGTATATAATCTGCTGCATGAGAGGGATGGGATCAGCCAGGTTCAACTTACCCAAGTGACAATGGCCTTAAGTACCAGTGCAGTGCCCCACATATTTCTGGAGGCATGAAGGCAGAGGTGAAATCAATCATCTTCACTGTCCTCTATGGGGTCAGGTGAGTGACCTACAGATATTTAAGTTACATATACCAGCTTCAAGTAACTTTTTTTGCCCGTCTTAAAGAGCAAACTTACTGCTCTTGTTTATTGTTTTGATTGGGTGAAGTTTTGATGGGTGCTATAGCTGTGGATAAAGAAAGCATTTGATTTCAATCCTGTGGCTCCACGAAGTTGAGTTCAAATCTCAGCAACAGCGTCTAGTGAATTAAGTGTGTGGATTTTCATGATCTCCTGGGTCAGCTCAACATGCAAACCTGCTAATGCCTTATTTTCTTATAAAGGCACACACACACACACACAGGCTGGCAGGCAGGCAGGCAGGTAGGCATACTGAAGATCACACTAAATTTGTGCATTAAAAATCTGATGGTTTATGTCAGCATTTGGTGTGCTATGGAAACATACCCAGTAGTCTTTTCTGGCTATGTTTTGTTCTCTTTGTTTGGGTGGGGTTTTGTTGGTTATTTTTTGTTTTGTTTTTTTGCATGGTCTCTTTTTTGTTTTGAGGGAGAGGGTTGGGAATCCTTTTAATTCAAGTTAGTTGAGATTTTTTGTGAATCAATAAGGATCTCACTCAGTCAAGTAAATAATAAGAATCTCAATATTTATTATAAATGGCTTTTAAAGTGTGCGAGTTTATATGTTTTTACCTTCATCATCTGGTTCTATCAATTCCATATTGAGCCATGCTCGGCTGGCCGAGTTGTATAACATTGTATGGTTTTTGTACAATCATTTATGCATTTAGACAAAATATTACATGTTATGTACATATAATATATGCATTTTATATAGTATCTAACGTGAAACCATTCGCAATGTGACCAAATGTAAATAATAATTGAAATACTTCCCAGTGAGAATATTTGATGCCACTATGCATGCAATTAGATGTGTGACTAGTCATCTAAATATGTACAATATCTATTATTCTGTTGTGATGTATAATCGAAAAAAGTCACGAAATACCATCAAAGGTATATAGTAATATTGAGTCAGTCATTCTTTTTTATGTGATCATAGATTCTAAATTAACACAACTATAGTTTTAGAGGAAGTGGGATTAATATATGCAATAGGTGCTTCAAAAAATATGTTGTTTAGTATACTATCAATCTTTTGAGCAGCATAAGTATACAGATATTATATCAGTAGATTATGATGCATGTATGCCTCTTTTCAAATTTGAAACAAATAAAGTAGTTTTTTTCTAGATTCTTTTTTCCAGACATTTTTTTGTTGGTTTACAAAGTTGATTTACACGATAAAGACTGACATGCTGCACAGTAATATGCAGTAAACTGAATTGTCCTGACTGTGAGAAAGAAGAGTTATAAAGACTCTATAAAAAGCAGTTAGCATTATCAATATTTTGCACCACAAATCTTCCAACTAAAATAAATAAACATTGTCCTCTCTCTCTCTCCTCTCTCTCTCTCTCCTCATAAACTGGGTTAGTATAGGATTTCTTTCAGAAAGGGCATTCAATGTTCCCTTTGCCGGCCAATGCTGACTTCCACTACAACTGTGTGTAGACACCTTCACCTATCCTGTAGTCCCATGAACCATGGGGGGCACCACTGAAGATTTTGCAACCAGCTTCCTTCACTCCCACATCTAGGCACAATGATGGCAAAAAGATGCTGAGTCTTCAGAGGCTTAATAAGATGCTGGCTTGAATCACTGCAACACTCTGATTTAAATATGTTTTTTTTTGTCCTCCTCCAGGTAACTAGACTAGCAGTTATACCCGTCCTTTGATCCCCTCTGTGTGTTACTCATGCAGAAGATGTAATAATTTTATGTCATCTACTAGTGTAGTGGGTTGTTAAAAAAAACCCACCCCAAAACATGAACTTATCAGCCAACATACACATAAGCTCTGTATAAAAAGACCACTATGTTATCAAATGAAAGTTCTAAGTTTTTTTTGTTTTTTTTAAACGCCCAAAAACCTTAACTTTACAGCCAACATACACATAAGTTCTGTGAAAAAAGACCACTATGTTATCAAATGAAAGTTCCAAGTTTGATTATTAATTATCTCCCAACCAACCAACCAAAATGGACACATTAGGGTTTGATTGCCCGCATCTTATGGAAGCCTTTTCTTTCCATAACAAAACCTGCAACTGAGTGGAATCCCCACAGGAAATGATGGTCGGATGATCAAGACAGAACATGCATGGTGCTGTTCATGATTCATCTCATTTCTGTCCCTGCCCTCAACAACCAAACCCCCCATCACCCTGCCGAAGTGTACAACCTTTATGTGTGTGTGTGTGTGAGTGTGTGTGTGTGTGAACGCGCGCATGCATGTGCATGTATACATTTGAATTTGTAAAAACTATTAATTGTAACTGGCTGCATGTGAAAGACTAGGATGAATGAAAGTGCTTTGATTTGTTTTTTGCAAGATATAGCGCTGTATAAATTTCATGTATTATTATTATTATTATTCCCATAAAGAAAGTAGCCTGAATGGTACACAAACCTTTCACCACACACACACACACACACATACACACACACACACTCTCTCTCTCTCTCTCTCTAAACATCAACAATCAGACTGAAGCCAATGAAAAACAACACAAAGTACATAATTATGAATTGTTGAGAAAAATATACAATGAAAGTTTACCAATATGACAAGACATAAACCTCACACACAGTTTTTTTCATTAACTGGAAGATCCATAAAATGCTCTGTAAATCGATGAAACTTACAGAAATGATCTGACTGAAAGTATTATTCAGATAATAAATAAACAAAAAAATCAAATCCACATCAAGAGGTTGTTGTTTTTTTAAGGGGCTTAAGTTTTGATATGGGTTATTAAAAATTACATGCAACATCTGGATGGGATATTAAAAGTTACCAAACACCCCTATGCATTCACAAAAACCTAACAAATAAAGCACATCTTGACACAAAACCACTTAGAGACTATACTGAATAATATATGATACACCCAAGCCACTTTTTTTAAAGGATAATTAGTACTAGTAAGCTCACAATACACGTTGCAGAATGTAGGAAAACTTAAACCCACCAGTGCCAATCGCAAAACAAATTGAGTACTCTCAAAACCTCAACACTAGAGTTACATTTCTAAGCTTCTTATTAAGTCAGAACTGCCATCTCACAATTCAACCTTTTTTATATATAGTGTTTTTGTAGTGAACTTCAACTTTCTCTGTCCCAAGCTGACATCACTCAGCTACTTTTGAAAATCTGTTTTCCCTTTAGCAATTCCCTCATTTCTTTCTAATCTCATTCCCCTACACTCTCCTCAAGGCAAACATTGGATGATGGAGCTATGGCGCGACATGTAAATCCATCATTCAGATATTACCTTCAGTTTCAACAGAAAAGATGGGAACCCCCCCAACCCCCACTTTTTAAACCTTGGATGTTGAACATGGCTTCTACCCCCATGCTGGCAAAGGAGGACATTGGAAGCCGACCTCAACATCTTGGTTTCATTATGATTTTTTAAATAACATTTTGTTTAAACCAACATCTTGGGGTTTTGGTTTTGTTTTTTAAAGCACAAAAACAAACTTCCCATGAAAAATGAGCCGTAAAGAGTTTTGATTCCTATACACACCATCATTTTACAACAACCTTATCATATGTGTGCGTGCGAACGCATGTATGTGTGCATGTGTATGCATGTGCATGTATACAGTTTTGAAGAGAAAAAAATGATCTGCTTACTTGACTTTTTACTCACTGATAACTTCATGTTACTTTTTCCATGTGAAATTTCTTTTCAATATCACAATGTGTTCTCAGACATATTTTACAATATATTCAACAGAAAGCTGAGACCCATGACTGAAAGGTCATTACCAGAATGACATGAGTGACTGTCTGCCTGACTCTCCTACTACTACTGATAAACCAGCAATCAATATGTTCACTAACTCGAAACCCCATCATATCACATTCGCTAAGGTATTATAGATAATATCTACACATATTTATATACACATACTCAGCCTTTACTCTTGCCTGTTGGATTACTTCCAGATGATTGAAATAATTTCCATCACAGAAATCCCTGTGGGTTTGAAAATCACATGAGAAATCTTTAGTGTTTATGCTGACAAATAGATACAAGTTTTCAGTGTATTTCTTTTTTTCTGTGGTAAATTACATTATCTAATGACCTGTTTCTGTATGTATGTATGCAGCCATATGAAAGCAAGAGAGTATGGAGATTTTCTGTGGCTGTTTATACGCATGGTCTTTATTATGAATTAATGCACAGACAGATGTGAACATGTACATTATATATATATATATAAAAGCATGCCTCCTCTACTTACACCTTTTTTCAGCTGTTATACATGCTTCTGTTGATTGGTGTCATTATTACCTCTCTTTAAGAAAAAAAAATGCCCTAAACTATGTGAAAGCATGTACAAATGTACATAAATGAATTTCTATACACAAATATATATGATTCAACTACTTAGTTTTAAGATGATGAAGCAAACAACAAAATATATACATAATAATAAAAGCATTTTAAAATTATTAATCAAGGACACCGTATGTTCACAAACTTGAATTGAATTATTGTTATATCAATGTTGCTATGGTCGTATGCCTTATATCCAATCATAAATGTAAATATCTTCTGATGTAATGGTTATTTTCTAACCTAAGACAGATCTTTCAAAACAGAACATTTCAATTTTCTGAAATCATTCTTGAAATGAACTTGTGGGTGCTATCCTCTTTCTTTGAAAAAACAAACAAACTGTCATGAACAAACAATTTTCCATGTTGATAACTTCTGTCTCCAGTGGAACACACAGACTTTCAGCACTAGAGAGTCACAATGCAGCCACCAAAATGGTTTTGCTTTTCATTTTTCTGTAGGGAAAACCCCCCCGCTTAAGTCAAGATCTGGTTTAGAGCTGACCGTACCCAAAGCCATCCACAAACAATGTTCACCAAGAAAATACCACGATCTTACAATCACTGCTTTCTCTTGCTACTGGAACTATTCCATAACCACAGTCGCCTGTATACGTTGTGTTGAGCACACCAACATCCTATGTACAGCCTCCTACCAGAGACCAAAGTGTCCTGCACAGTTAGTTCACAAAGAGGACAGCCTGTGCCCGTGAAGTCTTTCAACTCCTCAGTGCCTCCAGCCTGGCCTGCATGGCCGACATGTCCTCCTCCTCTTCCTCCTCGTCAGGAAGGTAGGAGGGACCTGCCGTGGCGCCCATGGGTTCTGCAGGTAAGGAGTCTTCCACTGCTTCAGGTGCCTTGCCAAGCTCACCTGGAACAGATAGGTGACAACCAGTACAGATGGTGAACAGATAGGTGACAACCAATACAAATGGTGAACAGATAGGTGACAACCAATACAAATGGTGAACAGATATGAGACAACCAATACGAATGGTGAACAGATAGGTGACAACCAGTACAGATGGTGAATAGATATGAGACAACCAATACGAATGGTGAATAGATATGAGACAACCAATACGAATGGTGAACAGATAGGTGACAACCAGTACAGATGGTGAACAGATAGGAGACAACCAGTACAGATGGTGAACAGATAGGTGACAACCAATACAAATGGAAAACAAATAGGCGATAACCAGTATGAATGGTGATTTGTAGACACCACAGAATCTTATCATGAGGAACAGCCAAGGTAAAAATCAGGAACAGACTTTGTATTATAAATATTGTATTTTTGTGAAACGTATCATAATTCAATGTACGTATTTAGAAAAATAAATTTATTGAAAACATTTTCTTTCTTTTTTTGGTGTTCTTTCACTAGAGCTCCAAGGCCCACCCATGGTGAGACTTTGAACAACCATTTTTACCCACCATGAAGGTAGCTGCATTCCGACTTCAGGGATAGTGTTAGACACTATCCCTACATTAAGGAAGAGAACCCCACTTTCCCAGTATACTGTGCACATTTGTATACTACTGTAACAAGAAGTGGGTGATACGGAGGGAAGGGTTGGTAGATGATTGTCTATCCTATAGTGGGTTACCCATAGGGAAAAGGTTAAACACGACACTTGTGTGCATGCATCTTTTAAAATGTTGTCATCCCTTCAAGTGAGCACAAAATGGCCAACTCTTTCGAAAGGCAGAATAGTTTTTTTAATGTGTGTGCAAAATGTTCTGCCAAAGTTCCAGTGTGTGTGTGTGTGTGTGTGTGTGTGTTGAGTCTGTGTGTCTGTGCACATGTGTATGCGTGTATGTGTATTTTCAATAAAACAATACTATACAAATCAAATATGACACAACACAACACAATACAACGTACCACACCACACCACACAGCATCACACCCCACCCTAACACACAAAACTGTCCACAGTGCTCACCAGCAGTCAGTTCGTACAGCACTTTCTCAACCTCCCCATCTGCTGCCTCCTCCAGTTCTTCATCATCCATCACGTCCATTGCATCATCCATCATCTCCTCGATGATGCCCGCCTGTCATCACACACACACCCAACTCACACGTTAGTATTTTACTGTTTGTCTTTCTGTCACAGCTCTTTTCATGTTAAATGAATTTACATTCTCCTTTCACATTTACAATAAACCTGGCCTGTAAAAAAAAGAACAAAGCAAAACAGACACGCGCACACACACATACACGCACAGTCACACAGAAAAACATACACACAGAGAAAAACACACACACACAGAGTCACACTCAAACACACAGTCATACACGCATACATGTATACACACATACATACTGATAGTAACACACACACACACACACAGAGAAAGAAAAATGATACTGTACAAAGTACAAACTGTTCACCTTCATCATTTCTTTGGACATGTCCCTCATGGTGGCCATGACTTCTGGCACTTTGATCAGATTCTGCATGCTTGTCATCACCTGCGTGCTCTTCTCTAACGCCCCGGCAATCCTCAGGTTAGCTGCAAACATTCAATAGACTAGTGGTTGAACTTAAAGCACCAAACTCTTGACAGTTTCTGATCATAACTGATGGCACAGGGTTGGAGTGTACACAGATGTATCTCATCAAGATGATTTTTTCTTCTTGAGTTTGCATTGGTATTGACTCACCTATCCTGGAAGTGGAAGTCTTTTAGATAAGACTATAAACTGATGTCCTGTGTTTATTTTATCTATTAATTGAATTTTTTTCCCCAGCATAACAGATTAACCACTCATGTGCTTTTCTACATTCAGTCCCCATGTGCATGCAGTTTTGTAAGTTTTTGACACCCGTTCACACTGGCAAAAAATCGCATCCTCTTCGGAAAGGCAGAGCTGGTTTTAACATGTGCATGTGGACAAGATGTTCTACACGCATTTGCACATGAGTCCTCAGTTCATATCTGAATGACTTTTAAGGAGTGAACACTCGTGTGCATGATGTTTGAGAAAACATGCTGACTGTTTTGCACACATGTGCATCAAAAGCATATAATATATATTTTCCATAGAAGAGTAGTAGGCAAGTTATGGTCGGTCAATGGCATGGACAACACAGTCCCAGCATGTAACCTGCTACCTGGAGAGGGTGGAGCTCTGCCAAGTTCAACCTGTCCATAGCACACTGCCTGAAATATTCAAGTGCCTTCTAAAGCTGTTGACTCCTCAAGGAGTTAAAAGAGAAGTCAGTTGGTCAGTCAGTCATGTACTGATGTTGCTGGGAACAAAAAGTGGTAAGTACTAATCTACTATGGTATATATTACATATAATTTGTTATGTAATGGGTATAACCCTTACAGAACTTTACAGTCAAGGCAAAATTTTCCAAATCAAAATTTCAGGTGGCTCTCCCAGGAAGAATATATATATATATATATATATATATATCTATATCTATATCTATATATATATATCTATTGCCATAATAGTGCTACTCTTACTAACACACTCTACTCTCCCCCCTCCCACCCCCACCAGAGGGGCCCTGCACTGCAGCTGGGTGACTTTGGTGATGTTCAGTGGCGCCTGTTCTGAGCTAACTTTATATGCAGGAGACCACCTACCCAATTCCCTACCGATGACAGTAGCGCCAGTAACTCAGTTGTGCACCAGACTAAGTGAGATTCTCACCTAAGGTGACAACCACAATGTGCCTCCAAGTCCAACAACCTTCTCTTGTGAACCTTCAACACAAAAGGCTTGGCACAAACTCATCACAGACACAGAAGTGTATGGGGCAACTGAAACTGAGGTCACCATGAGACCAGAGCAACCTGGGCTACTGAATCAGAGACAATATTCTTTTAATTATTATTATTGCATGATGATGATCATCATCACTGATGAAATCATGCTGTGCTTTGAGACCATTTGACAGGGCTGCACTCTATGCTCACTATCATAAAATATCCCAGCATCAATCAGGCCTGAAAGATAAGGATGCCTGCAGTGTTGGTCAGCTAATTTGAACAACACTCCCAAACTTGTATCCATAGAGTGGATGAAGCTTTGACTGTGTGGTCCCAGTCTTCCTAATGAGCCCATAGCAAACACACTCCGGGTAGGAGCCAGCTGGAACCCAAAAGATATGCCTCTTATGGGATTTGAACCCGCAACCTTCCAGTATATAATCCAAGGCTCTAACCACAGCGCCAAGGCACCTGGTGTTTTTTTGTTAAGTGTTTTGTTTGTTTTTGTAACTTTATATGTTCTTTTTCATACACAGTTTGTCTTAGAAACAAAGAAAACATCATCCTGGAACATTACAAACACACAGACTTAACTTTTTAGACAAATTTACTCTGCATTTATAACTTACCAAGCTGTTGTTTCATGCTCAGCTGTATAGAATTCATGTGAGCTTTGGCTGCATGGAGTCGACTGACAGCCTTCCGTGCATTCACGATCTCTTTAGCAAGGACTTTACATGAATCTTTTTCTCCCTTTTTGGCAGCATCTTTCAACATCCGTTTGGTTTTCTCCTCCTCTCTTTGAATACCTGAATCACCATTTATTATTATTCAGAAATTTAAAGATATGTATTGAATTTGAAGTGTAGGTTTTCAAATCAGTTCATACTGCCCCCCCCCCCCCCCCCAACACACACACATCTCCTAGTTCTATTTCTCCTTCTCTCTCCTCTTTACTTCCGCATATTTGGATATCTAGATCTGTGTACCAGATGTGAGTGTGTGTGACTGTTAAGTATGTGTATGTGTGTATGTGTGTATATGTGTGTGTGTGTGTGTGTGTGTGCATGTGATCATCCTCTACACTTTCTCACAGCTGAGTTTGACTTGGAGTGTGATAGTCTGAAAATCTGGAAGTGAAGTTTGAATGCAAGTTCTTATACCAAATTTCCAGACAATAAATATCTCTAAAGCAACACATAGACTTTACAAGTGTGCACACACATACACAGAGTCACACACACACAGAGTCACACACACACACACTTCAAATAAACACAACTGTCTCTTTCTCACATTAACACACACAGACACACAAACAAAATCAAAGACACTCAAATAAATACATACCCATCTCTTTCTCACAGTCACATGCCACACACACACACACACACACAGTGACACAGACACACTTGACACACACACAGACACACACACATACATGTGCACACACATTGCACAACCCCCCACCCCACCCCAACACACACACACACACACACACACACACAAAACACATAATCTTGGCAAAATAGAACATGATAATTTACACCATATCTGTGCCCTTTTTAGATTATTATATAATATTATTACCTTTTATCTGTCTGTCTATATTGTATCCTTCCTTTCTGATCTTGTGTGTCCATTCTTGCACCTGCACAGTGTATGAAAAATGCAATAAATTTACAAACTACATTCTATTCCACATGTAATATCACTTTTTTAAATATCAGTCCAAAATTGCAATTTTTAAAAATCTATTCTTCATTTGTTACAACTAAGTTTGAATTTACTTTCCAACAGATGATAGATATTTTCAATTAATCAATTTCAGGCACTTGTGACACATATGAGATCAAATCTAAAAACCTAAAAGTAAAACATGACTAATGATTTGATCTGTGTGTGTGTGTGTGTACTGTGCATGTGTGTGTTCCAAAATTCTCTCTGCACACTTAAAACAGTTTTATAATCCCCAATTCAATTCTGTTGCTGAACAAGGGCTTATAATTATACAACAACAACCAGGACTGACAAGATCTGTAAGAAAGACAGGGGAGGGGGGGAGGGGGCAGAGAGAGAAAGAGAGAAAGGGAGGGGGGAGAGAGAGACAGACAGACAGAGAGAGAGAGAGATGATGGGGAGAGAGAGAGTGCGGGGAGGGGGGGGGGGGAGACAAAATTATGCACTTCTTCATGCATATTGCATAATTATTTTAATACTTTTTGATGAATACAGAAAAGTGTATACATTTTTTATTGTATGACAATTTTTACATGAACATGTTATATGAATATTTCCCAAAAATTTATTATTGTTGATAAGCACAGGAAAGGCTAAATAGAATAGAGAATTACGTTCATTGTCAATTGTCTTATAAATCAGTTATCATACAATGTGTTATGAAAAATGTCATGTAGCTTTTTAAGTAATAAAATGTGTGCACATTGTGAATCATTGAATGTGCACACTGTGACAGTGTGTGTGTGTGTGTGTGTGTGTGTGTGTGTGTGTGTGTGTGTGTGTGTGTGTGTGTGTGTGTCAGTGTGTGTGTGCACGGGCTGTGAGTGTGATTATGTGGATGTGGATGCATACTGGTGCACTTGAGTGTATGTAACTTTACACACATGAGTTTATGATTGGCTTAGGCACTGCTGATGTTTGGGTGCTTGGTTGTTGTTTTTTATCTTGTGATGTGTGTGTGTGTGCTTATGTACAGATACTGTGTTGTGGTGTTTTTCTGTAATGTTTTCCAGTTTACTGTTTTTATGTATGGCTTGTACTAGTAGCCCATGTGAGTTTCTCTATTTCAGTATTTGTGAGATAATACAGTATTTGATTCATGAATTGTGTGTGTGGAGACTGGGACTGAGACTGGGACTGGGGGTTGAGAGAGAGAGAGACTCAAGAGAGAGAGAGTCAGACAGACACTGAGACAGACAGACAATGTCATGCATAAGTGTTGAGGGGGGGAGGGGTTGCCCGGGTACATGCATGTGTCTGTGAGCCCACCCATGTGTGTGTGTGTGTGTGTGTGTGAGAGAGAGAGAGAGAGAGACAGAGACAGAGAGACAGAGACAGCAAGGTGAGTGTGGGTGGTGGTGGGAAGGAGGCATTAACTGATTAAGATCAACTTCAGACCAGGCTACTGATAACCCGGATTAAAATTTGTTAACTGTAGTGCTTCTTATCACACTTTAAAATAATTCTTTCACATTAAGGACGTATTGACCTATTAGCTATGGACATGATGTTTTTGATTATCATGATTAGTAATCAGTCATTCAATGACTCACTGAGCTGAATGATTGAATCGGTAGGCCTAGGAATAACTGAGTACTGAGTAGATCATGAATACTCATCATAGATGCATAATAATAATAGCCGGTGATATCTTTCGCTTGCACACTGAAGTTAATGAGAACAAAGAACGACACTTACCAAATCTTTTGGGGGTCTTTCATTGCTTTTACCAAACAAACCCATGTTGCACTACCACGAAGTTTATTTATTTTACCAATTTCTTATCACATTCTCGATTGGGAAATCCACAGAGATGTAAACTTCCTGATTGGCATGCGCATTTGCAATCACTTAAAGGGAAGCTACTCGTCATTGTTTACGTGTGTTTGTGTGTGTGTGTGTGAAGTCAGGTCAAAATGATCTGTATTGAGGGTAAAAGATTAAGTTTACACAACTTTTTTCATCCTGCACACACACAAAAAGAAGAAAACTGACATAAAAGCATTCAAAAGACAGTATTAATTTACGTTAACAAAAACACAATGAATGAGGAAACTGTTTTTTTTTCTTTTGTTTTAAATCCAGACTTAACAATATAAAATATAACTAAGACAGTATACCATAGCTTAATTCAGACAGACAAATAACGAAAAAAACCGAAACAACAATGGTAAGAATAACAATTTACAAGCAACCAGATGTAAGGTACCCCCCAGCACAAAAAAGTGGACTCACCATTTGTCCATCAGATTTTTTCCCCAAAAGTTTCTTAAAACGCTTGGTTTGAAGGAGCTAAGTGTGTGTGTGTGTGTGTGTGTGTGTGTGTTGACAATACGAAAATAAACCTGAGTCCCAAATTGGAAGGGGAAAAAAGCCTTTTGAAACTAAAAATTATTGTGCATTTTGTACTGGTAACAGAGAGAGAGAGACAATGACAATGACAAATTCTTTTATTTCGAGGATAATGAATAAGCACACATGTGCTTTTTTACATCCAGTCCCCGAGAGAGAGAGAGAGAGAGAGAGTATTCCATATATGATATGCCACATCCACCAATTTTTTTTTAAAACAAAAAACCCTACCACCACCAATAACAAAATAACCCCATCTACTTGGTAGATACTTCAACTGAATAACCCAATGCACTATGAGACAAGAGTTCATTGTGGTCAGGTGAGAATAACTGCAAGACTTTAAAGTGGAGTTTGTTTCTATTAGTATTTCTGTAGCGTCTTAGTCAATTAAGTCCTGTGATTTTCTGATGGAAAAATCCCCTGTACACTACTTGAGGCCCTCATTTTTAGAGTTTTTCAGCTGGCTTGAATCTGGAAATGGAGACAAGAGTCATGTAGATGAACTGAAGCTTCAGCTTTCGTTTGCTGGTTTGGTTGGTTGGTTGTTGTTGTTAATAAAATTCATTTATTTATTGGATAGCCATAGCCGAATGGTTTAGACCACTGGACTCAATCCCATGGGTCATAAAGTCATGGGTTTGAATCACGGTGGCGTCATGAATTAAGGGTGGGGATTTTTACTGTCATCTTCAAGCACAGACCTGTCAGTGCTTTACTTCCCTTTATGTATATATGCACGCAGAAGATCAAATATGCACACTGAAGATCCCTTAATTCCTATTAGCGTTTGATGGGTTACAGAAACATAAACATAATTAACTTTGTCTTGATAAGAACTATTTCCTCTACGTTTTCAAAACTGCTAAAGTGATCCCCATGTACAAGTCTGGTGACACTTCAGATCCCTCAAACTAAAGGCCAATCTCTATTATATCTATCTATCCTATCAAAACCCTTGGAAAAACATGTGAATAAGCATCTAGTCCGTCATATAAGGTATTAACAACTTTTGCCTACTTCACCCATGTGTTTTCAGTGGCGTAGACGTGTTTTCAGTTGTGTGGATGTGTTGTCAGTGGTGTGGATGTGTTTTCAGTTGTGTAGATGTGTTTTCAGTGGTGTGGATGTTTTCAGTGGTGTGGATGTGTTTTCAGTAGTGTGAGTGTGTTTTCAGTGGTATGGATGTGTTTTCAGTAGTGTGAGTGTGTTTTCAGTGGTGTGGATATGTTTTCAGTGGTCTGGATGTGTTTTCAGTGGTCTGAATGTGTTTTCAGGGGTGTTTATATATTTTCAATGGTGTTGATGTATTTTCAGTGGTCTGAATGCGTTTTCAGTGGTGTGGATGTGTTTAGGTGTGGACGTGTTTTCAGTGGTGTGGATGTGTTTTCAGTGATATTGATGTGTTTTCAGTGGTGTGCATTTGTTTTCAGTGGTGACAATGCGGATGGAGAGTGTTTTTGGTGGTGTGGAAGTAGATGTGTTTTCAGTGGTGTGGATGCGTTTTCAGTGGTATGGATGTTTTCAGTGGTGTGGATGTGTTTTCAGTGATGTGGATTTGTTTTTAGTGGTGTGGATGTTTTCTGTGGTTGGATGTGTTTTCAGTGGTCTGAATGCGTTTTCAGGGGTGTTGATGTATTTTCAGTGGTGTGGATGTATTTTCAGTAGTCTGAATGCGTTTTCAGTGGTGTGGATGTGTTTAGGTGTGGACGTGTTTTCAGTGGTGTGAATGTGTTTTCAGTGGTGACAATGCGGATGGAGAGTGTTTTCAGTGGTGTGGAAGTAAATGTGTTTTCAGTGACGTTGATGTGGATGATGACCGTTTTCAGTGACGTTGATATGGATGGTGACTGAGTTTTCAGTGATGTTGATGGTGACTGGGTTTTCAGTGATGTTGATGGTGACTGGGTTTTCAGCTGTGTCAATGATACCCAGTATACAACCCGAAGTCAGCTACCTTTATGGTGGGCAAAAATAGTTGAGAATGCAAAATCTCACCATTGGTCAACCTTGGACTCTAGCTGAGGAACGGAGAAAAAAATTTTGGGATGTGTGTGTATGCGCTTTGTTGTTGCATTTTTTGTCTGGTTTTGTATTTGCTGTTGTTTTTGCTGTTGTTGAACTAAATACACATAAAAGATAATAAGCTCGACAGCACCTGGTGCATTAAGCTGTGATTCATATCATTTTCATATTTTTCAAGATGAATGTCTGTGCATGTGTGTGCGTTATTCTTTTTGAATCTTTGAGAAATTATTTTTAATATGATGGGAATCGTCACAATGAGGTGATGTTTTTTGTTGGGTGTTTCCCAGCTTAACTCTAAGTGCATGTTCTGGGTGACCCACCCAGAACATACACTCTGTTTCACTCACCACAGCTGACAATCACTGAGAAACCTAAACACAAACAGGATGAGAAGTTTGCGTTTATGACTCTTTTCAAATATCTTGCCATATTGGTAGCCATACTTCAACTTTACATGATTTTCTTATCTTTTAAAGTTAAATGGATAATACAGGTTGTTATGCTAAAAGCTTGTCAAGGCTGAAGACCACCCCAACATGGAAATAATAATTATGCTGGGGGGAGATCAAAACTGATCAGTGTAACGATGATGACTTTTACTTTCAAGAGTAACAGATGGTAAGCACTGGCATATTTTTTCTGATCCAATCATCGCCTTGAATTGGCTTTGATGAACAATAGTTACTTAAACAACACACACACACACACACACACACACACGCTCTCACTTAAGACATGTGTTTCGTTACTGAGCACAAAGCTTAATGGCATAGATGTGAATAACAAAATGTCATTAAGACAGATAAACAGGGGGGGGGGGGGGAAGGGTACACAGAGACAAAATCTATAATATGAATAAAACCAACACACATTGTTTAACAGAGTTTCAGTCATTTTATTACCATATGTTCATGAATAATCATGTAATCATAAAAGCGTATAGATACATGTCATTTTTCACACAGGTAATCTATACTGTGAATGGCTTAACAATCCTCACGAAGAGTTTAATCACAGAATGGTCTCACACACACACACACACACGAGCAAACATACATGCATATATAGACACATGCATATACACACATGCATACACCCACATGTCAAGGACCTGTAAAAGTCACCGACTTTTATATTCAGAGAACATTTGGAATCAAATGTGGGTGAAGTTTATTCATTTACTTGGAGATAAAAATTTCCAGTATTTCCAACAGTCAATTGTGATACTGGATAATTGTGCAACAGTGCTTACTTGTTTGTGTAGACTGGAAAGTACTGTGGTCATGAATCTTGTCTTTTTGACTGATACACGGACAATTTTAGCATGCATGCCCCCCCCCCCCCCCCCCTCTCTCTCTCTCTTTCTCCTCTCTTCTCTTCTCCCCTCTCCTTCCCTCTTCTTCTTTTTACTGTTAGCAGTCTTTTTTAAACAAAAATTCCCAAGGCTGATTTTTAAAAATGTGTTTGTTGCTGGTGGTTGGTATTTTCAAACAGTCTTTGCTCCTTGCAGCCATCTTCCTTTTCTATTCTCAAGTGGTCAGGAAATGGACTGTACAGATTGCTGGCTGGGGAAGAGACACAAGGTCACTTTTGAATCTCATGAGGACCTATGTTGGAGCAGAAACACAAGGTCACTTCTGAGTCTCATGAGGGCCTATGCTGGGGCAGAGACACAAGGTCACTATGGAGTCTCTTGAGATCCTATGCTGGGGCAGAGACACAAGGTCACTATGGAGTCTCTTGAGGTCCTATGCTGGGGCAGAGACACAAGGTCACTATGGAGTCTCTTGAGGTTCTATGCTGGGGCAGAGACACAAGGTCACTGTGGAGTCTCTTGAGGTCCTATGCTGGGGCAGAGACACAAGGTCACTATGGAGTCTCTTGAGATCCTATGCAGCAGCTTCCTCTGCCTCTTGGCCCAGAACAGACATCAGTGCCAACCCCTCTCCACAGAGGCCGGCATACACTCTGTCCCTGCAATCAACGCACACACACATTTTTCTTCACAATGCATATGTTTAAAAGATAAAAAAAATAAAAAAATAAAAAAGATAAAAAGACTGAGTCAGCATTTTACTGATTGTTTGTGGTAAAACTTTCACTCAACCTGTCACATTTTTACGATCAAACTGGCTTACTTTTCGGTTCAATATGGTACATTCTTGTCTCTGTAGAACTTTCACATCAATTTTCACTCCTCTTCTGCACACTATCTTGTATGACAACAGAAAAAGCATTTAGCACAGCAAAATCTTCAGTGTAGTTTATTTATTGATTTATTTATTCTTTCATATTGAGGATAATGGAGTAACCACTCATGTGCTTATTTCGTCCAGTCCCCGTGTGTATGCAGTTTTGTACGTTTTGTCATCCGTTCCCACCGGCACACAATGGCCTACTCTTCCGAAAAGCAGAAACAGTTTTAACATGTGCAAGCACACATGCATGCAAGCACGCACACATACATGCACACAAAAACATAGACATGTGAGAGCACGCACGCACGCATGCACACCACACTTACTCATGCTGCCAAATCTCCAAGTTTGATGGGTCGGCAAGGTTTATAAAGCGACACCTCTCTAAAGCAATCTGAAATGGAATAAACGAACATAAAATGAACTGAAAGCCTAGAGCAAGATGCATGATAGGATTTTAATTGGTCTATTAAATAGATATTGATTTAACTATTGATAAAGTCAAAGTCAAAGTCAAAGTCAAAGTCAAAAACACTTTAATCATCCCATAAAGGGCAATTACAATACTGACAGGCAGATTGATACACATCAAATATATCAAAGACACAAAAGCTATATTTCATAATGGTTTTCAAATAAAATGTCACAAACACACACACACACCAACACACACGCGTGCATGCGCTCACACACGCAAACACCCGCACGCACGCACACACATCAATTGTGAACACAATTTTAAACCCATTGACTAGAAGACATAAAAACTTATTTTTATGCACGCATATACGCAGCACGTACATACGCTCAAAACAGAAAACTTTGTCAGCATGCACTTACCAAAGGAAATACAGTAACTTTCCATAGGAAATACACACTAGATTCACAAAAGAAATACACTTTACTTACACACCCTTTAAAATTCAGAGTCTGAACAGCAGTAATTCATGATTAGCTGGATCTTTCTCCCCTGATTCAATAGTATCTCTAACAGATGTTAACTAACACTTATGTTTGATGTTTTTATAAACCAACTTTCTTCACTAAAATGTTCACTTTATACATACATGTGTGTACACAGTCATACATGCATGAACATACATGCCCATACACACTGTAATCCATTTATATTGTGCAGTTCTATTCTAAGGTATGAATGCTTTGATGAAGAACAAAACATTGCACAGAAATATGTATAAATGGAAAACTTTACAATATATCAAAAACAAAGAACAGGAATAACATGATAGAATCTATGATATGCATACATTCAGATGCCACAATACATTTACATTAATACTGTAACCCCTTTAGATATATAATAGCGAAAAAAAGCTAAATGGACTACTCTACAGAGTGGAGAAAACAGCTATACCTGTGAATCTTCAGTAAGGTTCCACAGACTGACTCGTTGATCAATAGATGAAGTCAGGACATGCTTCTCAGACAGTACCCATACCCCTGAAGAAAAGAACAACACCAAAGCCATCATCACAGTTCTGGCTCTTCTGCTTCATCTGGTTTTCCTTAGCTTTGCATGAACATACAAACTTATGAACAGGCTAAGAAGGAAGGTGGTAGGGCGGTCAAGACGTTCACCTGCTTAACAAGTAAACCGTGAGGTTCTGGGTTTGATTCCCAGCCTTCCCCTTTTTTCCCAGTTTGACAAGAAGTGACTGTCAAAGTGCTCCAGATAAGACTATAAACTGAGGCCCTGAGTGCAAATGCGTGCAGTAAATCTTGTGCACACATTAAAAATCTGTTCCATCTTTCAGAAGAGAAGGCCAGTTTGACAAAAAATTCGAACTGAATGTCAAAGTCCTTCGGATGAGACTATAAACCGAGGCCCCGTGTGCGAACGCATGCAGAACATCTTGCGCGCATGTCAGGTCCTGTTCCACTTTTTGAAAGAGTAGGCCATTGTGTGCCGGTGGGGACAGATGACAGAATTTACGGGACCGCATGCACATGGGGACTGGATCATGGATGTAAAAAGGCACATGAATGCTTATTCTATTGTCCTCGAGAAAAAAAAAAAGTCATCTGAGCGTTTTGATTTGTTGCTTTACAAGATTCAGTGCTATATTAATTCCATACATTATTATTATTATTTTGTGCTGGTAGGAACAGAAGATAATATTTTTTTAAACGCATGCATACAGGTGTTGAGTTTAGACACCATCCCTGAAAGAGGACCAGTGGTGAATCTCAGAGCTCTAGCTAAAGAAAAAAAAAAGAAAAGGCTGAACTAACACTGATGTTTTATGTTTTTATAAACCAACTTTCTTCACTAAAATGTTCATTTTGTACATACATGTGTGTGTACACAGTCATACATGCATGAACGCACATGCCCATACACACACTCACAAAGTACTGTGTAATCAGATTATCATACTGATTGTTCACATTATAATTTCAACTCAAACCATCACGTTCATGCTGCTGCTGAAACTGTTTTCTATTTTTCAAAAAGAGAAATATGTTTTGGTTGTGTTTTCTTTTAGAAAAGACATTTTGCTATTTTTTCCTAGGCTTGCAATCTGTATGACACCAGATAAAGCATTTAGCAAAACAAATACATTTTTAGATGGTTTCCTACATTATACAGGCACACAAACAAACAAAAAACTAACAAAACACACACACACACACTCACTCACTCACTCATCCACTCACTCACACACACTCACTCTCTACACCCCCCCCTCCCCCCACACAACACCCTGTAATACACACATATACACAGACCTGTAATCTGGGCAGCATGGGCATCAGGTTTGCACACCTTCCCTGTCACATGAAAGAGAGGACCCTCACAGAGACTGGCTGTGTCCCCCATGGTGTCCACTCCCTGTCCTGATAACCTCAGCTTGTGAATGGTCAGTGCATTGTCATCTCCTCCACTGGCCATCAGAAGACTGCCATCTGAAAATGTTCAACTTTGTACCAACCATAGAACACTTTGAACTTCAGAAAGGTACACAAAAATGCCAAATTCTTCATTCTTTTAGTTTTATGTCAATCAGTGAAATGTAAAAAATCTGTAACTAATGTCCATATTTATATGCAGCAAAATCTCTAAAGTTAAAAATTGAAACTTTGCAGAAAATAATAAGGAATCAAATATTTCAAATTCAATTTTCTACAAGAAGTAAACATTTAAGTCCTTTAAGTTCAGACTGAAGGAAATACATAATGTAAAAATTATTTTCTTCTACCCATGGTAATTTTCTTTTTTCAAAGATAATTTGTACAAGTCTTACGCTGTAAGATCCATAACACTAAAAGTATGTGCATTTTTCTGTCAATCCCTCTAAACACACACACACTCTCTAAATGTGACACAACTTTATTAAACATCCCCATTGTTCCTTTTTCTGTCTAAAATCACTATGAGTGAAGAGATGTTAAATTAAGGAACACATACACTCACACCAAAATCAAGATAACAACACAGTATCTTGCTTTTCTTCTGAGACACACACCTGATACAATATCACAAATATGAACAATACCTGTCAGAGACTTGACATGCAAACTGTTCACCCCTGACTGATGAGCCATGATCTCCTGGTTGGGAATCCAGCCTCTGTGGGCATCTCCCCCTGCAGGCTGATTTCCCTTCTCTCCCCCTGTGGCTGATTCTGCTGTGCTCACACCACTCCTTCCCCATGCCGCTGTCGGACAGAAAAGCGGAGACGACACGTCCCCTATGTACTGAGTCCTGGCTGTTCCTGAACGCCCTGCACTGATGGAATGCTGCGTGTTCATTACATCCCCACCATCCTCTTTTTCCTCTTCCGAACTGTCATCACCTTCACCTTGCTCTTGACCTTGACTCTGTTTGTAATTTGCTGCGTCTGTTAATTCTCGATCTTCTGCATGTTTGGAAGTATGAGAAACATGATGAAAACTGGCTTCATTTCTAACAGCACTGTCCACAGAATCAGGCATCAGATGACCAGTGTGATCACGAAGCCATCTCACTACAGGCTGGAGGTTCCAGACTGCAATACGACCATCAGTCGCTGCTGACAGAAGGACAGGAAGGTGTTCAGAGATAGCGGCACTGGGATGCGAAGAGGAATCTGGTTGGTGGCTGTTGTGGCGGATGGGGTGCAGATGAATGAAGACTTTCAGAATACAGCCGTTGTGGTGGGACGACTGGCAGAGCAAGGTGAACTGTTGCTGATGCTCGTCAAATAGGAAGAGTCTGGAATAGAAAAGAAAATCAGGATGAAGTTTAACAGGTAGAAAAGCTCTTTGTTTCTTTTTTGATTAAAAAAAAAAGATTTGTAGCTACCAGCATTCGTCAAACAAGCATAGCAAAAAAAGGAATGCCTAACTGCATCTGAATTTATGAACACATGCATGCACATAAGCCCGCATGTATGCATGCATACATGTACATATGCAGACACATAAACTGACTCATAATTATGCAAGTATACCAGTCTCATGTATACACACATGCATATATAAAGTGTCTATAAATGCACAACACAACATTAACAGACACACACACACACACACACACACACACACACACACCTACACACCTGAGCACACCATCAGACCCAGCAGCAGCCAGGAGAGACAGGTGCGGCGACAAAGAGCAGTCCAGCTGTCGCACTGACACTGCCGCCAGACACATGACACGCGTTTCAGGATCCAGCTTCAGGTAACGTGTCTTCCACGGTTTGTGAGATCGCTTGTGGCGGGACTCTCCCAAGAAACACCCTCCCAGGTGCTCATACCTGGTGCTGAAGCAGCCCCCTTCCCTTCTGGGACATGTGGAGGTCGTTGCTTCATGGGGTTCGTCCACCTTTTCGTGTTCAAGAGAACTGTCCCGCACTTTGCATGCCTCCTCTGAAGAACATGGACTTTGCACATCATGAAGATCACACTTCTCTACAGATTCTTCTTCTATCACACTCTGAAGCTCCTCAGATGCTGGATGCTGTGCAGAGGAAGCGTCAGTAGAGTTTGTGTCAGAACGTTTCAAGTTCTTGTCCACCGACGTCATTTTCTGGTGGGAGGGGGCCACACTTTGCCCTGACACGATCACCCTCCAGGCCTGGACCTGGGCACGACCGCCTGCTGAAAACACCACAGCGGCGGTGGAGCTCTGAACCTTTGAATGACTGTTCCTTTTTCTGGAGGGATCAGCGGAGCATCAGAGGAGGAGACCTGAGGTTCTGTATGAGGTGCTGCTTCTTGATGATGATGTTGCTTTCTCTCAAGATGTCGGGGTGTGTGTGCTGAACTGACTGCGGCCAAAGCCCTAACGCTGGACAAGTGACCGTGAAGTGTGTGGTGGCTTCTCCACTGCAGACGACGTGTTGCTGTTGTGGGTTAAGGTTGTCAGCACATTTGCTCTTGTGACATCTATTTCAGGTTATTAAGCATTTCTTCCTATCTGTAGTTGTTGAAGGAGGAAAACTGAAAACCTTATCTAAAAAAAATTCACAAAACTAAAAATCTTGCCTAAACAAAAATTGAAGAAAAAAAAAAAGGTAAAAAAATCTTTAAAAGGATACAGTCTGATTGGAGAACTCCTAAGCTGAGAGTGGTGTCCTCACTGGCTGTACACACCACATGGTGCACCTCACCTGAAACCACAGAAATAAACATCCTTTTTTAAACATCTCATCCTGTAATGCACGGCTGTCATTCCCCCATTTTCATCTCCTCTCAGCTTCTCATTCCATCCCATCCCAGCCCACTTGGGGCCAGCTGGTGCTAATTACAGCAGGAACTGACCACACTTGGATTTGGTAAAAGGAAGGGCTGTGCTAAATTTATCACTCGAGTGAGTGATGTTGGATTTGCGCCCTGTGAATGGTGTTATTCCTAACAATACACAGACAAATATATATGTATTTGAGTATATACACGCGTGTGCAAACACAAATGCAAACATGCACACACTTACACTCACATGCACACTTTCACAATTGCTCGCAAGCACACACACACACACACCACACACACAACACACACACACACACACACACACACACACATACACATGGAGTCCCTGCTCACCATTGTCATCAGTGTGTGTAGAAAGACACTTCATTTCCCAAACTTTCTTTCCATGCAGAGGGGGCTGAAAACACAAAACAGTACACACCATTTCTTACAATACACATTCCTACTCATCTACTTACACTCATACTAACACACACACACACATCAGAATATTTCACGCACAGTTTAAAACCTGTTCCACTTTTTGGAAGAGTAGGCCACTGTGTGTTGGTGGGAACAGATGACAAAATTTGCAAAACCTGCATGCACACAGGCTCATGAGTGCTTTAAATTCATTATCTTCAAAATAAAAGAATTGAGATTTTTAAAAACCCAATACCAACAGAAAACATCTGTAAGTGTGCACAAACATTCATACACATGCTCATAGACAAGATGATTAAATGATGCACAATACGCACACGTGCACGTGCACACACACATACACATATATACATACCCAAGCACATACACTTAGCGTGTTTTTCTCAAAATGTTAAGAACTAGTAGCAGCAGCAGCCTTAGTAGAAACAAAAGCAGCAGCAGCAGCAGTACTAGTAGTAGGAGTAGGAGTAGTAGTAGTAGTAGGAGTAGTAGTAGTAGTAGTAGTAGTAGTAGTAAAAGTAGTATTTATTGCAGTAGCACTCATGTATTTTTTTGTAATTTCATTTTGGGGAGCAGCAGCAGCAGCATCAGTAGTAATAAGAACAGTAACAGGAGTGGCAGCAGTAGCAGAAGCAGTAGTAATAACAGCAGTAACAGCAGCACAAGAAGCAGCAGTGCAGGTATTGTCATCAAACACTGAATCTCACCTTCACAATGTCCTGAGGTGATCTCTGACTTCCATTTACAACGATGACTTCCCTGGCCTTGATGAAACAGAAGCGGTAATCCTGACCCCGCGACACGCAGTCCCATGACCTGTGACCCCCTCCACATTCAACCTCCAGCAGCCGCTCTCCATGTCCAGCGTCCCACAGGACAAATTTGGTCTGGGACACGCACATAACTCAAACTGAAAGTAGCAATATCGAATGTCAAACTGGATCCGCATGAATCTGTTACCCAGAGTGTTTATAGGACACATGGGGGGCAGTATAGCCTAATGGTTAGCATGTTCAGCTTGTGATCTGATGGCCAAGGTTGAAGCCACTACCGAGGTGCCTGTTTTTGAAGATTTTTTTCCCTGGGGTTAACATCAATACTGACTCCACTCCTGTAAAAGTCCTTTGGATGAGACTATAAACCGAGGTTCCCCCATGTGTGAATGCATGCAGAATATTTTGTGCACACGTTATAAATCCATTCTGCCTTTCAGAAGAGTAGGCCATTTCATGTTGGTAGGAATGGATGGCAAAATAAAAAATCCTGCCTGCACACAGGTGTCATGTTTAGACACCATCCCTGACGTCAGAAGGTAGCTACCTAAATGGTGGGGGGAGGAGGGGAGTGGAGGGGGGAGGGAATGGTCGTATACACAAAAACTTTACCATTGGTGAACTTTGGAGCTCAAGCCGAGGGATGGGGGAAAACACACAGAAAGAAAAATCTACCCCATTTTAGTCTTAGATATATGAACCTCAAAGCAAAGCAAAACTTCCCAACTGCACTCCCCCACTCCCCCCAAAAAACCCCAACCAAACAAACCCCAAACAAACTAAAATAAAACTCTCAAATACAAGCACAAAAATGAAAAAAATCCACCCAACATACAAACAATGACACACAGATTTGATAATACATTAATGTTCTCCTTGTACAATTTTTAAAAAATCAAATTTTAGCTATTCAAAGGATAATCTCCAACAGATCTCTTACAGTCATTGTCATTGTCTGATGACTTGTTTAGATTTTTTTCAGCCTTCAAATCAGGGATGAAACAGAAACAAACAAATTCAGTATTTCATTCTTTTTTTTTAATCATTCATAGATGAAATTTACAGATAAAGGTAAGAACTTTCTAAAAACTCATTTTAATTCCTACAGGAGGTATCACTAAGCAGACCATTCCACCAGTTGAACAAAAGAACAAACAGACATTGTGAGTAAGCGGACAAGAAGGAAAAGTATGAATTAGGGCAGTTCCCTGAAACCAACTGTGTGTATGCTTGATCAGTGACTTAGTGTACCTATCCAGTTTTGACAATTTATTCATGATATTACTATCAGTCACATATCTACATTATCTGAAGCAAGTGGCACAAACCAATGCTTAAAGAAAACAGTTCTATCATATTGTAAAAGACCTCATAGCCATAACTGTCAGTTAATCAGAAACCTTAAGCATTTCCTGAAGGAGTTTCTTTCCAACTGTAATTCGTTGCATCAACATACAGTCCTTCAACTGCCAAACAGGAAAGTCCACTTACAGAGTAAAATCCTAAGATGTACAGTCCCTGGTCTTCTATCCAAAGATGATCAAGCCAATCAAAGCCCTTGAAAACCTGAAATACAACAGACAATTGCAGGTAAAAAATACAGTTTTAAAAACAAATGAGGAAAAAAAAAAGTGACATATCTTGTGGGCACGTGTACACACACATACGCACACATGCCCGCACACATGCACATTGAACACACACACACTTGTCTCTGGTTTAACTTCTATCCTCAATCCAAACACCTTATGCAGTTGAGTAGTTGAGTATATATGTTAGAAGAAGAATTATACAAACATGTAAAATTCCCGACTGCCTGACAACACATTTCAGACAAAATATACATCAATAGATGTGACATTAAGAAAACAACTATCACCATAACAAAAACAATCACTAACACATATGACCTTTTTCTTTATCCTCATCCTGGATTTACCAATCACTGCTAAGATGCAAATTTACAACCCACAAATTCAAGACCATTGGGATTAAAACCAGACATGCGTACGTGCATGCGTGCGTGTGTGTGCGTGAATGCATGTGCATGTGCGTGTGTGCGCGCATGTGTGAGTGTGTGTGTGAATGTGTGCATGTATGAATGTGTGTGTTTGTTGCAAACTGAAGTAACAACTCAAAGTAAGAAATAATTTTCAGTTATGACATAGCTCAAAATGAAGGAAAAAAGGCATTTGTCTCTATGCACTTTTGTGTTTGAAAACTCCTAAGTGATGAGTAGCTTGTGGATGCTGCAGCAAACAGATTCCTTCCCTTTACACGTAAACCATTATCTTTTCACTGAAAAAAAAATTCATTCACTTTGTTTACCCGTGAACTGTTGAGAAGCTGCAGAGAGCCTGAGTTCAGACTCCAGCGTCGATAGTGACCATCTCTGCCTGCAGTGTAGACTGTGTCATTGTGGAGACGGACACACGTCACACCTGCAGTGCCGTGAATCTGGGGAACGTCTGCTTTGGTTGTAACATGGACTCTGTCTGAAAATGAAGAAAAATGTGTGTGACGTCAATGAAGAGCATATTTTGAAGAGATATGGATAAATTTTAATGGGGGCATATTGTACAGGAACATTAGACAATCACTGGCACAATCACAGAGAACACATTTATGAATGGTATGCTCGGGTGTAAAAATATGCATACATGCACACACAGACACACATTATGTATGCACACATGCATATCCACACACACTCACATGCACGCATGCACACATGCACGCACGCACACAGACACACACATATTCATCTAACATCACTCTTCTGTGGAAAGACTTTAATTTGATGACTTTCGACAACTATTACCACTGTTAACAATACTGCTACTGCTGCTACTGCTTCTGCTGCTGCTGCTGCTACTGCTACTACCACTACCACTACTACTACTACTACTACTACAACTATCATGACACAACTACTACTGTAATTACCATACTATTTCTACAGCCACCATTTCACACTGACACGCCTAGGTATTTCTGCATCAATCAACGCCATATAATCACCTGTAAATCCGACTGAGACAGCTGATAGTGATGAACATTGCCACTTCTATCACCACAGACCAAATGGGACCACAACTCTGCTGGGGCTGATGATGATGATGGTAGCGACACTGATGACGACGACGACGATGATGATGCTGACACCAGACAAGCTGACACCATCCAGCGATGCTTGCAGGCAGGAAGTTCCAGTCTGACCAGGATGGAGATGTTTAACCCTCCCTCTGGTGATTGCTGGACTCGGACCAAGGTCTGCACCGATAATCATCAGGCCTTTGTCAGTACAACATCACTCCCGTTACAATATGTTCTGGGTTACAAGCCACTACTTGTTTACTTTTTAACCTGATCTGTGTCTTACTTGATGAGATAACTCGTCGGCAATAAATGAGTACTCTTCACTGCTATGCCTGTCGAGAATACTCATCATGGGGAAGACCAGAGTTTTCCTAGTTTTATGTTTAGATTGTTTACGAAACAGGATATTTTTGGAATGATGAAGGCCTCTAGATTCTACTGATAACCAGTAATCTTGCTTTTGTCACAAGAAAACCCCTCTTTTAAGTGATTTTTAAAAAAATATGTACCCGTTTTGGAGGAAAACCCCTGGCAAAAAGAATTTAACTTCAAGCTTAATTTCCTGGTAGTGAAAGGGTTAATCCTTTTTTCTTTTAATGTTAAAGGCAATAAGGAAAGGTGTGAAAACATTTTTTTTCTGTCATCGCCTGTCAAGACATGACTTCCATTACCTTGACATGTAAGACACAACTTACACAACGTCCTTGCAGCCCTGTGGTGAGGAAATGATCTTCATTCACCCATGTGAGACCACACACCTTGCCTGAGTGTACCGTCACTTTTGTTTGAAACAATCCACTTTCAGATCCTGAAAAAAATAACAACAATAATATCAGACCTATGTAAAATAAACAACATGTAAATAAATGAACACATATAAACAAACAGACCTATACAAAATAAAATGCCTTAATGAACAAATATAAAAGATTTACATGCTTTAAAAGTTTATGACTCAACGAGCCATGATTACTATCCCACGGGGGGAAAATAACCACCTTTTGTTGCAATAGTTTCTACATCTGTTATCTGGAAACACGATTACATTTTGGATTTACTCATAACATGAAACAAAGATAATAGGTGGCTTAAATATCAGTGGCAAAACTAGGACCCTGACCTGTCTATCAACCAGTAGTAGGACTAGAACCCTGACCTGTCTATCAACCAGTAGAAGGACCAGAACCCTGACCTGTCTATCAACCAGTAGAAGGACCAGAACCCTGACCTGTCTATCAACCAGTAGAAGGACTAGAATCCTGACCTGTCTATCAACCAGTAGTAGGACTAGAATCCTGACCTGTCTATCAACCAGTAGTAGGACTAGAACCCTGACCTGTCTATCAACCAGAAGGACTAGAACCCTGACCTGTCTATCAACCAGTAGAAGGACCAGAACCCTGACCTGTCTATCAACCAGTAGAAGGACCAGAACCCTGACCTGTCTATCAACCAGTAGAAGGACTAGAATCCTGACCTGTCTATCAGCCAGTAGTAGGACTAGAATCCTGACCTGTCTATCAACCAGAAGGACTAGAACCCTGACCTGTCTATCAACCAGTAGTAGGACTAGAATCCTGACCTGTCTATCAACCAGAAGGACTAGAACCCTGACCTGTCTATCAACCAGTAGTATTAGTTTTAAACACAACGGTCTAAACACTCCTGGGTGAAAGATAGGTCAGGGTTCTAGTCCTATCACTGGTTGAAAGAAAGGTCGGGGTTCTAGTCCTATCACTGGTTGAAAGAAAGGTCAGAGTTCTAGTCCTATCACTGGTTGAAAGAAAGGTCGGGGTTCTAGTAGTATCACTGGTTGAAAGAAAGGTCGGGGTTCTAGTCCTATCACTGGTTGAAAGAAAGGTCAGGGTTCTAGTCCTTCTATTGGTTGATAAGACAGGTCACGGTTCTAACCCATAAGAAAGACTGAGTTACCTGCAAACCTGAGGTTGGAAATCTGACTTGAAGGAGACTGCTAATGGCATGAAACGCTTGATCATAATATAAAAATTCACACTGATACACAGGAACGTAAGCATGATGTGGCAGCCAAAGAGTGTCGGCTGACGGAACTGACCTGGGTCCTTACAAAGCACCCTGACATGTCCGCTGATGCTGCCCACGGCAAGGAAGAGTCTGTCCGCTGACACAGCTAACGTGGCGTAGGAGGCAAAGTCAGCGTCCTGGACCACAATTTCCCATCTGTCGTTCTGGATGTCGTAGCACAATGTGCTCCTGAGCAAGAAGTTTGTTTGCATCTTTTACCAGTATGAAAAACACAATCGAAACTATCACATCAAATAAGATTATAAGTCATTTTCTGACTCTGATCATCCAGCTGAAGCATATGTAACATACGATAACTTATGAATATGGATATAATATAAACAATATCAAACTCTCCAATAGAATCGTAAGGACATTTCAATCAGTTACTGCCTTTATCTGAAGAGTCTTTTGAGTTTTTCGCTAGCATGAGTAAGAGAGTAAGATATAAGTCAGGTCATTTTAGCTAGTATGAGTTTGTTAAATATTCACTTGATTCAGAATATATCATACATAGCTTAGAAAATCTAATGAATATGATTCAGGGTCTAAAAGGAACTATGGTTAGGTTTCTTAAACATGTGGATAATACTAAAAATCATTTAGCTAAACAAATTAAACCATGCAAGTGCCAGCTGAACTGACATTTCTGGTTTTTCTATGGCTAGCGACTGAGACTCAGACTTGGAGCAAGCAACTAAGGAATTTCTGCTGGAGATGATAAGTTTTACTTCAATGAATGTAACTGTTTTTCTATCATGTGAATTATGTGCTTTGCTTCTTGAAGTGTCCATCAATAAAGCATACAGTTTAATGGTTATGTAAGGTTTTTGTTTTGTTTTCTTTTTCACTCCTTGGCTAGAGCTCTGGGGTTCACCAATGGTGAGGTTTTCTGTATGCGACCGTTTTTACCAACCATTAAGGTGGCCGCAATCTGACTTCAGGGATGGTGTCTAAACATAACACCTGTGGGTAAGCATTTTTTAAAAAGTTTTGTCATGCATTCCTACTGGCATGAAATGGTCTACTCTTCTGGAAGGCAGAACAGGTGTTTTTTAATGCATGTGCAAGATGTTCTGTGTGCATTCACACACAGGGCCTCCATTTATAGTCTCATCTGAAGGACTTTTGGGGGAGCAGAGTCTGTACTGATGTTAACTCCAGGATAAAATTCTCTAAAATGGGTGTCTCCATGGTGGCTCGATCCGAGGCTGTCAGATCACAAGCGCAACACTCTAACCACTAGGTTATCCCACCTCCTAATGGGTAAATAAGTTACAAAGCAAATTTGGATTTTCGGAATTCTCAGGTCAAAAATATCTAAAGGAATCAGTAAAAGATGTATGTGAGAAATATGAAGGTAAAGAAAGCATGCAGGTCCTCAAAAAATATGGACATTTCGCACACGTGATTGCTACACACACACACGCATGCACGCACGCACACACACAGAGCATACCCAGCATTTGTGATCACAACAACACTGTCAAAGTTCCAAAGGGCCAGGCTTCTAACAAAGTCATCATCACAGGTCTGAAACAGTAATACATGCCACAGTAAGATTTTGACACTTATGATGAAATAAATATCAGAAAACCCCAAAAGGCAGGAACTAACAAGGAAAGAAAAAAAAAACACAGCAAAAAATTGCAAAATGAAAGTGCTGAAGAGCTTTTAGGAGTATCCAAATTCATCTTTGAAAACTATAGACAACAGGTTTGTGAGTAAATGGGTGTAAAACAACAAAAGCAAGAATGACTATGGTGACAAAAACAGCTTTCTAAATCCTCATTCCTCAGATTCTCATGCTGAAAAAAAAAGAAAGAAAATAAATATCTTCTTTTCGTTTCACTCAATACTGACAATAATCTTGTTATGCTTGTATTTTCTGCTTCTGAGGGCAGTTGAATAACTCCAGTTCCCCCATGGGGATGCCGGGCCCTGCCAGTATAAATAGTATCCTCACCATCTGGAAATTCTGTGCTAAAAATTCCCCCTTTTCTATCCCTCTCTTGTTTCTGCCTTGTTCCTTTTCTTTCCGTCACCTCCCTCTTGTCTATTTTTTCCCCTTCTTTCTCCATTCTCCTGCCATTCTTCCAGAAAGACTTAAAAGATAACAATTCACTCCTAGCCGATGTGTCAGGATGACAAGAAGACAGTTGGAAAATATTTTTAATTGACATGTTCAAGCAATATTTCACAGCAAAATTGACCCTCACCTTCACATTGTGTGGTATGGTCAGCTGGCGTTGAGTCAAAGACAACTCTTGATTCATACAAAGCTGCCACTTGCGTATGCTGCAGTCGCCTCCCCCTGATACCTGCACACAACCAATGGAATACCATTTTATAAGCCTCAAAAAAGAACTCAGGTTTGTGTAACAACTAGAAAATGAGGCACAGGAGATTTGGATTTGTAAATCTCTGAATTTTTTAGTGTGTGTGTGTGTACATGCATGCATGTGTACGTGCATGTGTGAGTGTGTAAGTGTGTGTATATGTGCATGCGTGCATGTGTGTGTGTGCATGCAAATGTGCATGTGGGTATTTACATGTGTTTGTGTGTAGTAAAAGAACACATTATAAAAAAATTTGTAATGAAAGAAAATTTTCAGACAAAATGTAATCATTGATACAGAATTTAGGTACAAGATGACAGCAAGAAGAGAGGGGCAAAGGCAAAGAGAAAGAGAGCAAAAAGATTGCTGGAAATAAGAATTTGCAGAATGTAATCTGGACACTATCTGAACTGAACAAAATCCACAGGTAACACCATAGACAAAAGAATGAAGGTGGGAGTGACAATTTGCAACAACACACACCAGAAACACATCTGACCATAACCATCACACATGCCACAAACATAGCCGATTTAGCCTACATTGAGGTCATGGACAGCCCTGGGGATATTTTTAGAACTGCGCGGAGAGTCATTAGCAATGCAGAACCTTCTCACCTGTTGGCATCACCAAGTATGGCATTAGCAGCCACACCCAATGACACTGACACAATCCTCCTTCTCCAGTCTTTGCTGGCCCTGCTGACTTTATGGATTCTCATGCCACAGGATTTGGTAATGTTGCCAATGATAGAAGATTATGGTCTTCCTTTTTTCTTTTTCCTTTGGTCTTGCCTTGAAAGACAGTCTTCATGAGGTCCATATCTTGGTTTTGTAGCGCATGGTCTATATAATTATCTTGATTTCCATTCTTTTATTAATGTAAGTTTTCTAGTCCTCAGTTCATGCAGTATGGCTTTCATTTGTTCTTTTGGAACCTTACCTGCGCATAAAATATCTAATATGCACATGTTTTGGCACACAACCATACAGTTTGAAAGCTCTAATAATCATACATGTAGGTTATGTCTAAGACCTAAGACTAGATATGGTGCTTCATTTAACCCATGAGACAAAAAAGGAATGTGAAAAGATCACAGAGGAATATCACACACATCCCAAACAAGGACTCACCACAAACGACTCATCCTCACTGGCAGCCAGGCTCCAGATGCTCTGACCCTGTAAATAAAATCACCTTCTTGTCAGTATGGGACATGTGTGTAAGCCTCTATAATCCATGTAGGTGGTTTGAAACTCTAGGTCTGATAATAAGGGTGCTGGATTTACGAGGTCAATTCAAGAAGACTCGTGCAAGATCCTTGAATATGCACACATGCAGAAGAAAATGTGTAAAGATCCTTACTTCACGGATAGCTCAGGTCAGACCCTCGTTTACCCTCACCAAGCCTTAACTCGCAGCTTGGACATGGATGGTACCGTTGGCGTTAGATCATACATATTCATCCCATGTGTAAAGTCGGGTATCCATCCTCTTGGTCAGGGAATGGATAAGCAGCGAGGGAGTTAGATGGACCCAGCCCTCAAATGCTGGCCCTAGGAATTGAGGTCTTAAAGCTCACCTACAACCTGTACAGTAATGGGACTCCTTTACCACTCTTCATATCAGCGTCTGGTGGAGTATGGAAACACAGATATACCTAGCATGCAACCTGACAATGAAATGAGCTGCTTTGAAGTTGAAATGTATCAACTGAGGCCAGCAGGCAGACTTCCTGCAAAGTTACAAGTACAGAAGAAGACAAAGCACATGCACCTCACCAGGTATGGGAATGCAGAGAGAGAGAGAGGAGGAGAGAGAGAGAAGAGAGAAGAGAGAGAGAGAGAGAGAGAGAGAGAAGAAGAAGAGAGAGAGAGAGAGAGAGAGGAGAGAGAGAGAGAGAGAGAGAGAGAGAGAGAGAGAGAGAGAATCAGTATGAATATCAATGCTCAAAGAATAAAGCTAAATTATCAATGATACACAATGGCTATTAACAATTTCTTTAAGTACTTCAAGCTTCTTACTCTGAGCAGAATATCTCTTGATTTGAAAAACTGATTTCAAGCATTTTAATGTCCATTTGTCTTCGGATCTACTAACCACAAAGAAATAGGTAAACCACAAAACTTAACCAACGAAAAACTCCACAAAAACCCCCATCATGTGTAAACAATCTCCTGTAGCCCTCCCAGACCACTGATCTTAGTGATGTTGGTAGAGGGCAAAGAAAAAGAAAACTTTGTTAAAAAAAACACACAAAAAAGCCCCAAAGTTGTTCCTAGACTTGCCATTTTCCATGTACTCAATCAAGGCTACCTGTGATGGCAGAAGGAAAATTCAAACACAAAATAGCTTTCATTTCAAAACCAAGACTTACCTTTTAGTTTGAATATGCTACACAGTATGAACTCCTGAAACTGCACAAACAGGTACCCTTCTCTGCAACATTTCTGCATTTCTCAATCTTAAATTAACTGACAGTACCATACATATGGGGACGGGATAGCTCAGTGGTCGGAGCACTCACTTTCCCCCAGCCAAGTTAAGCAGCGTCGAGTGTGGTTACTAGTTGGATGGGTGACCGTTTGCGCGCCTTGGCTTCAGTACAGTTCCCCCAGTTCACCCAGCTGTAAATGGGTACCTGCCCTCTTTAGGGTCAGGGAAGGTAAAGCAGCGAGGGAGAGGAGATGGGTGCCGCCCTCAATATGCTGGCCCTAGAGAAGTGAGGTCTCTGACGCCTCGCTCCCCTACAACCTTATAGGTTATGGGACTCCTTTACCTTTACCTTACCATACATATATTAAGCATGTATACACACCTTGTGACCTTTGTGCTTTTGCAGGATCTCTCCACTGTAATCCCATACGATGCAGTTAGCATCCTGAAAAATATCATACACAATTTCACATGTAGAAACATAATCTTTTATTCAGAATCAACATTCTACTTGCAAAAGATGTTTCAAGTTTCTTTGTACATAGGCTTCGATTGCTGTATGAGCCCCTGTTTTAAGCATGAAAATTCACATTAAATCTGCTTACCAAACCTTGGACAGAAACTTTTTGTACAACATTTTTTCCAGCTTCATACAGGCAGATATGCTCTGTCTTTGAATGGTTTACCAAACATATCCTAAAATAATCAGCTTGGGAGAAAGAAAGATGAACACTACATTATAATTGTTACTTACTACAGCAGAGGGCAATGCAGATTGACAATCATGCAGAATATATTCCTTTTTAAAAATTTTTCTAGAAAGTCCTATATTTCATAGGCACATCTGATCACACCTCCAAAAATATTGTCAAAATCAACACTTCTGCAAATAAGCTGATTCCAGCACATTGCAAGTCTCAATGCTTCTTTTAATGCATCGGATGACTTTGCCTTCATTGATTATTCCCTTAACTCCTTTGATTAAATAACAGACAGGTGTACGATAACTTTTTAAGTCAATGAGTCAACAGGCCAGACTTTTGCAAACATGCATGAGAAACAAAACAGTAGATGTTTCACATAAGTGAATAAAAGATAAAGAAAAGTAAGTAAAGAAGCAAATAAATAAATAAAAAAACAACCGACAAATCTCTTTAGGATTCAAAGAGTACTGACCTCCCCAACACTGACAAAACAGTCCTTCAGCAAGACAACATCCCACACTCGGGCTGAGTGACCGAACACACTCAGCATGGGTTCTATGGTCACGTGGTTCCAGTCCTCAGATGCAGAGTCTGCAGGTATGGGGGATGTTACGGCCGATGGACGGAAATGCAGCTGATACATGATAATGCTTCGGTCATCAGACACAGAGCACAGTCTTTGTAATCCTTCATGATAGAAGATGGAGAAGATCACACCCTGTAACATAATTTTGTTCACGAAAACATGGTCAGATGCTTTGAGACTATCATATGATAACTTTTGTAACAGTGCTTACAACTGTTTTGTTAAGTCTTGTGTTTAGTTTTGTTTGAGATTGACATTTTCACTCATTTAACTACATGCTTGTGCTCAAGTAAAAGTAAACGGGAAAAAAAAGCATGAACCTAAAATCATTTTTGACATTTAGACTGACATATTCTGACTCTATTATATATAACAATGAGGAGTGAAATAGTGTTGTTTTTGGCCTTGTGAAGTTTCCATAAAAAAAAGACTCAGCCAGTTTACAGACATCTCAACAAAAAAGACCAAGCAACCTCTTCAGCATCACATGGACAGATTCTCACAGTTACACCAATGATAACAAAGATAAGAACATTACCTGCAGTCTTCAACCCCTGACTCATCTCTCTGTTCTTTTGGTCCAGGTTTGGAGGGGGGGAGGGGGGGTGGTGTGTGTTGTTTTTTGTTGCTCGGCTAGAGCTCCAAGGTTCACAATGAGATTTTTGTGTACGTGACTGTTCTTGCCCATCATTTAGGTAGCTGCATTCCAACTTCGGGGATGGACCAGTTACGAGTCCTTTGTCAAGTGGTATGGTGGTTGTGAGTTTGGTTCAGCAGGCTCATTGACACATGTGTGCCTCATGTGACAGCTCCAAAGTATCTACTGGATAATTGTACTGGTGTCCTGTAAGGTGTAGGGTTGATGAGTCCTTAGAACTACGAATCCAAGTCACTTCCACCTAATTATATGACAGAGGGATCATAAGCACCACTGCAAGCAGACTGCTACAGGTGAAATTCTACAGTTTATTGAAATGGAAGTGTACAATTTTTACTTACTACCAATACATTTTCTATATATTATATTTGATATTTTCTTCCGTAATATGTATTTTTATAATCTGTTCCGGTTTTAACATGTGTGCAAGATGTACTGCATGCACTCACCAACAGGGACCTTGGTTTATAATCTCATCCAAAGGACTTTTGGAGGAATGGGGACAATACTGATGTTAAATCTAGGGGGAAAATTCATTTGAATGGGCGTCTCAGTGGTGGCCAAACCAGGGCTCAATCCTGGGCCATCAAATCACGAGTGCAGTGCTCACCCTAACCACTAGGCTATCCCACGCCCCAGGCAGATGAATGAAGTAATTACCTTGTGTCCTGTCAGGCGGTGAAGTACAGGCTGAGGTGCAGGTTCGGACCCACCGTCCACAGCATCTTGTTCAGAAGGGGACCACAGCACCACCTGGTTGAACACCGTGCCCGCAGCCAGCACCAGGTCCGACCACTGGCGCCCAATGAAGTGAGCACAGTAGCTTGCATGTTAAGTCAAACCTCTACAGGCACAAGTCAAGTAAGATATAATCTTGGTACAGGTAAAGGTGTCCCGTAACCTATGTGGTCGTAGGGAGCGAGGTGTCAAAACGACCTCATTTTCCAGGGGCCAGCATATTGAGGGCGGCGCCCATCTCTCCTCCTCATGCTTTACCTTCCCTGATCCTAAGAGGCAGGTACACATTTAAAGCTGGGTGAACTGGGGGACCTGTACTGAAGCCAAGGCACGCAAATGGTCACCCATCCACTTGGTAACCACGCTCGACGCTGCTTAACATTGGCTGGGGGAAAACAAGTGCTCCGTCCACTGAGCTATCCCGTCCCCTTGAAGGAACCCCCAAAGAATATGATCCTGCTGGCAAGATTTTTCTTGTTGCCAGGACATTCAATGGAACATATTTTCTGACTTGCCAGCTGAAAAGACGAACTGCCCTGAAAGAAAGAGATCCTCGAAGTTGGATTGTGGCTACCTTAATTGTGGGTAAAAATGGTCGCATGCACAAAATCTCACCATTGGTGAATCTCAGAGCCCTAGTCAAGGAACAAACAAAAAAAAGCCAAACAAAAAAGGAAAAAAAAAGAAAGACAGAGGTATAAGCATAACATGCTGGCAATAAACTTTGGACATGTCCTCAACAAACACATTTAAAAACTATTCTTGTCACAAAACACAAATATGATTTTCCAAGCCTCACATATGACCTTCAAAGAACTTAGAAATATTCTCTTATACATTTGTGACAAAACACAAGCAGATCTATAACAAATGGCATAAAGGATACAGAATGCATTTTTCTACACAGGTCACTCTCTGCAGAATGGTGTCTGTCTGCCAGTTCCAGTGAATGATGACATTGTGAGCCAGTGCCAGGGCTATTGCGTCCTGTCTCTTCTTTCCAGGTATCTGTCAACACACACACACACATGCACATGCATGCACGCGCACACACACACGCATGCATGCACGCACATACACACATTTACACATACACACAAGCATGCACACACACGCATACACATGCATGCATGCATGCACACACACGCACGCACCACACACACACACACACACACACACGCACACATGCGCACACACACACAGAGATAATATTGTACATATTAATATCAGAACTGAATTTTACTATTCATCACAGAAAATCATTCAAACGACACTGTTATTAGTGTTACCCAGATTATCATGTGAAATTGCACACTCAACATCTTGCACACATGTTAAACACTTTTCCTTGAAGAGAAGGCCAGCTATAGCTGGTGACATGGATACCAAAAACATACCCAGCATGCAACCTGCTACCTGGAGAAAAATGGGCTCCACCAGGTTCAATTTGTTCACACCACACTGCCTGAAAAATTCAGTGCAGTACCCTAAAACTCTTGAAGGAGTTACTCATTTAGAGAGAAGTTTTGATTTTGCAGCAGACACAACAGAATCTCAAATTTCTACACAAGGCTAAAAAACCATACAAAAAGCTGGAATACCAAATGTGCATATAATGATCTGTTACACACATGTGAATTTAAAATGTTGGGCTATCATGCAAGCACATTTCAAACAAATATACACATGTATACATGTATGCACTCACATGAACACATGCATATATATGCACATATGCATGCACACACAGCGCACACCACACACATATACTGATATAGATAAATACACACATATCATCGTCATATGCATGTACACATACACACATAGAGATAAATACACACACATACATGTATACACACACACACCCACGCAAACAAACCTGTAACCAAACAGCAGCCCAGATCCAGTCTTCAAATTCTTTGACCGCTGAAGCAGCTTGTAACCTGTAACAGGCAACAGTGATGTAACATGGAAACGAGACTGTACACTACAATGGTAACAGGAATGTACCACAAACAAATTATTTTGGGCAATATGAAAACAAAAATCAATAAGATAAAAAAGTGTGAAACTCAAGGCACAATGCATATCATGCTCAAAAAAATACTTCTGGCCATGCACACACACATGTGTATACATGTGTGTGTGTGTGTGTGTGTGTGTGTGTGTGTGTGTGTGTGTGTGTGTGTGTGCACATGTGTGTACATGTGCGTATGTGTGTGTTGTTCTTCTTCTCCTCATTAGCTTAATGTTTATTCATTACAAAGTGATTTACAAAATTTCACATTCACATTATGAATACACAAAAAAAAGTTAACAAAAAATCTCAGCTTTGACTGGTTGACTGACCTGACACAGTGAGCACTCTGCAGATCTGCATTGTCAGCGTGTTCCTGTTCCAGGAAAAATATTCTTGAGCATTTTGCCCCAAACACACACACGCACTGTCCACCATCAACCACTGGTCCTGAAATTCATAGAAAAATCTGTAGATTTTGTTTCCCATAAAAGAAAGAATTCAGAGAGTAAAAGATAAATCACCAGCTTTACATAACTAATCTTGCACACATGCAGACTATCTTGTACACGCTCTAAAAACGTAATGAATCTGATGCTCTTACCATTTAGACAAGTTAGAACTATCTTCTTGACTTAGAACCTATTTACCCCAAGTATGGGTGATAAGAACTGACCCAACCTACAATCTGAGCATGATAGATGAAAGGTATAAATGAAGGCTTTGTTTTGCTGGGGAAGTACAATGTTCGATCCTGAGCAAGGTGTGACACTGTACATTTTAATATTGTTCTTTAACAGATATCATGAACTAAATTTGATCTCTGCAAGCAGAATAGAGGCAGTTGCAGATCTGTAAAAATACCGACCATTGATCCACCAAACACACAACTCAACCTAAGGCAGTTTCAGGAACACTTTGTCCAAAAGTCAAATGTTTAGAAATACAGCTGCTTCAACCATCAATGAATTTCAAGGTAAATTGGTAAAATATCAGATGAAAATATTCTTGAATTGTTGATCCTTACTACTAATACTGCGCTAATGACTTGTTCATTCAATCATTGGTACACAAAACACAGTCTGAAAAAACTCTGGAAACAAATGACGATTTACCTAATTCAATACTATGTACAGTAGCGCTGGAAAAAGTGGAAAATGATGCCAGGAATTCACAGGTGTCTGTACTGTAGATCTGGATTTCACTTCCACAGCCTGAAACACACAGAAACACACACACATAAACAAAGGAGACTAAATCAGTAAATGAGGATGGGGTAGGATGCCAATTTTGTTCCACATTTCTCTCCTCTTCCTTTCTCTCTCTTACACACACAATACACATGTATGGAGAGAGAGAGAGAGAGAGAGAGAGAGAGAGAGAGAGAGAGAGAGAGAGAATGACAATGACAAATTCTTTTCTTTTATTTCGAGGATAATGAATAAGCACTCATGTGCTTTTTTACATCCAGTCCCCACCCGTAGGGATACATCTTAATAATAACCCAATACTTATACTCTCACACAGTAGAAACAAAGGGAAATAGCCCTTCTCAAAACAAAATTTTTAAAAAACAACAAAAAAACCCAAACAAACAAATAAAAGAAAACCCTAAAAACACCAATCCCCCCCACCCCCCCAAAAAAAACCCAACCAAAACAAACAAACAAATAAAAAAAAAAGAAAAAACAAACCAACAAAAAGAAGAAAAAAAAAGAAAAAAAGAGAAAAACAATCAACAACAACAACAATAGCAACAAAACCAAGAAAAATAACACCCAAACTTAATAAGTCATAAAATAAACATCTACACTTTGTCAAATGGTACACATACTTGTTACATATAACAATAGGATATTGAAATAGGGCATTCATTAAAACTTAAGTACAGCCGACAAGCCCAATAAAGTATTGAAAATATAAAGTATGAATCCTTCATCAGGATACACTATAAGCAAAATGATAAAAGGTAGAGAGAGAGAGAGAGAGAGAGAGAGAGAGAGAGAGAGAGAGAGAGAGAGAGAGAGAGAGAGAGAGAGAAGAGAGAGAGAGAGAGAGAGAGAGAGAGAGAGAGAGAGAGTGTGTGTGTGTGTGTGTGTGTGTGTGTGTGTGTTTCAGAGATAATATCAAATATATAATTCTCAAAACAGTACACGATCACCATCAACACTCATTTTTTTTATTATACCTGTTCGAATTATGTCATGATAATGAAATAAACTCCATACACTCACACAATAAAAACAAGAAACAAAAGAAAAGAAGAAATCCAAACCTATACAGTCATTGAGAGAGAGAGAGAATGTGTGTGTGTGTGTGTGTGTGTGTGTGTGTGTGTGTGTTTTGGGGATATTGGTAAATATATAATACTCACATAGCACACCATCACCACTCTTTGATTATACTCATGAGAATACAAACTGAATGTCATGATGATAAAGTAAGCCCAATACCCACACAATAAAGAGGGGGACCCCCCCCCCTCCCCAATAAAGTCATAAAAAGAACATCTACACATTGTAAGTAAGAGAGACAAATTCTTTTATTACCAGGATAATGATTAAGTACTCATGAGAGAGAAAGAGAGAGAGAGAGAGAGAGAGAGAGTGTGTGTTACTCTGGCAAAGCACTTTAAAAATAAGTCTCTCGACCTTAATAAGTTATATTTCTTTATTACTGGTATCTATTATGAATGTACTGATAGTTGTGTGCATGTCAATGACTTTTCGATTACTTTATGAATTATACACGTATGTTTATTTGTGAATCACGTTTCATACTCCTTGTTTTCTGGTCCGTGTCACAGTGACCCTGAACTGTTCAAATTACAAGATGTAAGTACGTTACTACCGCCAATTATATTCGTTTTGATATGACGAACCTGCAAATACTCTATTTCTGTAGACACGTAGGGCTGTAACAGGCCCTATTATGCCATGAGTATCTATGTTCATAGTGTATCTGTTACTGAATCATGTGCGTGGATGCCGATCGCTTTAGACCAAGATTTCCCAGTGATCTCCCTTGGATGACTTTTAGTACAAACTGCAACAAATTATTAAAATACGTTTTTATGATAAACACCAAGATTTTACTTTTTGTGCCTTTACAGAATTTACTACACACTGAGTAAAACATTTTTGATGTAAATTTGATACCTAGTTGCTCATAGTAAGGTAAAATTATGCAATTTTGATATTAATTATTATTTTGGTGGAGTACCGCTCTTTTTTGCGAAAGATCTGTAAGGTCACATAATGAATGCTATTTCACAGGTAAACAATCATTTTTTGTGTTTCTTTTTTTTACAATACAGATTAAGACGTTCATATCGATGTGCACAGTATGGAGACTAAATTAATATATAGTTGAAAGAATAAAGTAATATATATGAGCGGGGAATAAATAGATATGCTTGTATTGAATTGCTATAGGTATTTTTTAAGGATTGGCGTTTTTGCACACGGAGTAAACTACAAGAGACGATTGTTTTTTGTAAGGTTTTGTGCGGGCCTACCTCGAGAGCGCGAGTGTGGGACGGTACAAAATATCACAGTTTTTCGACTGTGAATTGCATCTTCAGAAATAAATTTTTGCTTACATTTGAATGCAAAATGTATTAACTGTAATATACTCATATCTGAGTAAATCATCATCTCATTTCCACCTTTTTTTGTTTGATTTGAAAACACGAATAATGTATGATCTAGAAAATATAGTGATACACATGCTTGCAAAACTAAGTGTGCATGTTCTCATGTGTATTGTGAAGTTCTGGCTGCCATAGTGAAAATAAAATGGTGCATTTTTAAAAACCAGATCTGAACAGTTTTTAAGGGGTGGAGTGGGGGTTTATATGTTGTAAGAAGATAAGGGGAAAAAACAGACAAAAACTCAAGTAACTTGCCAAAATCAAACAAAACAAAAGCAAAAAAAAGTGTTGAAAGAAGTCGGACAGCTATTGATGTTGTCTTATGTCACAGTATGTGTACTGTGTAAACACCCCCCTCCCCCAAAAAAAATGAAAGGGGGAGAGGGGTTAGAGAAAACAAAAAAAACATGACAAAAACCAAACAAAATAAACCCCTTCTCACTCACAAACAAGAAAACAAAACAAGATTTAAAAAAACAATGGTCAGCTATTGACATATTGTTGATTAAGATTTGTGTTGAAAAGAAAAAGATGAATGTGACTAGCTGGGTCTCTACCGCTTTTTCAGCTTCTGTCCACTCCACCAGGTTGTACCCTGTATGCAGTCTCTGATTTTGTCCATATTTAGTCCTATCAAAGTACCCAGTTAATGTTTCAAAATAATATTTTCAGTTTAGAAAACTTATGGGGGGGGGGGGGGGGGGGGGCTGTCAGTATAAATAGCATCCCCACCTTCTGGAAACTTTGTGCTAGAAATTTCCTCTTTTCTATCACTCTTTGTTTCTGCCTTGTTTCTTTTCTTCCTGTCACCTGCTTGGCTATTTTCTGCTTCTTGGTCCATTTTCTTGCCTTTTTTCCAGAAAGACTAAAAAGATATAACTGTTCTCTTTTATACCGAAGTCAGATGCGATGGGCCTGACTTATCAGGTGCTGAATGGCAGCGTAACACATTTTCGCTCATAAAATGGACACCAATCGTTGCTGTCTGAGCATTCAACGAAGAAGAAGAAAAAGAAGATTAGAAAAAAAAGTTATGACACCCGCCCCCGCCTTCTTAATTGTTTATATTCCTTTCTTAATTTCTATGAGTGTGTTGCCCTCTGCCAAGCTTGGTTAAAAAAAAAAAGCTTCAGGAGGCTATTCATCTTTAACCATATTTCAGACCTGTCTTTCAAAAATAACAGTTAAAAAAAATGAGGGGGGAGGGGAGGAGAGACTGTGAGGATCATACTCATAGCTTCACAGTCATCCTCCTTCAACAGATTTTTTAATGGCTTTATTGGACTCTTAACAGCATTGATCAGAAATTATGAGTAGTAAGTACTTTAGATCACTAAATTCTTTGAATTACACTGTAGATCAGTAGCTAACTAGTGATAGGTTTGCTCGGATGGAAAAATTTTTTTGTATTGCCCCATCACACAGTGATCTGTATCTAGGTCATTACATATAATAATAATAATAATATATGGAATTTATATAGCGCTGAATCTTGTAAAAAACAAACAAATCTAAGCGCTTGCACTCAATCATTTACAGGCATGCAACTCTCCTTAAACATAATGAACAACAGATTTCAAAACCATGCGCGCGCACGTATGCACGCATGCACGCGCACACACGCACACACACACACACACACACACACACTCGGAACAACACTTAGAAGGTGAAAGATGCTGTTGAAAATTAGGGACAGATATTGGGGGGGAAAGTCTCAGGTAGGAAATAAGTGTGTTTTGAGGCTGGATTTGAAGGTATCAAGTGAAGGCTTTTGGCGAAGTGAAAGAGGGAGGTCATTCCAGGTGGATGGACCAGAAACAGAGAAGGAGCGACGGCCAACAGTGGTTTGTTTGGATCTGGGTGTTCGAAAGCACAAAGTGTCTGCGGCTGAACGAAGGGAACGGGATGGAGTGTACAGATGAAGACAGTTACAGAGATAAGAGGGTGCAGATTTGTGGAGACATTTGAAACAGAGGGTATTGATTTTATACTCCAGTCTTTGTGAGACAGGCAGCCAGTGAAGAGATCGCAGAAGAGGAGTGATGTGTTCAGATTTTTTCTTTCTTAGGACCAGTCGAGCTGCAGAGTTTTGTATGCGTTGAAGAGAGTGGATAGATGATGCTGGTAGGCCAGCCAAAAGAGAATTACAGTAGTCTAAACGTGAAAGAATGAGAGATGTGACAAGCTTGGAAGTTGCATCAGTGGACAGATACTTGCGAATCGCGCTTATGCGCCGTAATTGATAGTAGCAAGACTGGCAGGTCTGGGTGATGAATTTTTTCATAGAGAGTGTGTTGTCAAGAACTACTCCTAAATACTTCACAGATTTGGACAAAGGAACTGACGTATTGCCGAATTCTATTGAAGTTTTTGCGATAGAGGAAAGTTATGTTGGGTCCCTATGAGCATGGCTTCGGTTTTATCGGCATTAAGTTGTAACTTGTTCTGAGTCATCCAGTCATACATATGTATATTTTACAGGGCATGTTCATGTCTTCCATACTGGCATACTATCACTGTATCAGCCATAGCAGGCCTGCTTTTCTGTGAAAATTAGATGTGGGTTTTATCTTGTGCACACTATTTTATTGATGTGTTCATTCACAGGATCATGGTTTATTCATGATCAAAGGACCTAAACTATAGCCATATCTAGGGAAATGAGTAAAAACAAACAGCTCAAGTGGGAACGTCCCATTAATGCTAATAACAGCTCAGGGGGGGACTGAAACACAGGCTCTCAGATTACTCCAGATCACAAGTCTGATATTAAACCACTGAGCTATCTGTCCACAGTTAGAAAATTTCATAATTTGTTTATGCTGCAAACTAAAATATAGTAAAAAGGTGTAGGCAAGATAATCTCATGCAGTCTTGAAACTGTTATCATCATCCTGACTAGCTAAGTACTATCTTTACTTAACCACGTCTAATTTTGTCATTTTATCAAAAACTTAGAAGAAAAAGAAAAGAATCAGATTGTCTGTCACCACTGACAACGCTATCATGATGTATCTAGATCTGTATAGTACATGTCCTGATAGTGTATCTAAAACCAATTTAATCTAATTGAGTAATTTTCTGATTGCTTTATGTAAAACTGATAGTGTGTAGATTACATAAATTCTTCTTGTTCTAGAGTTAGACATGGTCATTTATATTATTTTGCATTGGAAACAAATTCTTTTCAAGCTGTCAGTGTGTCACTGTTTCAGTGTGCACAGGATTTTAACACATTCCCAACTTTTTTAGTTGCAAAGCCTGAAAGAGCCAAAATGACTCATACATCTCTCTTCACACTTAGTGACTTAGTTGAAGAAACACTTAAGTACAGTGCATCCAAGGATTTTCGTTCTTTAGAACATTGATCTAAGAGAGATTGATTTTAAAAACAATTGATTAATTTTCTACCCTTACAATTGGTATAGTATGTAGCATTGTATGAATCTGATAAAGATGATTTTGAGTTTTGCCAGCTGAGGCTGTAGTGAAGTGTTTTCAGTTACTTTGAGTGTGGTGGGATTGGGATATCTCTGTCTGTCTGTCTGTCTGTCTGTCTGTCTGTCTCTCTCTCTCTCTCTCTCTCTCTCTCTCTCTCTCTCTCTCTCTCTCTCTCTCTCTCTCTCTCTCATAATTGTTTAGCATGAGAATAATAAAAAATGTGTTTGATTTTTTAAGGATGTCATTGTATCTCCACAGTTACTCATTACTGTCAATCTTGAAGACAAGATTTTACAAGTGTCACTGTCAGTTTGTGTCTGTGTACCAGTGGTAATAATGTGAACATGTAGAAGTGGGCATAGGCCATTTTCATAGTGTGTGTGTGTGTTTGTGTGTTTCTCTGTTAGTGTTTTGTTTTTGTTTTATTATTCATTAACAGATTATGTAAAATCAAAGACTGAAAAATTATAGATAAATGACAGCTTCTCATATCAAGCAATATTGTATTGTTTGTACCATTTTTTAATTTTTATTTTTTGTATTGTACTAGATTGTTTCATTTATTATTCTATATGTTTTAGAATTAGATTTTATTTTATTATAGTTTATATGGTTTATTCCTTTGTATTTAAATATATATCTTTTATTAAGATTCTTTATGATTCTATACTCATGTCTTGTAACTTAGCCATGAATTCGGGCTAATTGCAAAACAGGACGCAGGCATTATATTTTGGGATTTTGTTCAGAACTGCCTTAGCTTTATATACATTTATGGGAAAATGGATTTTGTCAGCCAGCTGAAACCAAAGTTAAACATTTTTGTTCCTTTTAAGTCCTGATCGAGGGAGATTTGTAACAGATAAGATAGCTGAAAACAAGCCACAGTGTTCACTGTTTTACCTTATTGGGGTCATTAGACCTGAATCTTGGCTCTGAAAGCAGTAGAGACTGTACAAGATGCGTCTGCAAAAGGAGAATCCTCCTATTTGTACAAGAAGACAGAGGGTCTACTCTAGAGCTTTTCTGGCCTGAAAAGGGGATAAAACACCTCAAATGCCATTGACTTTTGTACTGATTAGTAATGCTGGGTATTTATGCAAGTCACACCTCAAACAGCTATAGAGTTTGCATTTTCAAAATTGTCTATAGATAGATACACTCAATTTGTTACACTTACAGTGTGCTGCGCTCTGCTGTTTTGAGATTTCAGCCTGCTGTGTTGTACCAGTCACAGGCCAATTTTACATGCTTCTAATGATGTTAGATAGGGTTAGATGTTTCTAATGTCATGCCAAGCTTTTCGACATAGCCTTGCAACTTCTGTCCCTGTGTTTTTAGTATGTGATAAAGGATCCCAGTACTGTCATCCAACTGATATCAAGATAAATCAAGGTGATTAGGGCATTGAAATAATGCATTGAGGTCAAGCATGTGCTTTGTCTATTTCAGGAGACCCGTTTTGTATTTACTCTTTGGATTGTTTTACATGTTTGATTTTTTCTGGCTAGATATCTTTTTTTTCTCCCATAGACAGATTGAATTCATATTATGGAAGATTTTAATTGTAAAACTTTTTCCAAGAGTAGGCTAGGCTTGGGTAGTATTATCAAAAAGAGTTATCCCATCCTAGTATGGTTTTGTTATGGAGTCTTAGTGACATTTTAAAGTAACCTTTTGTTATATGGAAATATAAATAGACCTGGTGTAATATATTCATATAAATTCAGTGTTGTAACTTATATGGAAATAGACCTGGTGTAATGTATTCATATAAATTCACTTCCACAAGCATGAAATTAAAGGTTAAAATGATTTACTTTGTTTTTCCAATTTTTCTTTCTTTTTTTCTTGTTGTAGATGTTCTCTTGCCCTGGTGCTGGTTAGTTTGGAGTGTTGCTGTCCACAGTGTCAAGATGGATGCTGACTTGGCTACCAGATTCATTACTTCTCTGACAAAGTCACTTCAGGCTGTCATTCATGGATGTTTAGATTTCGACAAAGACATTGAACTGGGTGGCTATGTCTACCTGAAGGTGGACAACGCTGAGCGCATTGACTATGTGCTTAGTGAGAAGATGCTGAAGAGTGATTTGAATTCAATGACTTTTCATAGCAATAGTTTTCATGCCTTGCCGCAGCCAAGTCAAGCAGGCAGCAAAGTTTCCAAAGAGAAAAATGTTTCAGCAAGTAGTTCAGAGTTGTCAGGAAAGTCAGCAAGCAGTGGAAGAGTCCATTCTGCCTCTACCTCGGAAAGCCCAATGTATTCCACAACGCAGTCTGCTGGCAGTGCAAGTACCTCACATCAGAATCTACCTCTTTCCCACACACAGAATTCAGACAGTTTCATGCATCCAAAAAGTGCACCAAGGGACGAGTTTCAGATCTCAGGCTCTATGAAACTACATCCTTCTAGCAACAAAAGTGCTACAGCAAGTTCATCTGAAAGTTTCAGGTCCAAAAATAGATCTCTGACAGATTTTCAGACAGCTTTTCGAAACCCTTCTACATCCCTCAGCAGTCCACTTCATCAGTCTTCTTCAACTCATAACTGGAGCCCTTCTCATAATGGCAGCAGTTCTCGGTCATCATCAAGCCATACTGCCCAGCAGCAGCAGCAGCAGCAGAGTAAATCTAGCATCCTTCCAGATCCCAGTGACATGGAGGTGGTTCATGTCAAAACAGAAGAGGAGGATGATGTGTTCAACATTCCACTCCAGTGTCACCAGGGAGGGCCAGAGTCTGGTAAGGATCGCATTGTGCATTGTTGTAATCTCTGGTTTCTGTTTCTGTCTTCTTCCTTCAGTCTCCATGTAGATGTGTGTATGTGTGTGTGTGTGTGTGTGTGTGTGCGTGTGTGCGCATGCGCTCGCATGTGTGTGTGTGTACCTTTGTTTTGCTTGGTTTTGATACCAAAGCAAGAGGCAAAGTCACCCAAAGCCAAATTCATTCTCTTATTATTTTATACTTGTTTTGTTGAAGGCATTAATTTTGACTGTTTAGCATGTCATTTCAGAGTGGAAATTTTTTTTTATCTCTGACCAAGATCACTCACAAAACCCCCCCCAAAACTTTTTATACTTTGATGAGTGGAAAGATTGTGAAACATAGAGAAAATGGGCCATGTCTCTCGGATTATCAATATGGTGCACTTGACTCAGTCACAGGATATGTTAGGGATTTCTTTTGTTGTTGTGGACAGCCATGAGACAGCCTGCTGGAAAAAGCTCTGCATTGCAGCTTGTTTGTTTTCGTGTGTTTGAATCTTTTGGTTGATTTGTTTATTTTAGGTATGAAGTATAACCTCTTTTACTCTGTCATGCACAGGATGCCACTGACTGAGTTTGTTACACTGACTGAATAGGCCTTTCTCAGTTTTTGCCATGCTTTTTTAAGCCCCTGCAGTTGGTATTAGAAAATGCTAATGCCAATTGATTGTGAATATATATCATAATGTGCATAGACATTCAGTGTAAAAATTTTGAGTGAAGAATTACCTGACTCTGCTTACTTTAATATCTGAAAACTAAAACTAGTTCAGCACATTCTTGAAGCCATATTTTCCAGCTATCAACTTCTATCACATGGGGACGGGATAGCCTAGTGGTCAGAACATTGCGCTCGCAATCTGACGACCCGGGTTTGATTCCCGTTCAAGGGGGATATTTTCCCCTGGTGTTAACATCAGTGCAGACTCCACTCTCCCCAAAGTCCTTCGGATGAAATAATAAACTGAGACCCTGTGAACGAATGCACACAGAACATCTTGCGCACATGTTAAATCCTGTTCCGCTTTTCGTAAGAGTAGGCCATTGTGTGCCGGTGGGAACAGATAACAGAATTTACAAAACTGCATACACACAGGGACTGTATGTAAAAAAGCACATAAGTGCTTATTCCATTATTCTCTATATAAAAGAATAAAATAAAAAAATAAAAAATTAATAAAATATCACAAAACCGTCTGAATCAAGAGTCAGGGTGAAATGAAACTTTTTTTCTTATGTGGTTACTCAGGTTGACTTTTTTTGTTTTTTGTTTTTTATTGATTCTTAACACACGCATTGAGCATTTAAAAAAAAAAAATTCAAAGGATTTTCTGTGATGCCAAATCAGGCACAGATCTAACAGCTCTTGCAGGATGAAATGATTCTGTGACTTGCTATAAAATTTCACAAATCTCCCTTACAGAAGAACCGAAAAGAAGCTTGAGTACCAGTCAGGCTTGTAAGAGTATGAAAATATGTGAACTGAGAAACACACACACACGCACGCATGCACGCACGCACGCACACACATCAGTTGAGAGAGGGTGTTTGTTTTTTCTTTCCAATCTCATGTTCTTGCTGGCTTAAAAAAAGCGAAACATAAAAAAGCCCTCCCAGTTAGAATTGGTAGCTGGTGAAAATGCCTAGGTTACTGCTGGAAACTTTTTTTTTCTGATAAGATAAGAAATATAATTTACATGTATAATATCTCAAACGTGTTTTTGCTTGACTACATTAGGTTCCATTTTTGTTTGATGGTATGTTTCTTTTGTTTTAGAAAATGTTCCCATTTGTTTATAATATATCATGTGCATTTTTGTATACTATATTTTATCATGTATTTGACATATATACATGTACATAATGTAGGGTTTTGTTTAGATAAGGACTCGCTCTGGGTGTCAGTTATGTCAGAGGGACTGTCCTTGAAACAAGCTCCAGTTTTGATATGAGGGAAATTTTCTCTGTTATAGATGACTATAAATGACAATGTTACTAGAGCATACTAAGTCTGAAATACGAACTCAGTAACTGTATGAAATTCGTCCATTTGCAAAGATTTCAGAACTTTAAAGTTTGAAAAGAAACATGTGAGTTTGATTTGAATCATAGTCTACCGTCAAATGTAAAATTTACTGGAAATTTGTCAGCACAGTTGAAAATTCTGTCAGTTTAAACTGAGCACATTTTATATTAATTAGCAGTATTAATTGTCAAAAATTTATTTCTTTTAAGAAAAAACCCTTTCTATCATCTTCTTCTGAAGAAGATGGTTAAAAACAAAACTAAATTCACATAGATTTTCTAGACCATTTGTGCACTTACAAAAATGTGAAAGGTGTTGCACAGTTATTGACTAAGTAAAACAAAACGAAACAATGAGAAGTAAGGATCTTGTTTTCTGCAGGTCAATTGGAAAAGAAGGAATGTATTGTGTTTCTTGTGGGGGGTGGGGAGGGTCAAAGAGAATCCTATAATTTGATGAAACTACAAGAATACTCAAGTATCATTCCTTCTTTTCCAGATGGCTTTGCAGCACAAGGGAAAGCATCATGGCTGGCCATGAGAATGCGACAGCCTTTCTACTTTCCTTACCCTCGATTAGCTCGCTCCCAGAGCTTTGACCAGCGGATGAACATGGCACGGTCTAATCCCAGATTCCCATTCTTCTCAGGAGAAAGCAATTCAGAGACTACCTCTTTAACATGTAAAGTCTGTGGTAAATGTTACCGTTCTCGCCAGGGCTTGCTTTTCCATGAGCGAGCCAAACATCAGAATGTGTTCAATGTTTATTGTCCTGTGTGTGGCAAAGGATTCCAGCAAACCACCCACATGTATGGGCATATGGCCACTCACACCAATATCAAAAACTTCCAATGCCAAGCATGTGGAGCGAAGTATGCACACAAGACATCCCTGCAGCAGCACCTCCGCAGCGGATCTTGTCGAGCTTCGCACGTGAACAACCCTGCAGGCCTGGATCTATCCACGTCACAATTGCTCAGAGATTTTACGCCCTACAACTTGACAGAGACCCAGTCAAGGCCCAGTCCCAGCCATAGCCAGAGCCCTCTAGAAAGTGCTGACGCCAACAGCACTCACGGCCAAGCAGACAGGGACATGAGCCTGAATGAGAATAGGTTGTCCACTTTTGGCCAGGCAAGCCAGCTGGACAATGATTTAGATGGTTGTGAAAACCTGGACTCTTCCTCCCATAAAACGGCACATCCAAGCATACCAAGAGGAGTTCCAGGTGGCAGTTTTGATTCCCCAGATGATGATGGGGTTTTGGGTCAGGGAATGTCAAGTTATGGGAGTCTATCAGGGAGTGTGCCTGGTGCACAAGATTGTGGAGATGTTGTTTTTCCAAGCAGAGGGGATCCCAGGGAACTCATGAACAGCAGAGAAATACCGGAGGGGCTGAACTTGATCAGCAGAGAGGATACCAGAGGTTCAACCACCACAGGCTCACCATCCCCAGAAACTCTGGGTATTGACATGACCAAGGACACTCATGCCTATGACAACGCAGGATCCGGATCCACTGTGTGTGATGACAGTCTCAACAAACAGGAGACACTGTATGAACATGATTCAGATGTCCCTGGAACAGTCTCACTTTCTTTCTCTGCTGATGATGACTAAGAGGTTTTTTTTTCTTGTTTCCTCGTTATGTTTTTAAAGTTTTGAATTATGTAAGAGGATTGGGTTTTTGTTTATGATTTTACAATGTGTATGGAAAGAAGTTACCTTGGAACAAGAAAAAAAGTTGTTACAGTAATTCAACTGAAGGTTGTTTTTTTTCCCCCTCCCAACCATAAACTTGTATTCCTCACGGTTAAAACAATATTTAAAAAAAACACATCAACAACTAAACAAACAGAGAGAGCAGAGGGGGAGAAAGTATAGAAAAAGAAATTGTCAAAAACTACTTGCCAGATGTCCAATCTTCCAGTTCCAATAATTTATTATGATCCGTCTGCCTCTGGAAGAGAAGATAATGTTCATAGGATCTTCAGTAGTTTCTCATTTTACATCAGTGAGCAAGTAATGTACTTTATACTTATAGAATGGTAGCCATTGTTAAAGGGTGAAAAATATCTTGGGGGGGTGGGGGGGTGCAATTTGATCAAAACCATAGCTTTGTTTGTTTGGGTTTTTGTTTGTCTGTTGGTTTTTTAAGGATTTTTTTGGTTTTTGTTTTGTTTTTTTGTTTTGTTTTGTTTTTGTTGGGGGGGGGGGGGGGGGGGGGGGTTGTGTTTTGTTTTGTTTTGATTTTGATTTTAGTTCTTTTAGAAAACTTATGTTGAATGTCATATATCTGAATTGTATAGATCTATTCTGGGTCACTGTTAAAAGCTGGCAGCTGTGTATTTTGTTCTCTTTAAAACATTTTTTAAGTATGTTTAGCTTCGCTATTTTGGGGGGGGGGGTTGTTGGCTTTGGTTTTTGTGGGATTTTTTCTTTGGGCGGGGGATGTTTTGTTTTAATTTTTGTAACCAACAACTTAGAAAACCATTCATGCCAAGATCAAAGATTTGCAAAGACAAGGCTGTGAATATATAAGTGTTGATAATGTGTGTCGACATAGATTTTTCTGTAACTCTGTGTGTATATGCTGAGTTTATTTAAAGCAGGATTCTGTACACTTTTAAAAAATAATGTTGTACTGTTTATTATTGTTTACCAGTCTGTTTATATTTTTAGGTCAGAAAAGAAAAGAGGAACCCTCACATCAGTAACCAGTTTTCTTGAATTATTGAAAGGGAAAAAAGTAAACAAAACAACTTTCTTAGTGGTCAGAAATTAAGGTAAATAAATAACCCTAGTAGAATCTGTTTTGGTTTATTGTTGCTATTTATTTTGTGAGGTTTTCTTTGTGGAGGAGGGGGGGGGGGGGGGGGGGGGTGGTTGCAATTTCTAAGTATTTTCGTGTCAGTAGAATTTAAAAAAATTCTTTGATGATCAGTTAACTTAAGATATTAAACATTATAAGTTCTATTGCATGGAGATCCAGTTAGGTTTGAGACAGCATGACAAGGACTGCACTTTGTTAATTATGAAATTAAAAATCCCAGTATTGGTCAGGCCTGAAGTTATACATACATGCACAGAGAGAATCTAGTTATTTGAAGAGTTTTCACAGATTATTTATTTAATAAAATGAGTAATATTCAGCTTCATGTGCTGAACCTTCCCATTGAGCTCATAGCACAGGTAGCCTATTTAGGGTATAGGCCAGCGAAAGTCTGAAAAATGTTACCAGGTAAATAAACCTGTGATGAAAGGTAAACCCATACTTCCAGCTGAGACCATGCTGTAGGACTGAGGCTTGTGGGTTTGTGGTATTTTGTTAGAAATATGAATTGTTCCCTTCCTGTAACTCTCGGAGGAAATCTATATTAGATACCACTCTGAAACTTTAATGCAGCATATGTTGGGCAAGTTGACTCCAGCTGACTGAGGCCCTCCATCTCTGGATCACGGATTGCATATTGTGCTTTTGTCATCATTCAAATGATCATAACAGCCTGCTTTTCTACTGGTGGTAGAATTTTTTTGTCTTTAAACATGTCTTCTAGATGTGCTGAGTGCATTCATGCATGGGATTTCAGTTCAGTATCCTTTGGGGGGGGGTTGGGGGGGGGGGGGGTGTTTGGTCATTCCTCAGCTAGAGTTCTGAGGTTCACCAAAGGTGAGATTTTGCATACAGGTTATATGCGACCATTTATCTACCATTTGTATGGTAGCCAAGTATCCTCTTATAAAATGGTGTCAAGAATCGCCAGAACTCTATTGTGCTTATGTACAGTTAGTTTGTGACATTGTTTAAAAAGTGAGACATTGCCAGGTTGTAGTGAACCTGTCAGTCCTATAATTATGGGATAAGTTTTATCTTTGTATTGTCTCAAAAGAAAACATTTCTTTTAAAAGGCAAAACACATTTTAAACAAACTAAATATATACCGAGACTACCTACAATGTACATAATAAATTGTGTGTTGTGCCTGCAACTTTGCATACATGTTATAATTGTATGTGTGACTGTGAGTCATTCTTTATGATCAGAGTGCTTCTGTTTTAAAACAGCTAATGGTTTTAATCAATTGAAATTATACACCTTTTTTATTTTAGTAAACAATTTTCAGTTAATGTGTACCTTGTGGGATGATATGATTTGTCGAAATTGCAACCTGGATGCAAACAGTTGCATGAACAATGGACCCATCGAAGCTGGTCTGTTTGGCTAGGGCTTCACTCTGCTGCCATGGGTTCTGTGGACCCTTCTCTTTCCCACCAATCTGAACTGTGAAATTTCAAGTTGGATGAGCTTTCATCAACTTTTGTTGTTGTTGCATTCGTGTATCATGCAAGAGTTGTAAATATCTGTCAGAGAAAGAGAGTGTTAGCACTGTTACAAAGCATAAAATTTTAACATGCTGTTTAAATACTCTTATTGAATTTTCTTTGTTTTCGGGGTTTTGTTTGTTTTTAACTGAGTGTGAACAGAATTTTCTGTTTCATCACTCTGAAAAAAAATTGTCCTAAAAAGATAAAGAGTAGTCTGCATTTTCATGGTTATTTTCTTGTGTGTGTGTGTGTGTGGTCATTTCTGTTTTTGGATTGGAAAATAGATGTGGGCATTACTGTGTTCTTGAAATTATAAACGGTTCTCTTGTCTCTTGCCGAAGCTGAGAAAGTAATGAAGATTTGAATGGTGTCTTGCACATAAAAGCCAGATGAGGCTAGCGTGCTGTCCATTTCTTTTTTGGACTATTTCCACTATGTATATAATGTGAATAGTATGCTGAATTGTGTACAGTGTGATGAAACAGTAATAATATTTTTTTCTTTCTGTTTTCACTATTGCTATGTTATGTTGTTGATGAAACTGTTGTTTCTTTAAACAATACTTTTTAAGAGAAAGAAAAAAATTAACAGGGATATTTTTCTTTTTGTATTTTGTTTGTTTGAACAATGGTATGCAGCTACAACCTGGATTTGGATTTGTTTGTTTTCAATAACCAGATCATGCTTGCAAATTCTGGAGTAGCAGTTCTTTACATTTTGATTCTAGCTGAACGAAAGGTCGATTTTAAAGAAGATAAAAAATAAATAATGTTGATTCTCCTTTGCTGATAAATTTGACTTGAAAACAGTGTTAATCCATTTAGAACTTTAAAAAAATTCATGGCAGCAGTATAAGCCAGGTATGTAAGACACCAAATTCAAATTGAATTTCCATGTATTTTTGTTGTATTAACTGTAATTACTTAGTACAGATTTTTTGTCTCATAAAAAAGTATGTTATAAGTTTCAGGGAGAGCATCAGGAAATTGTGCCATGCTGTATGTTTTACATGTAACCACTATTGGTCTGTTATGCATTGTATCTGTGACAGACCAGAGAAGGGTTTTTTTTACACATTTTGTTGCAAACCTTTCTCTTTTTGATGATGCCACTTTGTATATTATATATACACATACTCGTGTCAGTAAAGTAGCTTAGAGTTGGAAAAAACCATAGGTGTTTTTGTTTATTATCATTTAGGTTGTTTCCTGTTTTTTGTTCATTGTACAAGAGGTAGAGGGAGGTTCTCTGCGTAGGAGATGGAGTGTGAGCAGATCAATGCATCACCATTAGTGCTTGAACGAAATCAACTCTGAAGATCAGACATCAATAAGAATGACTGTATTGACGATCATAAATTTGATTTCTGGTTGCTGTTATAAATTTGATGCTAGTTGAAAAGAAGTATCAATGTCAGAAATATGAATCTTGATCATGATGTCAGTGAATGGCACATTTTTTGTGTTTATTTCTCATCTTCTGTGACATTCCTGTCTAGCTGTCCCTATACAGCTCGTTTTGATTTCTCCACACCAGCCATATCCAGGCTTGTCATTTCACAGTCAGAAGCCCATAGGGAGCTTCAGTGCTAGGCTGCTGTTAGGCCACCAACCAGAATGGCCTTGCACTGTTGGTGGCTCACTTCTGTGGTGTTCAGTGGTGCCTGTCCTGAGCCAACAATATGCATGACACCGCCTATGAAGCACTCTACTGACAACAATAACAGTGCAGTTAAAGAGCCAAGTGACTTGAGACATTCACTACAATATGTATAATGTTTTCTTCAAAGTTGGAATAAGATATTTTAAAAAGTACTAATTCTGTAAAACTTCAATTTTTCAAATATAAAAGAAACACATATTAAGTGACATATGTACATACTTTTTTAAATGACAGCAAAGATTTAAACTTGCAGATATTTTCCTAAGTGATGATAGTGAAAGATGATTGTGTATAAATTGTTTCTTTTTTCTGTATTTTGCTTCTCAGTTATATTACCTTTTTGTGTGTATTTCTCACTCTCTTTCTCTGTCTCCTTCCATGCCGTATCTGTGTTGCAGTTTTTTTGTTCGATTGGTTGGTTTTCCCGTTTTTTCTTTAAAAATTATATACGTTTAGAATGCACTTTTTTGTTATACAAGAAGAATGCACTTCTTTTTTTACACCAAAGGCTCCTGATCCTACCTCCTCATCTGATTTTAGCCGTTACCATTTATAACTGTGAGTTATCTTGTGCTTACAAATTTCATGGTAGTATCTCTGGTCAATTTACATTTGTTATGAAGTATTGCAGTGAAATGTCACAGAAATGTGGAATAAGTATGAACTAGAATATGTTTTACCTATTACTCAGGAGATTTGTGCACACTGCACAAAAAATATATCTTTAAGTACACACATAATGGACATGCATACAACACATATCGTATATAGATGTGTGCGTGCACGCACGCACATGCACACACACACACACACACACACACACACACACACACACACACACACACACACACACACATGTGTGCATGCATGCCTACATTGTTGTCTCTTTAGTTAAAATGTATGATGTTGTAGTGTTTTAGTGTTAAGGGGGGAAAAGCCGACACTTGTGTATGAGCCAAGATTTATTGGATGGGTGGATGTGTGTGTGTATGTTAATGATATTATGCACATGAAAAACAACTTTTTGGAATATTGTATTGTTACAGGTTGTCATTTTTTTTCCTCATGGTTATCATTGCTGAGATATAGACAGAATACCTACCTCTTAAATACTTTGTACAGTTTTATTCTTAACTGTGTGTATGTGTGGCTTTGTGTGACGTTGCCTCTTGTATATATTTTATGTGGTAATATTTTAAGTAAGACTTTGATGTATGACCTTCTAGTTACAAAGTGGAAGATATTGATTGCCATTGACCCTCTGGTGTGCTTCAATCATGTTGAGTTAATTATCTAATAAAAGGTTATAACCATTTGCTTTTCAGTAAATAAACAGAATAAACCCAGAAATTTTCATTGAAAGTTTACTAAAAGCTGTAAACAACCAGCATAATTCCAGAAAATTCTATTTAATATTCATTACAAATCCTGGAATCTGCAAATCAGGTATTCTGCAGGTAGATTTACAATTAGCTTTGTCAGGTTGTTGGAAAATTAGTCATAGCAAAAGGCTTGTACTTCAGCAATTCTGTGGCATTTTTGATGGATCTATATTAGCTTTACTTTTATGGTTGTGTCATTTGGATAATAGTCTGGGCTTTAAAATGCTTAGCTGCAAAATAGCAGAAAGGCAGACAGCCATAGTAACTGTACACATATCATTGGAGTGCTCAAAACAAAAACAAAATTCAATTGGTAATACTAAAACAAGGCTTTTATTGTAAGATGACAGTTTTTAGTTATGTACTGGTCAGCATGTTTCCTGTAACAAAAAGTAAAATCAGACAAGTGAATTTTTATCTGGTAAACAGGAGCGGAGGAAGTTTCAATGGTGTTCCCTTTATACTGTTTAAGGAACTGAGGGAATTTCCCCTCCTTTGTTTATAACAAACAAGAGCATCACTTGCTGTCAAGTTGATTTATGTAAGAAATACTAATATATTAGTTTGCGTATGAATTGAAATTTCTATGATATTAGTTTGATTTCATTGTATCTGTCATGATCAGAACAAAAAATGTTCCCCAAAAGGTTAAATAAAAGAATAGAATGAATTGTTCCAATATGATGTGTATTCTGTACTTTACAGCAAATATAATTGAATTTAACATCAACTAATTCAGTAGTTGATCTCATGGGCTCAGAGAATGATATTTGAACCAGTTATTTCATGTTTCTCTTTGGCTTTTATTATTCTTTTTGGCCCATATGGACAGTTCTTTAAAACAGAAATTCAGATTGTAGACAGTAACAAAGGGATCCCTTACAAATATTTACAAAATTGTAGTAAGTCACATATGTCTGTTTATCAGAGCCTTTAAAAAAATTTTTTCAGAATAAATGGAAAGCAATTATAAATGCTTGTCTCATTTTATTTCATATCCTTTTTTCATTCCAGTAGATACTGCATGACTTTATAAAGGAATTCATAGAAATAGAGTATGGATGAATTATTAGAGTGTTTATTATCGCTAATGTATCAGGTAGGTAGACATGGCCTGTTTTAAAAATTACTAACAAATTGTCTTCAAAGTTGTAAAAAAAAATAAAAAAATAGAGGAGCTTGGATTTTGTGTGGCTTGAACTCATTACCATAGTTATGATTATGCAGTTTTCGTAAGTGTTTAGTTTGTATGTTTTTATATTTTGTGAAGAGATTTATGTTTGTTTATTGTTTTCAGTAGAAAGCATGTTTTCAAGTGCTTATAATATTAAGTTTACAAATTCTGCTGTCACTGCAATAAATTGTGTGCTGAAGTTGATTTTTGTTACTGATAATGGTTGAGTAAATTTGTGTGTAAAACTCTGCATGTATTTGTTTGAACACAGAGAGCAAAGCAGACATCTTCCAGTCGTTATCAGACCCTCAGCTGCCATCCTCTGCCATGAGCGTTATGCAAACACCAAGTGCAGCTACCAGCACCTCCGCCACAACCTACTTGCCTGCAGAAGGCCACCTGGGGTGGATAGACTCTCACATACCCCCCATCTCCACCCAGTCCAAGATGGAGCAAATGGACTCCTTCCAGCTGCCAAACATGATGCAGCAAAGTGGTTCCAGTCCAAGTTTTCTGTCTGTCCCTTGTCAGTATTCACAGCGTATGTCTGAAACATCAGTCTCAGACTCCCCAAGTGATGTACCTCAGATGGTGACTTGTTCTCTTTGTGGATATGTCACCACCTCCCAAAGGTCCTTGGCACGGCACGCATCTCTCCGACATTTCCGTCAAGGGGATTTTGCATGTGGAGAATGTGGGAAGGTGTTTCAGACAAAGTTATATTTGAACCAACACATGAAGAGTCATGGTGAGCGGAAGTATGTGTGTGAGGTGTGTGGTCAGAAGTTTCTGTACAAACACCACCTGCCACGCCATCAGCAAGCAGTCCATGGAGCCATCACATGCTATAATCTTCCTCTGCACTCTGAGGAGTCACGAGATGACCTACCGGTCATGTTTGATAGTCCATCGTGATTTTCCTGTTGGGAAGAAAAACTTGGAAAAGAAAGCTGCTTGGAAAGGTTACTTTCTCATGCTATTCTGAAACTGTTGAGAAGAGTCTTAGTATGAGTTAGTCACCACTTCTCTTTCCGCCATGGGATAGTATTACCAGCTGTGAGCAGGTTGAAACAAAACAGCTGCCATAGGGTTGCAGTAAGCCTTTTCTTTTTTAAGAGCATGACCATCATTCTCTGGTGTGCACCACCTACCCCTTCCTTATGCCAGAGGCTCTTTCAAGATGAAAAGCATCTCTACCTTATGGAAATTCTGTTCTTGAAGTTTATTCTTTTTGTCACTCTTTGTTTCTGTCTTTCTCCTTATTTTTCTGTTCATAAATCTTGCTCATTTTCTGCTTTGTTGCCCATTTACTGCCTTTTCTTGATGTGAATAGCACCCCCACCTTCTTGAATTTCTGTTCCAGAAATTTATCCTTTCTTTGTCACTTTCTTTGTTTTCTGTCCTCTTCCTTATTTTCCTGTCCTGTAAATCTTACTTATTTTCTGCCTTTGTAGTCCATTCTGCTCCCTTTTCTTGAGATGAATGGCACCCTCACCTCCTGGAATTTCTGTTGTAGAAATGTATCCTTTTGTTTTTTGGTCACTTTCTTGTTTCTGTCCTCTTCCTTATTTTCCTGTCCTGTAAATCTTACTTATTTTCTGTCTTTGTAGTCCAATCTGCTCCCTTTTCTCGAGATGAATGGCACCCCCACCTCCTGGAATTTCTGTTCTAGAAATGTATCCTTTTTTTTTTTGGTCACTTTTTTGTTTCTGTCCTCATTTTCCTGTCCTGTAAATCTTGTTTATTTTCTGCCTTTGTAGTCCATTGTGTTTCCTTTTCTCAAGACAGTCTGGCAGAATGTTTCTCTCAGCACATTATATGACATTTTGCTTGTACTGTTAAGTTCTGGGAAACAGGTTGTGAAAACTTTGGGATAGGTGCCGCACCGGATGTTCATTCTACAGGTTTATTTGCCTGTATGGTATTTCATTCTTTTTTCCTTTTTAGTATTTCTTTGAAGTGCTTATCCTTTCTTTTTAAATGCATTTTCACAGCCTGGCATCTTAAGTATGGTCTGGTTGTATTTGCCATAGGAATAGAGTAGTTGAGTGTCATTTGACTCTTGCATTTTGTTCCTTAAGGCAAACTTTTCTTAGTTTTTGGATTCTTTAGCTTGGCTTCAACATGGGTAAGTGTGAATGGAAGTGGTGCCAGTATCAGAAAATAGCACTAGAAGATTAATGGACCATGATAGGAAATCCCCACCCACTTTTATAGCTTTTCCATACATGACCCTGGCATCACGTGATGGAACAGTAGGCTTGCCTCATGTGCACCCGTCTGCTCCCTTTGTGAACACAAGCATGCTGTCTGAGTGTTCCTGTCGGCTCCCATTATGAATGCATGAGGATTAATTGTTGTTGTTTCCAGGTTGACTGTGTTTAGTATTTTAAGGAATTAGTCCGAGCCATACATGTTCAGTTTGGATCTTAAGTGACTGTTTATAAGAATATTGATATTTAGGAGGTGACAGCCCAGATATGGTCTTCATGGTCAGTGGGGCTATCAACATGAATTGGAAATGAAATGAATGTTGGTTTATGGAAATTCTATGCTACGATCTTCCTCTACTCTGTTACAGTCTTTTTTTCTTCTTCTTCTCTCCATCTTTCTTTTTTGTGTGTGTGTGCCCTGCTGGTCCATTCATCTGTATCTTGTCACCAAAATTCTTGACACATCTGAAAACTGGTAAGTATGTGTTTTGTTTTAGAACTTTTTCTATTGTGTTTGCATGTGTTTGTAATTATTTCTGAATGTTGGTTGGTTCTTCATGCAGAGGCAAGAAATGTGGTGAAATAATATCACACCAGAGACATATTCTCAGTGTTGATTCTAGAGTGCGCCCTTGCGGGATTCCCGCATTTTTCTCAAAATTGCCGCAAAACGATGTGGGCAGTGCGCCCTAACAGACACCAAAAAATCCTGGACAGCACGTTTTTGAATAAACAATGCGCCCTTTTAACTGCCGTTTTAATAATCTCTAAAATTATACTCCCCCCCTCCCCCCCCCCCCAGAACATCTGGATGATGCTTCTGGTTGTCATGTTTGACCAATCACAGAAACTGTAGTTCGTCCTTGTCAGTTCCTGCGGTGTCATGTTGGTAGGCTACCCTACCCTACCCCCCCTACCCTAGCGGTGGCAAGATTTTGTGATTAGCACTCACAGCCATCTTCATAACAAAGCCCGCTTGCCCTGCTCTGTTGCCCTCTTTGTTTAGGTCATCTTCCAAGAAGCCCTCTACTCCAGAAATAAATGACTAGGACAGAGATCGTTGAGGAGATAGCAGACGCAGCTGGTAGATCTGGTGAGACAAGTAGCCCTGGCTTGAGAACAGTGAACATGGCATGTGGAAGGCTATGGGCTGTGTATCAAATAATGGAATGAAGGATGCAGTCACTGAAGGAGATTTCGCCAATTACAGAACATCTTGGGGTGGGGATGAAACAAGACTTTGATGTTGGTTTTAACTTATGTAGATCTAGATCTCTGTGAATGTATTAATACAAATTTGATCTCTCTCTCTCTCTCTCTCTCTCTCTCTCTCTCTCTCTCTCTCTCTCTCTCTTCTCTTCTCCTCTCTCTTAATGTGCGATCTATCTCTCTGAGTGTGGGAAATACAAGTTGGCCTCTCTCTCTCTCTCAAATTTATTCAATTCTCTCTCTCTCTCTCTCTCTCTCAAAAAATCTGTTTCTTTCTCTCCCTCTCTCTCAGTGTATCATCTAGGCAAGAAAAAAAATCTTTGATATTGGCTTTTACATCTAGTTTCATCTAGATCTATCTCCCCAACTCTGGAAATACAAATTTGACCCCCCCCCCCCCCCCCCCCCTCTCTCTCTCTTTCTCATTCTCCTCTCTCCCCTCCACCCTCCCTGCTCGCTCTCTCTCTCTCCTGTGTCACAAGTGACAGATTAACTGCAACACTTAAGGTGAATATCTAATCCTTTCTTCTTAGGTATCTGCCTGTTTGATTTGTTTCTCTTACTTGAAAAAATAGCAGAAACTGAGAGTACTGAGGGTACTGTAAGCAAATATTACTTGTCCCCTGTTGTATGTGGCGGGGGGGGGGGGCAGGCAATGCCCCCTTTTTTAAATTTTAGAGGGCCCTTGGGCCCCTTATTTTGAAATCCTAGAATCAATTGGTGAAAGTGTATCTTGCTGCCTTGCCTGATTTTCTTTTTTTACTTACACTCATGTTTTCAGTCCATTTCCTAAGGAAATACTTGGTTTTTAACTGGAAGCCAGCACTGTTTCTGTATCTGGTTTTTTGTTTTTTGGTGTTTTCTTTAAAATTCAAAGTTGCTGTTCATCGCATACTTTCTTTGAACATTATTTGCAACAAGGAACTTATGTCTCCATTCCAGGCATTAGTATGTTGAGAGCTATCACTCAGATGAATTGGCTGTCAAAGGCTATAACAATTCCTCATGCACTGCTTCCTTTTGTTTGCTGATAAAATTTTCGTTTTTCAGCTAGAGCTCCAAGGTTCACCAAAGGTGAGATTTTTGTGTATGCCACCGTATTTGTTTCCACCCTCAATTTAGTTAGCTACATTCCGACTTTGGGGATGTTTGCGGACTTCAAGATTAGTTAATGCTTCTGCTGCTTTAAGGCTCAGTAATGGTGTTACAATTAACAAAAGTTTAAAGGATGGGGAAAAACTGGAACGTTGCCCCCATTTGATAAGTTACAGAATTGTGCAAAATGGTAATGTTACAAAGGACTAAGGTAAGGTAGTGCTTAAGTTGGTCACTATATCTGTTCTAAACCCTTGGCAGGATGCTTTACTTGTGCCAGCACTGGAAAACTGAAATATGCTCTGCTTTATAGAGCACTGTGTTTTTCCTTTGCACTTACACATTTCTGTTTTCCCTCTTGTAAGTTCATGAAGATAACCCATAAAGAAGAAACAGTTATAGACTGTGCAGGAAAGTGGTTTTCTGTTGTCTCAACTTCACAAACTTTTGCCAAACAGTTTGTGTCTGTGCTCTGTCTGTTTATATGCAAATTCACATGTTCAATTGTAATAATTTATTAGCTAAATTGAGAAACTGTTACAGTAGAAAACAAAATGAATTGAGTCTGAGTGTGAATTATTAGATTTTTTTCAAAAAGGATTATTGATTTTTTAATGGTTTTTAAAAATGTTTTGGTTTAAGCTTGTATGGTTGTTGTGGGTGTTTTTGGGGGTTTTTTTTTGGGGGGTGGGGGGAGTAGGGTGTGTGTGTTTCATTGCATGTGTGTTACATGAATGTCATTGCCATTTAAAATTCATGTCAACATGAACATGTCTGTACACCAAGCACAAAATGTGCATAGGCATATTTGTTTTTCATGAGACAAGAGTGTCATTTTATCAGCAAAATTAATGTTCTTCTTAGTGTATTGGTCAAGTTAGGAGTAAATGTCAAACGTGTGTATTAGGTGTGTGTTTACCTCATATATCCAGATGCCTGTGTACTTTAGTAATGACTGGTATGTTCCACCATTTTTTTCTCCCAAAATATACCAATTCTTGGAAATTCTGTGTTGTGTCTTTGTTTTGAGGCTTCTTAATTAACCTGGGTGGAGAGAGAGAGAGATTTTTATTTTCATATCTTTTTTCTTTGTATGTGAGTGAGTGTGTGTGCGAGTGTGTGCATGTTTTATTTATTTATTTATAAAATTCTTTTATATTGAGGATAATGGAATAAGCACTTATGTGCTTTTTTACATCCAGTCCCCGTGTGTGTGTGTGGTTTTGTAATTCTGTCATCTGTTCCCACCGGCACACAATGGCCTACTCCTACAAAAAGTGGAGCAGGATTTAACGTGTGCGCAAGATGTTCTGCGTGCGTTCACACGTGGGGCCTCGGTTTATAGTCTCATCCGAAGGACTTTAGGGGAGAGTGGAGTCTGCACTGATGTTAACTCCAGGAGAAAATATCCCCTTGAACGGGAATCGAACCCAGGTCGTCAGATTGCGAGTGCAATCCCTGTCCCCCTGTCAAAACGTGTGTGTGTGTGCGTGTGTGCACATGCGTGTGTGTATTAGATGTGCATTTTATCACACCTGTTCATGTTATGTGAAGGATGAGAACAACAGAACACACAACAATCAGGCAAAGATAAAATAAATTCAGTCATCCTTTTTTCCCCCTTTATTTGCTTTGTCATAATATTCTGAGTATGCAATATGCCAATATTAGTTGTTTGCTCAAAGCTGTCTGATCTACACAAATAAATGAGAGAAACAAAGCTGTCTGATCTACACAAATAAAGGAGAGAAACAATCTTATCTGATCTACACAAATACATGAGAGAAACAACGCTGTCTGATTTACACATAAATGAGAGAAACAAAGATATCTGACCTACACACAAATAAATGAAACAAAGCTGATCCACACAAATAAATGAGAGAAACAAAGCAGTCTTCTACACAAATAAATGAGACAAACAATCTTATCTACACAAATAAATGAGAGAAACAAAGCGGTCTGATCTACACAAATAAATGAGAGAAACAATCTTATCTGATCTACACAAATAAATGAGAAACAGTGTTCTGATCTACACAAATAAACGAGAAACAATCTTATCTGATCTACACAAATAAATGAGAAACAAAGTCTGATCTACACAAATAAATGAGAGAAACAAAGCTGTCTGATCTAGGCAAATAAATGAGAGAAACAATCTTATCTGATCTACACAAATAAATGAGAGAAACAATCTTATCTACACAAATAAATGAGAGAAACAAAGCAGTCTGATCTACACAAATAAAAGACAATCTTATCTACACAAATAAATGAGAGAAACAAAGCGGTCTGATCTACACAAATAAATGAGAGAAACAATCTCATCTGATCTACACAAATAAATGAGAGAAACAATCTCATCTGATCTACACAAATAAATGAGAAACAATCTTATCTGATCTACACAAATAAATGAGAAACAAAGCCTGATCTACACAAATAAATGAGAGAAACAAAGCTGTCTGATCTAGACAAATAAATGAGAGAAACAATCTTATCCGATCTACACAAATAAATGAGAGAAACAATCTTATCTACACAAATAAATGAGAGAAACAAAGCGGTCTGATCTACACAAATAAATGAGAGAAACAATCTTATCTGATCTACACAAATAAATGAGAAACAAAGCGGTCTGATCTAGACAAATAAATGAGAGAAACAATCTTATCTGATCTACACAAATAAATGAGAAACAAAGTCTGATCTACACAAATAAATGAGAGAAACAAAGCTGTCTGATCTAGACAAATAAATGAGAGAAACAATCTTATCTGATCTACACAAATAAATGAGAGAAACAGCGGTTTGATCTACACAAATAAATGAGAGAAACAAAGCAGTCTGGTCTACACAAATAAATGAAACAAAGCTATCTGATCCACACAAATAAATGAGAAACAAATTAGCTTTGTTACTGATTTACACAAATGAATGAGAGAAACAAAGAGAAAAATCATGTTGAAAAAACCACCATATTAAATACAAGAAATCATATATATACAAGACATGACTGGTTATCTACAAATGTATCTTAAGTGACACAAAATACATTTTTTAACATTCTAAAAGTATCAGGCATGGGATTTTGCTCTCCACAAAAAGGTGGACATTTTCAGCAAGAGAGAAAAAAATAAAAGAGGAAAAATAAGAGAAAAACCTGACTAGCACTTGTGGCAGTCACAAAAGTGCAAATAATCACTTTTGACAGCCTCCATTCAAAATGTATTACACTGTTGGTCAAATATCTGACCAAACATGACACTTGATCGAAGACATTTAAAAATTTTTTTTATCTCTTTATTATGTTTTCCATACCACATGAAATCTATCTCTTTTTAAAATTTTTATTTTTAAATGTCATGTGTAACACCCAATAGTTACATGTAGTCTCACTTTTTAAAAAACCAACAACACGGGATGAGAAAATGATGCATTAGAAAAAGTTGATAAATCATTTAGAGACACCCAGCAGTAAGCAGTAATATCTCTCTATGCCACTAAATACTTAACACCTACATAAAAGGAAAACATTAAACACACACAAAACAATGCAGAAAACAGAAACCGAAAAACACAGTGAAAACACACACACGCACACCAAAACCTAGGAATAAGCAAACTCTCCCTCATCGCCACCACCACCCCTATCTCTGCCCCCACCCCATCCCCCAAAAGCACCACTACACACTGTAGTGAGCAACACCTTGTGGACAAACACCACTACCACTCATCATCATTACTACTAGAACACAGGCACGCACATGAGACAACACACTGACAAAAGTGATGCACTTAAGCGCAAAAATCCCATGCCTGAAGTACACATACTAAAGAAAATGAACATGAATCAGGTAATGAAAGGAGGGGGGGGGAAGGTAGGCTAGTGGTCAGAGCATTGAGCTCATGATCCGATGGCCCGGGTCCCAGCCATCTTCAGGATGCTTGGTAGAGGGAATTTTTTTCCCTGGGGTTAACATCAGTACCAACTCCGCTCCCCTGAAAGTCCTTCCGATGAGATTATTCATTAATGAGGTCCCATGTGCAAACACTGGCAGAACATCATGCACACATGAAGTCAGAATGCAGCTACCTTAATGGTGGGTAAACGGTTGCATACACAAAATTTCACCATTGGCGAACATTAAAGCTCTAGCTGAGGAATGAGAAAACAAGATGATGACATAGACCACAGACTGAAATAAACTTACACTTGAATAATGATAAACTGAATTCCAACATATATGTTGACATTTATATATATGCAAAACCAAAAATGCACATTAAAGATAAACACACAATTTAGATTTGGGAAGGGGTATTGGATAGCCTAGTGGTTAGAGCGTTGACCTCGTGATCTGATGGCCTGGGATTGAGCCACCATACAGGCACCCTGTTTTATGGAATTTTTCCCTGGAGTTAACATCAGCACTGACTCCACTCCCCTAAAAGTCCTTTGGATGAGACTATAAACTGAAGCCCCATGTTCAAATGTAGATGGAACAGTTTGTGCACATGTTACAAACCTTTTCCGCCAGCAGGAATGGGTGACAACACTTTTAAAAAGCGCATGCACCAAGTGACATGCTCAGACACCATCCCTCAAGTCAGGATGTAGCTACCTTACTGGTGGTATAAAAGGTTGCATACGCAAAATCTCACCATTGGAGAACCTCAGAGCTCTGTCCGAAGTAAAAGGTGGTAACAGTAAAGGTGTTCCCACAACCTATGTGGTCGTCAGGGAGAAAGATGTCAGAGACCTCAGCTTCTCCAGCGCCCAGCATATTGAGGGCGGCACCCATCTCCTCTCCCTCGCTGCTTTACCTTCTCTGACCCTAAAAAGGGCAGGTACCCATTTAGCTGGGTGTACTGGGGGACTGTGCTGAAGCCAAGAGGTGCAAATGGTCACCCATCCACTTTGGTAACCATGCTCAATGCTGCTTATTCTTAGCTTGGTGAAGCGAATGCTCTGACCACTGAGCTATCCCATCCCCAAGCTGAGAACACACACAAAAAATGGGGGGGAAACGCTGTTCCATTATCTGATAACCAATTTTTAAAAGTCGGACTACAAAGATCAACCATGTCCTTTGGCAAAACTAATATTCTTTTCAAAAACACACACACAAAAAGCATATATTAAAAACATTTTTTTAACACACACACACAAAAAGCGTTTATCAAAAAAACATTTTTTTTTTTTTAGAGCGTATACATTTTAATTAAAAACAAACACACAACTTAGATATTTGGAAAAAAAAAATTGGTGTTATCTGATAACTTTCCAATCATAAAAAGTCAGACCCAAAATAACAACCATGACTTATGGTAAAACTTACTCTGTTATTGGGGTGTTTTTTGGGTTAAAAGAAACACCTAAGCAACAAAGCTACACATACATCAGAAGTCATCACATCAAACTTGTCTGTAGACTGATGACACCAAACTAATAGCACACAAATGAAAATTAAATCTCAAAATAAAATCCTTGATGTCTAGCATTCTTTTGCCTACAGATGGCAGTTCAAATGTAGATCACCATCAGATTACTCCAAAGACATATAATTTATGCTATGTAAACTAGTCTACTGCCGATAAAATTGAAAGCAAAAGTTTAACACCAATAACATACAATATATATACGAGTGTATATTACTTTTTTTTTTTTAAAGATGAGAAAATTTCAATTTTGTACAAAATGGGATCGGAGAACAAAATTCTGGCAGGACCGAAACTAAACCAAGAAAAAACCCAGTGTGACTGTACAAAAGGCTACAAGAAAATCTGCAGAATGAAAGTTAACTGTACTGCAGTGATCCCACTGGACATTTCAGTTACAGTCTGTGTAGCCTTGCAATGCATGAACTGCTGCCATGTGGCAGAACAACTCGTGGTGAATGCACAGAAAATGTATGAAACCAGCCCCCTCTTTGCGCTGGTGCCTCTGTAGGTCTCAGCATCTAAGAGTTCACACTGTTACGCCAATATCTACCTTCCTCATCCCCTGCCCTTTCTCACTCAGTCACTGTCCATTATCCTTGATATAAAAGATTTTAAAAAAAAAATTTAAAACTGTTTCTACCTTTCACTCCATCCTCTAAGCCCACTTCATCTCCCCCCACCCCCCTTTTTTTTTTTTTGGAAGGGGGGGGGGGAGGTTTCCTGTCATCAAATTTCTCCAAACCCCTCCACCCACACCCCTTTCCCCTCATCTTCTCTTCGACTTGAGTTCGCTGAACTTTGTTCCCTCTCCCTCCCCATGTGCCGATTTGAATTTCATTCCTCTCTTTTCTACCCAACTTTGTTCCCTCCCCCTCCCCATGTGCCAATTTGAATTTCATTCCTCTCGTTTCTACCCAACTTTGTTCCCTCTCCCTCCCCATGTGCCAATTTGAATTTCATTCCTCTCTTTTCTACACAACTTTGTTCCCTCTCCCTCCCCATGTGCCAATTTGAATTTCATTCCTCTCTTTTCTACCCAGCTTTGTTCCCTCTCCCTCCCCATGTGCCAATTTGAATTTCATTCCTCTCTTTTCTACCCAGCTTTGTTCCCTCTCCCTCCCCATGTGCCAATTTGAATTTCATTCCTCTCTTTTCTACCCAAATTTGTTCTCTCACCCTCCCCATGTGCCAATTTGAATTTCATTCCTCTCTTTTCTACCCAACTTTGTTCCCTCTCCCTCCCCATGTGCCAGTTTGAATTTCATTCCTCTCTTTTCTACCCAACTTTGTTCTCTCTCCTTCCTCATGTGCCAATTTGAATTTCATTCCTCTCTTTTCTATCACCCCTTGCACCTGTCTGAAAACCCTTTTGTTCTTCATACCTCTGCCCGCAATGCTGACAAAAACTTGGATCTGAAACATCAATTGACATCCTTATTCCATCTTCTCCCCTCTCCCTGCCCATTCAGGTATGCAGCATTTTGTTCTTCATAAAAGTGGTTTTAGATCAGGACCATACATATTCAGAATGTGGATCATCAAGAACGTTAGTAGATATTTCACAACAATTCTTGATGAAATGTATGACAGAACATGCACAGATTTCCTCTTGATCAACGGAAAGAAAGTTGTAATGAAAACGTTAGATGTGTACATGGATCACCATGTTTATACAAAGGTGGATCACCACCCTGCATGTTAGTGTATACTTCACCACCATCAAAATAATTTGATGGATGCTACTGCAGAGTGGTTAAGACCCTTTGACTTTATTCCCTTTGGACCATGAAGTTGTGGGTTTGAATCTCGGCAGTGGCGTCTGGTTAATTACAGGTGGGGATTTTTTACAATTTCCCAGGCCAACTTAAAATGCAGACCTGCCACTACCTCAATCCCCTTCAAGTATATATACACACAGACGATCAAATACGCATGTTAAAAAATCCTGAAATTCATGTCAGCGTCTGGTGAGTTACAGAAACACAAACACGAACATACCCAGCATGCAACCTGCACACAAAAAAATGAACTGGTCTCTTAAGTCGGAATGTGTTGGCTGAGGCTAGTGGGAAGACCTCCTGCAGAGTTACAAGCACAGGAGAAGACCAGGGACTACTCATACCCCACCTCCCAAAACAGGGCATGCAGAGAAGAGAGAAAGAACGGATAAATCAAGGAGAAGGAGATGCAGCGTAAAGATCATCGTGGTCTAGGGACAGATACATTTCTTCCTTCACGTCCTTGTTCGCTGAAGCCGACTCTCTCAGCCCTCTGTGCCGCTGATGCCGAATCTTCTGAGACAGTGACTTGATGAACTTGCTCTGAAAAACACAACCACACACAATGTTTTCAAAAGTGAGAAAAAAAAAAAGTCCAACTGACAAAATTGTCTTTCTCTGTAGTCCTTGTTCAAAATACACATTCCTATCTCACCAAAGTGGGCAAAAATGGTGGTCGCATACGCTAAAATCTCACCATTGGTGTCCTTCAGAGCTCTAGCTAAGAAACTAAAGAAAAAAAGGCAACCTAACCCTCCCCCAACCCCCCCTCCCTCCAAACCATTCTATTAAAATCCACATTAAATAAATACAGAAGAAGAAAATAAGTGTTCTGTAATTGTTAGGGCTTTTCCACCCAAGTATTTATTTATCGATCTATTCTTTTATTTGGAGGATACTGAAAGTATTTCACGCACAAAGCAAGCATTTACAGTGATCTGTCAGCATAATACAAACATTATGAACAGTCAACTTGTATACCCACAGAAATGTGTAGACAGACCAAACATCAACATGGACACAGTGCTATAACACACACACAAAAACCCTAACCAAAAAAAAGCAAAAAAAAAGCAGACAAACCAAAAGATGAACACTTCTTTTTGTCCACATAAGACAGGTTACAGCTCTTCTGGCTGGTTAGTCTGTGGCTCAAACAGCCTGAACTGCTTCTTTGTTCTCCATAATTTGACTTTTGGAATATTGTTTATTTTCATTCCTATTATATGATGGATGCTATAGCCAAGTTGTTAATTCCATGGGTACTTAATTCCCATGGGTCTATGAAGTTATGTGTTCAAATCTGGGCGGCATCTGGTGAAGAGGATGGGGATTTGGTTGTTTTTTGGGTTTTTTAAGCTATCTTCCAGTCAACTTCAAATGCAGACCTGCCAGTGCCTTAATTCCTTTTGTGTATATACAAATGCAGAAGATCAAACATGCACATGAAAGATCCCATAATTTATACTGATCATCATTTGGTGGGTTATGGAAACACGAACATACCCAGCATACATCCCTGAAGCTCTTACTTGTGATTTTGTGGGTCCATGCAATCTCCATCCGCACATTTCTTCTTTTCTTAATTTTTATCAAGGGTTCATACAATTCCATACCACGACAGTAAATGGGAAGGTATAGAAATGATAAACATTCTCCCTGATGCTGTGTAAAAAATGGGAACTTCATCAGAATTGCTTTGTGTGCTAGCCCACAACTGTTAGGACTGGTCCAGTGTCGCTTTGCATGCATATTCATAAATAAAGTACAATAGCCATTTTCTTCCTTCCATTTCATTCTTCACTACAGTGGTGTAAGATTACCTAAATTGGTATCAAATATCTTACGGGGTTTCTCCCCCACACGGCAGACGCCTTAGTTGAGCAGTAAAGACTGTTCAACTTCAATCCCATGAGTCCATGAAATCATGAGTTTGAATCTCAGTGGTGTCTGGCAAATTAAGGGTGGGGACTTTTATGATCAGCTTTAAGCAAAGACCTGCAAGTCCCTTCATGTATATTAAACACATACAGAAGATCAAATTACGCATGATAAAAATCGCGTAATTCATGTCAACGTTTTGTGGGATCCAGAAACACAAACATACCTGGTACACATCCCCGAAATTGGAATGCTACCTCCATGGTGGGCAGAAAACGGTTGCATATGCAAAATCTCACCATTAGTCAACCTTGGTGGGGGCTTTTCGCCAAGGAGTGAAAAAAGAATCCCAACATAAATTTATTACATCCTAAACTTTGTCGTTTCTACTAAATAATTTGTGCAATTGAAAACGAGTCAAGTCTTTCAACTTAATAATGTTCATAAGTGATAAGTTTTTGACAGTGGTGACAATCATCCTAGGGGACAGTAGCTGAGTGGTGCATCTTCAAGGAACAGAGCATGAAATTCCTGTTCCAAAAGTTGTGATTTGAAATTCCATTTCCTGTCATTCCACATCAAAACTGCCATCTTCTCTGCCTATCTTAACTCTTTCTAGTCAGCCAGCTTCCTTAGTGGGAGAGTATGTCTTACTGCTGAGGCCTGAGCTTCCAGATCTACTGTTCCTTTGTTTCCTGGGTTTCCAAAGAGAGAAACAGTGCAGAAGGGGTTCTCGTGTTACTATATCTTTACACTGTACCGTTGAATAACAAACATAACATGTCATATGCCATTGTGTAAGGGAATGATGTGGCAATAACAGTAGCGTGGTTTAAGGATGCAAAATAATTACTGGAAGACCCCTGGTATAAATTACATGTTACCACTCTCGCATGTGCATGTATTAGTGACAAGATATAGTGCTATATAAATTCCTTTTATTATTATTAATGTTCTTCTTGTTCTTGTTGCTATGTGCTGCACTTACCCAGGGTTTTCTGCCAGGACTGCCAATGTTGGGGTAGCGACTGAAGACGGCCTGCCCGATGCTCTGATAGGTGCTGCGGTCTCTCATCTCCGTGGGGAAGTGCTTCAGGTAGAACCAGGCTGCCTCCTGCACCATCTTCACCCACAGCCAGCGAGGGAACTGATCACAGGTGCTCAGCATCTCATGCACCATCGCGCTGAAGTTGGGCACAGGCATCTCGGGGGGTATGCTGTCCGACAGTCGGTTTCCTGAGAGAAAAAAATGGTCAGGTGAACTTGTTAGATAAAGCTACGATGATCATGAAGATGATAATGATGATGATAACAACAACTCTCCTATACCACTACAATGACTTCTGCTGCTACTTCGGCTAATACTCCTATTAATACTACTGCTGCTACTATTATGACTATTTCTACTTATACTACTACTACTACCCCTACTACTACTACAACTACCACCAACCACCACTGCTGCTGCTACTACTACTACTATTACTACTTCTACTATTACTACTATTTCTACTTCTACTACAAAAACTAATGCTACTGCTGCTACTACTACTTCTACTGCTACTAACACCATACTATTTTGATGTGTACTTATTTTTACGGTATACCTGTTTATTTAGTATAATATGTGGCTTTGACTGACCCGATATGAATCCCGTGGCTGTATCAGTAACACAAAGGCAGCTTACTGCTGCTGCTGCAAGTCATATTTTTTGTGCTCTGCTCCGTTTTTAGGTACTTTTATGCTCACAAAAAACAAAACAGACAACAACAACAAAAAAGAAACAGCTACATAGATCTGTAGCCTTCGATACTTTTACAAGATATCTGCACATAACACAATGCTGTGAACTGACGCTCCAAAAGTCCATGGTGAACAAGCGATTACTATTTGCTGCCAAGTGGAGTGGGTTGGGTATTTTCTCTATCTGAAGTTGTTGTGTTGGTTTGTTTTTGTTTGTTTGTCTTTTGTGTGTGTGTTTGTTGTTGTTTTGTTTTTCATTTGTTTGTTTGGCTTGGGTTTGGGTTTTTTGGTGTTGTGTGTTGTTGTTTTTTGGGGGGTTGCTTGTTTGTTGTTGTTTTGTTTGTTTTTCTGTTTGTTTGGTGTTGTTGGTTTGTTTGGTTGTTTTTTTTTTGGGGGGGGGGGGGGGTTGGTGGAGGGTGTGTGTGTTCTGATGATACTCTTAAGTGCTCCTGCTCTCATTTTAATCAAAGGGACAACAGGGGTATGTAAAAGGTGAAACAGCGCTCATCTTACTGTTCAAACTACCTTCATGATGGGCAAAACGGTCCGACACGCAAATCTTGCCATTGGTAAACCTTGGAGCTCTAGCCAAGGACCCCCCCCCCCCCCCAAAAAAAAAAGTGATGTCATACACCCCTCCTATGACAGTCTGCAGATCATCTACAGACTCTGAAAACACTTTGACACAAGCTGAAGTACAGGTGTGGGAGAAGTTGAACTGAAAAAATTTGTATAAGATCAGGATATGGAGATTGAAGATCCACAGGATTACAACTTTTTTTTTCTTTACTGCCCAACACTCAATGATGAGGATGATCATTATTATATGGTAATCCTGTTTCGTTTTAGATTACTTGGCAGGCCTGTATTCTGTGCTTTCTTTCTTTATTAATATTTTTATTCAAGTGTCAACGTTACCTAACAAAAAAACCCACTAAAACATTAGTTGCAACATTGGTCAGATGATTTTCTTTCTCCATTCCTTGGATAGAGTTCCGAGGTTCATTAATGGCGACATTTTGTGTATGCGACCAGTCAGATGGTTTGCGTAATATTCTCAAAATAAAACCCCACAAATGACATTTCAAAGAGACAGGAGGATACTGACAGACAGAGAGACACAAAGAGAGATAGAGACAAAGGGTGAGAAAGAAAGAGAGAAAAAGGCAAAGAGATAACATGAAGCTTGAGAAAAATTTTAAAAAGAAAGCAAGCACATACATAAAGAAATTTATGGAAAGATTTAACAGGAGCAAAAACACACACACACACACACACACACACATACACATACACATAAAGGAATCAGTGGTCACATTTAATTCTTTATTCATATGCTAAACAAACTGACAGAGAATCTTGCATCCATAGAAAACAAACAGAAATGACAAAATCGAGTTTTCATACAAGATACAAAACTTTTGTTTAACAACACCTGAGGCTTTGAAAAAAAAAAACCACCACCAAAAAAACCCTCCCCCCTAACTGTGGAGTCTTTCCATCCTTCATACCATTACTCTTCCAATCCTACACCAGAGTCTGCAGCCAGCTTACTATAATCAAAGGCTGAAACCAACTGAGTCAGCCCAGCTTTGGCGGGGAAAAGTTTGCACCTTCAAATAATTTAGGCAGGTCTAACTGAACTTCTCACTTAGCTTCCCAAGCAGTCATTGGGACACCAGTCAGAAACTTTCCAGGAGTGTTTTGAGCATGCTGAACCTGGCAGACCTCACTTTTCTTACGGTTGTACACTGCATTTCTTAGGATCATATACTGCACTTGTTAAGATCATACACTGCATTTCTTAGGATAACACACTGCATTTCTTAAGATCATACACTGCATTTCTTAGGATAACACACTGCATTTGTTAAGATTATACACTGCATTTCTTAAGGTCATACACTGCTGCATTTCTTAAGGTCATACACTGCATTTCTTAAAATCATACAATGCATGCTGGGAATGTTTGTGTCATCCATAATCAGCTGCTTTTAGTTTTTATCTCTTCCCCCCCCCCCCCCCCCCCCCCCCCCCCCCCCCCACTTCTTTGTCCTTCGTTCCAGCCAGCAGGCAAATGGCCCACTCATCTAACATTTGGAACAGGATTTAACGTGTACAAAAACCATTTTATGCATGTTTGCATAATATGGTACCTCAGTTTATAGTCTCAACAGAAAAAACTTTTCGAGGGAGTGAAGTCGGTAATGATGTTAGTTTCTGGGAAAAAATCCCCTTGAACGGGCTTCTTGAAGGTGGCTGTAACTTATACAGTCAGATTGCATGCTCAACACTCTGACCACTTGGCTATCCCATCCCCCCAATCCCCAGTCAATTTCTAGCTGGGAAAAGGAGATAAGGCATCAGAACTGCAGGTCAAAGAAATAGTGTTTTGCTATGTCCCTGTTTTAGGACAGCACTCTTTTAATCAAACTATACATGCTATATTTATTTATTCTTTTATTTCGAAGATAATGGAATATTGTCAGATTGAGGGGAAGGGTAGCCCAACTTATGCATTGAGCTTGCGATCTGACAGTCTGGGTTCAAGCCACCACTGTGACACTCATTTGAGGGGATTTACCCCCTGGGGCTAAGATAGTATAATTACTGACACAACTCCCCCCCTCCAAAGTCCTTTGGATAAGACAATAAACCGAGACCTGTGTGCATACGCATGCGGAACATCTGGCATGCATGTTATAACGCAGTGACCTTAATGTGCGGGTAAATGGTTGCAGACACCGAATCTAACCATGTTAGTGAACCTGGGGGGTGTAATTGTGGAATGAATAAAGAAAAAGGGGTCACTTTCTTGCTGGGACACAGAGATAAGCTATCACTCACTACTGGAGGTCAGAGAAACTGTGTTTCACTACACCTCTGTTTCAGAACACAGGCTCTTTTAATACTATACATGATATATTGTCAGGTAATATGTCTTGTCTATCTAGCTGTCTGTTGAAAAATAAACACGATCACTGTTTGGCACCCCCCCCCCCCCAACCCACTCACTCACCCAGTCCACCCCATCCCCCTGCACTTTTCTTGTCACATAGTCATGGTTGTTTTTCTCTCTCTCACACACACACACACATACACTTTCACATTTGTGCACACACATAAGCCTCCTTTTGCAACAGATAACTGATTCATCAGAAAAGAGTCTGATATGTTTGTATCAGAGAGAAAAGGGAAGAGTGCAAAGACATGGGGGAGGGGAGAGGGATAAAAAGAGGGAAAGAGGGGAGAAAGAGAGGGAGAGAGAGAGATAGAGAGAGGGGGGGGGGCAGAGACAGAGACACAGAGAGAGAGGATAGAGGGAGAAAGAGACAGACAAGAGAGATAATGAAAGAGCAAGAAAGACAAAGCGAGAGAGAGAGAGACAGACAGACAAAGAAAGAGACAGAGACAAGAGAGAGACAGACAGAGAGAGACAAGACAGGCAGAGAGACAGACAGAGAGACAGAAAAAGAGCAATTTCTGCATTGTATTCAATTCTTTATCCTGTGGCACAGACAGTGGGCAATAACTCCAGAGGTCACAGTGGATCTGGTTCAGGATTGTCAGTTATGTACCTGGTGAGGCCTACAATTGATCAACTCACATAACATCCATGACGAAAGCATGCGCACGCATGTAATAACCCGTGTGGGCACATTTTCTCATCTCTCCTTTCTTTCTTTCTTTCTCTCAGAACGCACTGAGGAGTAACAGGGGCATCACATAATGAGTATGGGTCTTGACTAGGCATGCATACTTTAATTGTAGCACTTGGTGTGTGTGTGTGTGTGTGTGTGTGTGTGTGTGTGTGTGTGTGTGTGTGTGTGTGTGTGGTGTGTGTGTGTGTGTGTAAGTGTGTGTGTGTGGGTGGGGGGGGATGGTGTGTGTGTTGGGGGGTGTGTGTATGTATGTGTAGTGTGTGTGATGTGTAATGTGTGACTGTGTGTGATGTGTGACTTGTGACGTGTGTGTGCACACACGTGTGCATGCAAACACGTGTGCATGCAAGAGTGTCTTGTTTCTTGTGTGCTTCTGCTTGTTTGCTCAAAACTCACAATTATATCATTCTCCTTCTTCATCATGGAACTCTCAGACAGCAAGTATTATTGTCTGTCATATGAGTGAAAATGTACTGTGCTGCCATTAAGCCCCTGACAAATTATATCGTTCTATGTTCCTGTTCCCTTCCAATCCCATCTTCTTCCCTCTCTTGTGAGGGAAAGGAGGGGGGAGGTGAGGGGGGAAAGATAACCTAGTGGTTAGAGCACTGAGCTCACAATCTAACAGCCTGGGTTCGACCCACCACCTAGGCACCCTTTCAAGGAGATTTTTTACCCCTGGAGTTAACTTCATTACTGACTCCACTCCCCTTAAAGTCCGTCAGATGAGACTATAAATTGAGGTCCCGCATGCAGACGCAATCAGAACATCTTGCGCACATATTAAAATACCCATCCCGCCTTTTGGAAGAGTAGGCCATTGCATGCTAGTAGGAATGGGTGACAATTTAAAAAACAAAATCAGGCACACGCCTTGTGAAGCCTTTATCAACAGAATCAGGTTTTGTTTGCAATATCATTAGACAGCACCAATTACCTATGTCCAAGTTTCATTGACAAAAATGATATATGATTTATTTGAACCAAAAACCTTACTTGTAACGTGACACCATCTTACATGCAACTTCACCCCACATGCGAGTTTAAACAACACTCTCCAAAAAATAGAAGATAATGTTTTTAGATCAAAGTAAATACAAAGTAAATAAAAAGAAAAAGGATTGAGTAATACTGGCAATATGTATGAAACTAATATGTAAAACAAAACTACCAATAACTGCTAAAATAAACCTGATGATGATAACCATACCTAGTTGTCACGCTAAACTACAAAACCAGTCTATGATCTAAACAAATATGCACTGTAAATGACATATCAAAGCATAATAAAGTACTGAACTCATCTTCCAAATGCTTTCTGTTGATAGAGAAAGTTGTCTGCTCCTAAGTGATACCACAAATTCAAAACCAGATGCCATGGTTTGATTTGCACTCAGGGGGCCTATAAAGGCCCTATTAGAACTTTAAATAGCTTGCAACGTGATCAAAGAAGTAAAGGCAATGAACGCATGAGTAACAAAATCAAAGAAAAAATGAACCACTCATTCAAGAGGCAGTAACTTCACAACTATGTCTCTGATGTAGTTATTGAACCTCTGAACTCTACCCAAGGAATGAAAAAAACCACCCCACACTGTACAAAAGATCAACAGCAAATGACATAAACATGTAAATAACAAAATATCAAAGAAAAAGAAAACACACTCATTTATGAGACAGTCTGTATCACCACAACAATGTCTCGGTTGTAAAAACAAAAACCACATGCAAGTAATCATTTTTGTCTCAACACACCAAGTTACACAATTAACAGAACAACGCGATCTTATGTATGCCATCATCTGTGTTGTTTGAAGGAACACACACAAAAAACCCCACAAAAACACCATGATCCTACTGGTTCCCCTTATCTGCATTGTCTTCATTGGGATCCTCTTTCCACACTGTCACCAAACTATCAGCTTCCTGGGAAAGGAGAGGATGGTTTTTCAAGACCTCAGAGATTCTTTCCTGTTCCATCTTCCTTTTGGCTCGCAGTTTCTTCATGCACTCTCTCTGTCTCTCTTTCATCAGCTGGTAGCGGGCTGGGTTCGTCTGTCTGATGTGTCGCCGGTACTGCACGTAGCGGGACTCCCCTTGCTCTGGAGAAAATGCTGATAACGGTTTGTCGGAGAACCAGCGTTGTCTGTTCTTTGATGGGGAACCATAGAAACTCTCCAGCTCTGAAAGACACAGGCAGGTGGTTTGATTAGTGATGACTTAGAAATACAGCTTTTTATGTTCTTTTTATCTACAGTTCTATTGCAGTACAGAAAGATGACGAAGACTGAGAAAATAAGACCTGTTTAAATGATAATTTCAGACTTTATGTGATTGTCTTGGGGCGGGATAGCCTAGCGATTTGAAGGATGAGCTTGTGATCTGACAGTGTGAGTTTGAGCCACCATCCAGACACCCATTCCAGGGGATTTTCCCCCTAAGAGTTGTATTGTATTGTATACCACTTCAAGTCATGGCAGAGTTCTCTGCGTAAAATTCGGTTCATATCAGTACCGACTCCACTTCCCTGAAAGTCCTTTGGATGAGACTATAAACTGAGGTCCCTTGTACAAACACGCGCAGAACATCTTGTGCACATATTAAAACCTGTCCTGCCTTTCGGAAGAGAAGGCCATTGCATGCTGGTTGGAATGGTTGACAGAATCTAAAACAAACGCGTGCATACTGGCGTCATGTTTAGACATAATCCCCTAAATTGGAACGCAGCTATCTTAATGGTGGGTAAACGGTTACATATGCAAAATCTCACCATTGGTGAACACCAGAGCTCTACCTGAGGAACAGGGGGAGGAAAAAAGTACAACAAAAGATGATTATCTGATATCTTCCAAATCAAGATCTTTTGGCACTTGTAGTGGTAATAGTATCATGAAATTTTCGTCTATCATCAGTAGTAGTACTATTATATATTATTTTCTTCTTCTCTTGTTATCATAATTATTGTTATCAAATCAATACTGTTGTTGTAGTTTTTAATTACTCTAACAGTGATGAACCACCTAAAAGAACAATTATCTGGCCATAATGATGTGCATGCATACAGCAGTCTCCAAATTTCCCCAACCCATTCATTTCTCTGATCTTCCCTCCCCCTCCTATGTCGGAGTTAAGGTCATTTGTGTGTGATGAATTGCATCTCTCTCTGCCTTTGGCACTCTTTTAAAAAATAATATTGTGTGGTGGGGTTTACTTTTTTCCATGACAGTGAAGCAATTCTGACACCTGTGCAATAACCCTAACCTTCCTACCACACAGGAAAAATTGTGTGTGTATGTAAGACCCCCCCCCCCCCCCCCCCAAAAAAAAAAAGAAGAAAGAAAAACGCCAAAAAACAAACAAAACCAACCCAAAAAACCCAACAACAACAAAACCAACCAAACAAACAACAACAAAACAAAACAAAACCTGACATCAACAAAACACAAACAAATCAACCAACCTCAAAAACCTTTTTAACATTATTCATGATGTGCCTCTGGATAAATCAACACAAACTGATCAATTGACAGAAATTGGTGTCCATGGTATTCACAAAATCTTCCTTGAGGCTTAAGAAATAAACCAATATGAGCCTCAATATCATAACAGCAACAGTAACACACTGCCAGTTGATATGTGTGTGTGTGTGTGTGTGTGTGTGTGTGTGTGTGTGTGAGAGAGAGAGAGAGAGAGAGAGAGAGAGAGAGAGAGAGAGAGAGAGAGAGAATAACACTTTCATTACAAATTTTTATAAAATATCCAAACTCACATTTTTCAAAATTCCTATAAGACATTTCATCACTCAACAACAACAACAGCAACAAACACTATCCCACACCTCTTCAATTAAAACATTAAAAAAAAAAAAAGAAAAACCAAATATTTATACCTCATCTTATTTTACAGTATTTCGTCTTCATCCTGTCCCTCACGTTCAGTCATTTCCTTCTGAATGGAAGCGCTCAGTTCGAACAAAAACGGAGGCTGATTTCCATAACTCTCATCCAGTTCCATTCTCTCTGCTTTTCTCTTGGCGCGGAGTTTCCTCATGCACTCTCTCTGCTTCATCTTCATGGCTTGGTAACGCGCTGGGTTGGTCTGCTGGACGTGACGTCGGTATCTCACGTAGTAGGGGGAGTCAATTCCTAGATAGTTAGCGGACATGGCTGGGTTGTTGTGAACTTGTTGGTGCCTTTTCCATCTTTTGTACCACTGGTTATTCTGGTAGGATGTAGATGCTGAGGAAAGACAATTAAAAAAGAGATGTCACTGCTAATAATTGTCTTTGTTTGGTTTGGGTTTGTGGTTTTTTTAAAATTCCATGAGATCGGTAAAGAAATTAGGATTTGGAAGATAAACAATATATAGATAGTGATGATGATGAATAATGATACTGATAAATTGAGTAAAATGTCAATGAATACAAAAATATATGATAACAAAGAGATGTTTTTAAAACAAGAGTTAATTCCAATATATTTGTAAAGATATTAGAGTTTGGAACACAAAAAATATATATTGACAGTGATTAAATCGATAAAGTGAGTAGAATGTTAATAATTAATACAGAAATATCTGATAATAAAGAGATCTTTTGAAAACTTGATTTGAAAACAAAACATTGTAATCTTTTCTGTTCTTGTTGACTCAAAATACTTTACTTTTGTGTGTGTGCCCATGCATTTATGTGCATGCAGGTTATGTACATTGTTGCAGGAGCATGCATTTTTCTTTTGTTTGTTTGGTTGTTCCTTTTCTTTAAAAAATTTTTACATAAGTTTCTGTGGTCCGTTCCATGATTCATGCTGGCAATAACAAGGCAGGTTAAGCATAAGACAGGTGACTGGAGTCAACAGTGTTGGTTTTGTCTCCTATGCTTTTGGTGGAGCATGGGTTACTCTCAGCTGGGCTCAATTCTTGTTTTGCTATTTTGGAAAGGTTTGTTGTTGCTGTTTTTATTGTTCTGTTGCTGTTCGTTTTGTTTTGTTTACTTGTTTCCTTGTGTTGGTTGTGTTTGTTGCTGCTTTTTTAGGAGAAGCGTTTGGTATATTATATTTTGTTTGTTATACTTTTAGTTTTGTTTGATAGTGTTTGTTTCCTGGTTTCTTTGGTGGTGTTCTTTACTTCTTTTCTTTCTTTCTTTTTTAAAGAGTTTGTTTGATTATTTCAGGTTTTAGTGGTTGGTTTTGTTCTAAGTTTGTTTGTCGTTGATAAAGCAAAAAAGATACATCTGAATCTGTAGCAATGCTAATGGATTGAATTCACTTCAAATCAGTCTTGCCTTGGAGGCACCCATGTATATTTACTGAACCTTCTCTCCTCTCTCTTGAACTTTCCCTGAGGAGACACTGAGGCCCGGCACAACAACTGTCACGTGTTTCGGGCAAGTAGAGCCTGGCAAAGCCCATCCCTCTCCATGTAACAGATTACATGTCAGGCTGTTTGTGCACTAGCAGCCCCATGGATTTGACTGTTTAATTTGTCCAATTTCTTTTCTCTATTGCTTCAATCAGCAAAACCACAGTTTACTGAGAGTATACAAGTTGTACAGATCTTTTAAAAAAATTAACCATGTTTTCATGAATAAGCTATTTCAACAGCCAAGCTCACAGCAGTCACTTCAGCAAAATAACTGCACAGACAATCTGTAGAAAAAGACCATCTGGTGTAGACGTACAGAAGCAGAGCACTGTATAGTTCTGCTTTCATCCTGAATATTTTCATAAAAAGACAGCATCACCGGACATACCTATGAACAGAAAGCAATTCTCTGGGAGCAAGAGACAGCATCCTCTTTGAGTGCAGCAAGATCACAGAGTGAACCAAGGACTAATGACATCACATGGCAGAGGAGGGGAAAAAAAGAGCGCAAGGGATGAGTGAGAGCAGGGGGCCTGGGAGGAGGGGGAAAACAGGAGGATATTTTCTAGGAAAAAGGATGGTGTATCACAGCTAAATCCTTGTCACTGTACTCTCTCTTCAGACAATAAACAATGCCCACTGCCATAGAAGGTGAACATTGTGTGCACATGTGCACACAGACACCAGTCAACACAAGCACATATGCAGATATGCCTACACATGTATGCATGCATGCAGACATACTTGCAAACACACACACACACACACATGCATGCGCGCACACACATGCACGCGCGCACACACATACACCTCTAAACAAAGAGCAGCAGTACCAAAAACAAACCAAAAAGCTCAAAATGAGACCAAAAACAAATATATTGATTTATTTATTTATTCAAATGACCACCTACAAGATACTAACAGATTAAAAGATGTGCTATAATAACTAATTTACAACAGACCTACATGCTTCAATTGTAGGCTCAAGCAACAGAGCAATTACCATGATATATAAACAACGACAAATAAAGAATGAATAAGATATAGAGGTAAACATATGTCTGGTTTTCTATAAACAAACAAGTAAACAAAAGCCAGCTGTAACTGGTTTACGAAGAAAATGGTGAAATTATGTGTACAGGCACAGGGGCGGGATAGCCTAGTGGTTAAAGCACTGCGTTTCTGATCTGATGGCCTAGGATTGAGCCACCATGAAGGCACCTGTTTTAGGGAATTTTACCCTGGAGTTAATCAGTACTGATTCCACTCCCCCAGAAATCCTTTGGATTAGACTACAAACCAAGGCCCTGTGTGTGAAATGCGTATGTGTGCTTAAGTTCTGCAGACACTCTCTAGATTGGAGAAAGCAAACAACGTCTAAAAGAATGATAGTGACTGAACAAAGAATACACGAAAAGATGGGGGAAAATCAAATGAGATCTAGTAAATAACTAATCAAGTGAAGTCAAGCCAAACTTAATCAAATTAACCAAACAAAATTCTATTTAAGCATGAAAAAGACTTAAAAACTTGAAATAGTTTTGAAGTCAGAAGTTTACAAAAACACACATAAAAACCAACAACAACAGAGTTTGCAAATCAGGCATAGCATTAGATATCACAAACAAGGAACTACCATTTGCAATCCGAAATCAGTATTAAGATGACATGCCTCCAACATCCCTATACTACTACCAACTTTCCCAACACATGTTCAACTCAGAAATATAACATAAGCAGCCATAAGCAGCCACAGAGATGCCTTAGTTTAGATGGACTGTTTTTGGTGTGTGTGTGTGTGTGTGTGTGTGTGTGTGTGTGTTTATAGTATGTTCTTTCGAGCCAGAAGGCCCATAGAGCGAGTTATCGGTTTCTGTAGCGTAGCGAACTGATGGTTTCACACTCTGTGACAGGAGCTAGTCTGTCGCCAATACTTCCCAGCAGAGCTGGTACCACTTGTACACCGGGTGGAGGAGGAAAAAGGTTAAAGTGTCTTTCCAAGGACACAACACGAGTCGAGCTGGATCGAACCGCGGACCTCTGGATCACGAGTTACAGCTCTAACCACTCGGGCCACGTTGCTCCCTGTGTGTTATCTGACTACACTGTAAAACATTTTTTCTCAATTTTGACCACAGCTTCTGATAAATGTTGCATGGCTGAAATCTGACAATGTATGGAGATGGGTCAGACTCATATGAGGTAGGTCCAAGCTAATCCATTCATCACTTAGCCATTACACCCAGCGTTAAGAGGCAGCAAACAAAGCGTTCCACTCTGCTTTCTGGGCCAACTAGTCATGATCCCAGATGTGCATCTGCCTTCATCTCACTTTCTACAGTTCTTCTCCACGTTGCTTTGGTCTTCTTTCTTCTCCTTCTTCTGGGGTCCAGTGCAATGCTGTTCTTGCGATTGACTGTGGGTCTCTTCGGAGGATGTGCCCAATCCACTTCCACCGTCTTCTGGTGATGATGGTTCCCATGTCTTCTTGCCTGCATCTCCGTAGTAGGTCTTCATTGGAGATCTTCTCTGGCCAAAAGATCCGGAGAATTCTTCGCAGGCATATGGTGTGGAAGGATCGAAGTTTGGTAAGATCCACTTCCGTCATCTTCCAGCACTCAGAACCGTACAGGAGCGTAGACACAACACAGCTCTGGTATAGCTTCAGCTTGGTGTTGGTGCTGTACTGAGTTGATCTCCAGATATTGTTCATCTCCCTAAACACATTCCTGGCCTTGCCCAGTCTGTTGTGGATGTCTTCTTTTGTGCCGCCCTCTGGTTTGATGATGCTGCCAAGGTATGTGAACTTGTCTGTCTGGCGCAGGTCAGTTCCATTCACTTTCACAGGGGCTGGTGTGTTCACATTGAGCGACATTGTCTCTGTTTTCTTGGTGCTAATACGAAGCCCCACTTGCTGTCCGAATGTTTGGAGTCTGCTGGTCTTCTCCTGGATATGTTGGTGTGTGTGGGACAGCAGCGCCAGGTCATCCGCAAAGTCAAGGTCGTCTAGTGTTGAGAACAGGCTCCAGCGAATCCCTCTTGGGGTGTCTTCTGTCGTCTTCCTCATCACCCAATCAATGGCCAGATTGAAGAGAACTGCTGACATCACACATCCTTGTCTTACTCCAGTCTTGACTTCGAAGACAGTGTTGCTATGGCCCACAGAGCATCTGAAGTTGTCATAGAAGCTTTTGATAAGGTGTACCAGTTTCGATGGGATGCCAAGGATACTCCAAAGGCTGTCTCTGTGTATGCTGTCAAATGCCTTTTCGAAGTCCACAAAGTTCACATACAGTTGTCTTTGCCACTCTGTGCACTGTTCGATGATGTTTCTGAGCGTGAATATCTGGTCTATACATCCTCGTTGCTTCCTGAACCCTGCTTGTTCCTTCCTCAAAGCATCGTCCACAGCGTCTGATATTCTTCTGATGATGACCTTGGCCAGTATCTTGCTTGGCACAGACAAAAGAGTGATTCCCCTCCAGTTGTTGCAGTCGCTCAGGGTTCCTTTCTTGGGGATTTTGACTATCACTCCCTTGGTCCAATCATCAGGTACTTTCTCGTTCTTCCATGCAGTTGTGAACAGTGGTTGCAGTATGTCAGCTGCCTAGTTCAGAATCTGCCTTGAACAGTTCGGCACCAAGGTTGTCCTGGCCTGGTGACTTGCCGTTCTTGAGGGTCTTGATGGCGGCCACTATCTCTTCCTTTGTTGGGTGGTTGACGTCAATGTCTAAGTCTTTTGTAGCTTCGGGGATGTCGGCTGTCTCGTCAGGTGGTGGTCGGTTGAGAACTTCCTGGAAGTGTTCAGCCCATCTTTCATCTTGCTCTTTCTCTGTTGTCAACAGTTTCCCTTGTCTGTCCCTGATTGGTCCCCCAGCGCTCCTCTTAAATTTGTTGCATACTTTCTTGGTGATTTTGTAGACTCTCCCTTGCTCTCCTTGGGCCGCCGCCTCTTCTGCCTCAGCTGCCAGATGGTCCATGGCTTCTCTCTTGTCACGGCGTGCGAGTCTCTTCACTTTCCTGTGTGCCTCTCTGTACAACTCTTCCTGCCTCTCTCGTAGCCGTGGAGACTTTACTTGCAGAAGTCTCTTCTTGGTCTCTCTTCTTTCTTTGATGGCATTGAGGGTCTCTTGTTGGATCCAGTCATTGTTGGTCTTCTTCTTTTGATGGCCGATGTTGTCCTTGCTGCTCTCAGTGTACAGTTTACAGATCTGCTTCCATGTCGTATCTATGTCATGCTGTTCTGTCATGTTCTGCAGGATGTGGAATCTGTTCCTCAGATCGTTGACGAATGCAGACTTCACGTTGGTGTCTCTCAATCGCTGGGTATCAAATCGCGCTTGAGTGGTTGGTCTTGTGTTCTTCTTCAGTTTCATCTGGATGTGTGCTGTCACCAGGTGATGATCGCTCCCGACATCCGCACTTCACTTGGTTCTCACATCCAGGAGAGATCGTCTCCACTTACCATTGATCATCAGATGGTCAATCTGGTTCATATCTCTCCCATTCGGCGACGCCCAAGTCAGCTTGTGGATGTCCCGGTGCGTGAATAGGGTCCCTCCTATCACTAAGTTGTTCGTGGCGCAGAACTCCACAAGTCTCTCCCCGTTGTCATTTCTGTTCCCCACCCCGTGTTTTCCCATGACTCTCTCATAGTCGGTGTTGTCACTTCCAACCTTGGCATTTAGGTCCCCCATGATGACGATGAGGTCATGGCGTGGGGCTTTCTCTGTCTCTGTCTGCAGCTGGTGGTAAAAGTCATCTTTGCTCTCATCGCTGCTGTTGTTGGTTGGTGCGTAGCACTGGATGATGGTGATGTTGATGTGTCTTCCCTTCAGTCTCGCACTCATTAGTCTGCTGTTGATGGGCTTCCACTCCATAAGGCATCGCTCAACGCCTTTCTTGAGGATGATGGCAACTCCCTCGTGGTGCTGGTCGTCGTCTCTCCCAGAGTAGAGGACGGTTTCTCCGGTGGTGGTTCTCACTCTCCCAGATCCAGTCCATCTACTCTCGCTTACTCCTAGGACATGGAGGTTGAATCTTCTCATCTCTAATGTTACCTGTGCCAGCTTGCCCGTCTCATACATCGTCCTCACGTTCCAATGTCCTAGTCTGATCTTAGTTTTGGTGGTGTTCAGGTCTTCCCTTATCCTGCTGGTAGCTTCCTCTCGGCTTTGGCCGTCAGCATTCATACGAGTCTCACTGGACCCGGGAGGTCCTTCGCACGCAAAAGTATAAGTTTTCTCTGTTGCTGTTTCTGTAACTGCTCTTTTTTTTATGGGACAGGGTTGTTAGCCCTGTGCCCAACCCCCAACCTTGTGTTGGTGTGTGTTGGTGTGTGTATGTGTGTGTGTGTGTGTGTGTGTGTGTGTGTTTATAGACTACACTGTAAAACATTTTTCTCAATTTTGACCCAAGCTTCTGATAACATGTTGCATGGCTGAAATCTGACAAAGTATGGATGTGGGTCAGACTCATATTGAGGCTAGCGTCCAAAGCTAATCATGATTTAAATAACAATGACGTCATTTTCTACTTGTATGCTGACCATTACAAAAAACTGCAGCATCTTGATTGCTGAGAAGATTCAGAATGGCATGGCAAAAGAGAGCATGTTATATGACATTCTGAGGTTTTTTAATTTTAGTTTCACTGGTTGACAGTGCTTCATCCATTCCTTTGCACTCCATGGCATGTTCTCCTTTAAAGGTAGAAAGGGATTTTATGATGCATGCACGATTATGTTTATGCATGGGACCTCAATTCAAAATCTGATCCCAAGGACTGGAATAAATCAGCACAGAAGTTGGTTCTGAAGAGAAAATTCTTTGACTCCTTGAGGAGCCTTTGGGGGTAGTGCACTTTAATGCATGCATCTTGGGGGACTGAAGGGGATAAATTTGACCAAATCACAAGACTGCTCTTGCTTGCAATGAACTAGAGTGCTATTCAAGGGCACAACTGAAAACTGGAGTTGCGTCCCATGATGGCTTTCTCAGCATTTTGGAAAATGGCCATGTACCTTTGATATAAATTGTCAATCAGATAAACTTTTAAGAAATAAAAAAGAGTGAGAGACAGTGAATGAATTGTGCAGACAAGTTTTCTATGCATATATAGAGATCAAATCCGTATACAATGTGACTACACAAAAAGTTTAAAATCAAGTTCCCGTGGATTAACTTAATAGTCTACTATATCTTAAGAAAACTTTGGGGCTTTTATATGCCCAATCCTATGAAGAGTTGACAAGAGAGAATCATTAGCACCTGGCAACAAAGAATGGATCTGCGGCTTCATCAGCAACTGCATCATGCCAGCACCCATCCCTGAAGTCAGAATGTGGCTACCTTAATAGTGTGTGTGTGGGGAGGAAGGGGGAACCGTTTGCATACCCAAAAATCTCATCATTGATGAAACTAGGAGGAGACAAGGAACAGCAAAAAAAACAACAACAAAATCCAGTGCCCACAATGCACCCAAATGCATGCTTCTTGGATTGTATAATTATGTCTATAACCATATGAGTGAACTAAACTTGAAAACTGATGTTTGATATAAGTAAAGCAACACAGATAAAGACAAACGTTTGAGTGTACAATCCGAATAAGGGCAAACTGCTGTTGCTATTGCATCAGTGAGCCACGGTGCAGTTTGTGTAATCAAATTGAATATTTCCTGTTATAAAGATATTCAGCGGGCACTCTGTGTCAGGGGATGGGTTAGCTCAGTGGTCGGAGCACTCGCTTTCCCCCAGCCAAGTTAAGCAGTGTCGAGCGTGGTTACCAGTTGGATGGGTGACCGTTTGCACGCCTTGGCTTCAGTACAGTTCCCCCAGTTCACCCAGCTGTAAATGGGTACCTGCCCTCTTTAGGGTCAGGGAAGGTAAAGCAGCGAGGGAGAGGAGATGGGCACCACCCTCAATATGCTGGCCCTAGAGAAGTGAGGTCTCTCACGCCTCGCTCCCCTACGACCTTATAGGTTATGGGACTCCTTTACCTCCCTCCTTTTACCTTACTCTGTGTGTATGCAAGATCTAAATATCCCAAATAAGTAAATATTTACAGATGTAAGAAGTTCAAATGACAGGTTATTTGACACTGCCTTTGCTCACATGCATAAAATGTTGGCTATTTCATAGCAGTTTTAAATCATTCTCATTAGCCACCAGCATCCTGAAGTCTTTCCAGTGCTGAAAAAACAACAACTGAAAGAGAAAATAAAAACCCACAGCACAAAACCCCCACAAAAATCCCCCCAACTTGTCACCAGGTGCAAGACTGACATATTCCAAGAAAATGAAACAGAACTATGACATACTCTGTTGCTGTCACCAACAGAAAACCTCAATGACATATCAGTAATCTTTTTTCCAGCACGTCATGTGGTCAATCTTGTCAGATATTAACTTCTATCTTAAGAGTGTTTTTCCTATATACCTTGGAAGAGTCATATACAACTCTTCACTAGAATTTCTGTACTTTTCCTGTGTTCTTCTTCAGACTGAAATGTAGGCATCTGTGATGCTATTTTCCCCATGTGTCATCAATCCCAGTCAGACATGACAGACGAAAACAGAGTCTCTCCATCAACTACTGGTTCTGTTCTCTAGCTGGACTGTCCTTGTTAACTGAAATAATGATTTCTTCCCCCATGATGAAGGCCCTCTGTCCTTCCCGAAGCTGTCGTAATCGTTCCTTTCGACGCTGTTGACGCAATCTGGTTTGTTCCAGCATTCTCTGATAGCGCTCAGGGTCTTGGCGAAGACGTTCCCGATAACGGCGGTCTCGTTCCTTGCGGCCCCAGTTCTTGGGAGTTTTGCTCTCCCTTGAGGAGCCCGACATCCACCGGTACAGCATTTCTGCCTCTGCTGCAAAGGGAACAAAGGTTTGGATTAATCGGAAACATCCGATGCTTATCTCTGGCAAATATCTAGATGGAAAACTAGTCATATTTATTTGAGTCCATGCTTACGGAGATGGCGATGTAAGAGCATTGAGAGGTTTTTAAACTGCACTAGTCAACTTGGTCTGATAGGGTAAAACAAAAGATAGAAGCAAGAAAAAAAAACTGACGAATTCTTGTGAATCCCTGTGCGTTCTTGAGAAAAAAGTGAAGTTTTCAACAGGTGTACACTATCACCTCACCATCATCAATAGGATTCAAGCATCTTTGTCTCATTCCAGTGGATTCCTACATGATGGAAGAAGAGAGTTCCTACTGAACATAAGTTGAATAAAGCCAGTCTTTTCTCAAAGGAAGAAAAGATTGTATACCAACTTTCAGAAAAATGTCCTGTAACATTTTGTGGTCAATCTCACCAGTTATCTCCCAAGACTGCTTGAAAGTGTATTACTGATCCTTTCATTGATACAGTCTGGATATCCTCCACCTGAAAAAAATTCTCGCACGCTAACTGTTTTACAATTTAGATAAGTTCAGATAACAATTTTCTGATTCAGAAATGAATGATCGGAGATCTGAAGAAGACAAGATGCTTTGTTTGTTTTTTGGTTGCCTCATCATTTGTGACATTCCTGTTCCCACATCACTCATGCTGGTTTCTCCATCCCAGCCACACCAAGGCTCATTATGTGAGATATCTTCAAAGTCAGAAGTTCATAAGGAATTTATCAATTTTAGGATGTTGTGAGGCCACCCACCTGAAGGGCCTTGCACTGCTGCTGGGTCATTTTGTGGTGTTCGGGGATGTTGTCCTGATTCTATATACACAGGACATACTTGCAAAGCCTAATGCTGATGGCAATGGTAGCTTATTCACGAAGCCAGAATGAGAGAGACACCCACCTGGGGTGGTGACCACCTCAACATCCCTCAAACAACCTTCTCCCATAAATCTCCAGACCTCAAAGGCTCTGACACAGACTCACCACAGGTACAAAAGTAGAGGAAACCAAATCTGAGACCACCATGAGACCAGAGCAACAGGAGACACCGAGTCGACTTCTTTTTTCCCCTTTCATCTCATGATGGTCAGTGGTGATGAGGATCATGCAATGATAACATATTATATATCTTTACTAGAATGCATGAAGGGTTGTCACCTCCAAGAGATGAACAGATGCTAGCTTCCCAGAAGCTTTTGGGCTTATCAGGTGCTCCTTCTTAAGCACAGTGGTTTAAAAGAGCCTGTAATATGACCAGAAGTGTCTGAGAAGCTAGCAACTCTTAGGCTAGGCAAATGCTGGTGAGATTTTCTTCATTCATTTAATGGCAATATCACTAAGTATTTGTTTGACTTGTCATAGTTTAAATTTTGTGATACACTCTACAGAATGGCACCATGATTATATATAGCTATAAAGTTAAAGCTATAAAGCTATATAAGTTATAAAACAATATATACCATCTAAGTGAGTTATAAAACAATATATTCCATCTAAGTGCTATCAAGTCTACCCAACAGTTGTTTCTGGGAAATAGTTCCATAGACAGGCAGACACACGTCACATATACAATCACATGCAGAAACAGAGGAAAAATTGTGAGTGTGTGCACACGCGCATGTGCATACACATGTTGGAGCATGTAAATTTGGGAAAGGGGGGGAGGGGGGAGAGAGCAAATGCTCTCATTATGAATGTCATCAATTCATTCATTTTTCCTACATTGGTTTATACTGGGTCTTACTCATTCACTCAACAACCGAGTTCACACAAGTAGCATTGGAACAATAAGCTAGAAGCTCATATCAGGAGATCAAAGGTCTAGAGGTAACGCACCACCTAGAGGGTGAGAAGTGCAGGTTCAATCGGTCTATTCTTAAAAATTGATATCTCTTAACAACTTTTTTTAAAAGTTAGCATCAGCTTAAAATCAATATTGAGGTGCTACTAAACAAATCATTGAGAAGATACCCAAAATATTCCCTTGTTGATCATTTTTACAGTGCTGTTTTGTGTGCTTGAGTGATGTTTTCAACTTGCACACATACACTTGTGCACAGTGCAATGCACCTTATCTCTTTCACATACAAAAACACAGACACAAACACATAGGCTTTATCCTGTATAATGTTTGCGGGTATAATAGAATAACTTCTTGATGAATGTGTTTTAGGACTATGCCTTTCTCATGTTTCAAACATTATTCAATGCTTGATTAATATTTTATATGTGCACATCTTCCATCATATATACATACACACATTGTTCTGTATCATCTCCCCCCACCCCCTTCTTCATTTGCAAGATATTACTTTTGACTGGAAAGATGTTGAACTGAATACACATACACAAACACACACACGCACACAGAAGAATGTCAACAAATGCACCCACACAAGCATAAGCATGAACACAAAACACATTTACACTTACATGTGCATGCACTTCACACACACACACACACTATGCACATGCACGAGCACGTCTGTAAACAATGAAGACCTACCTACACAACTGACAGTACCTTCCACTGACAACAGTTATGAACAGCCATCTCCAATTATATTATAGTTACCTTCATGAGCCGTTCACTGGTGCCAAATTAAGTAATGGGAATATAAGGAAAGGCAATGCTTATATCTAAAATCTTGGCTTTTTTTTTTTACAATCAGCAGATACATTAGTTCTGACATGATCATGATCATACAGTTTATCACAGGCACAAAGAGGCATGCTCACTGTGTCATGTCATGCATTGCCAGGTAACTGAATCAAGATAAGACTTAAGATTGTTTTTTATATAAAAAAAAGTCCAAAACAACTCTTGCCAACAGAAATACCCTTCTCAGGACTCTCTCTTTGTGCCCTCTTTGCAACTCAGCTCTGACTTACATAAGTTCTTTTCTGATAAAATAAGCAATCAATGTGTCAGACAATTTTTAAAAAATCAGATAGCAATCTGGTTCTCTCTATGTCTGACTTAAAATACTGTTTATAAACATGTGTTTCTTTAACATTTTTCCATCAAACACCCACAATTACCTTCTACTGTATTTCAGATGGGTAGCTGGGCAAGTACATTTTGGTGCTGTGATTTTAGGACTGCCTGCAATTTAGACCAAATGCATTCAAGCTAAACAAACTAGAACATGCAGTCCAAGTAGTCTTTAAAAAACCCACTTAAGTCAAGAGACACCAATAGGCAGCCTGTATTCCTCTGCATCATGAAAATATTCACTAGTGTATATGATTTATTTTATATTTTGCTGGATGTCATCAGGCAACAACCCTGATATGGCCTCTGTATTCAGCTGGATGATAAAGTTTATCACTGGACCAGACCCTGTATAGACAGTCATCTTTGTACAAAACAAAGTACCCTGTCCCCTCCCAACCATTTCATAATTCACACACACACACAAAGTAGAGAGGAGAGCTAGTTTTTAAGCTTCCTAAAATGCATCTTGAACCATATATGAATGGATGCATACATGTGAAGAGCTTGCCTGATACTGTCCTAGTTGTTACCAGTCCTTCTGGCATTCACAGTACACTCTACCTCACAAACAAAAACCATGATACCACACACCTACGTCTGACAACAAAAATGCTCATGCACCACACCAAAGCATTCTTCAAATCTGCCACACGAAAGAAATGACTAAAGCAAATAAAATCACCATTTACCTTGTGCTATTTCGAGATGTTCTCACGATGCTCTTCTTTTCTGCAGTAGACACTTGTGTTGTCTGTGCTCGAGTGCTTTCATGATCAATTAACAGTCCACTGATGTTTGTGTGTCCACTTACTGGTCAGACAATGATGGTGCACAAAGATGACAGCGTGCAAAGATGAAGGACAGGAAGAGAAGACGAGCAACACCGGGGAAGGAAATGTGAACAGCATGTGTTAAACCCGACACTGGCTTAAATGGGCCAATAATATGATTTGTGTGTAAAGTTGTAGCACTGCTTTACATTAACTCAGTTTCTGTTGCCATCCTAATTATAATCATTATAATAACCACAGTATTCTTTATAACAAGTGCAAATCATAAACATGTTTGAGTAAGCAGGCATTCCTAGTTCATCAACTCTTTCTGGTTGTTCCACACTGATCCCTCGTTTACAGTGTCCTGTTCAATGGTCTCCCCTGTCCAGAGCCTCGCTACAACATTTTTCACTTTCTCTTTTCCTAACTTGGAGCACAATGTTTCTTCCACTGTCCTGTGAAACAAGTTACCTTCCACTGACAGGATAATTTTTCATCAGTTTCTCCTTTATCCCCAAAGTAGAGACTCATCATGAATGATCATTGTATTTATAAACTTAAACTTCCGACAGTCACTGTTCTTAGTTGATCAATCCAGTTCAACTGTTCTCTTAAAACAGACATTTCCCTTAACATTTCATCACTATCGCACTACTCAACAATTATAGAAATTCCAAATAATGTTCCACATGAAAAAACAAATCTATTTGCACACCAAATTCCACTTTGTGCTTCATATATACACACATTTGCAGGCACTAAGTCCACCTAGGTTGTGAAGGAACTGTAAGAAAACAAAAAAACCTGACAACCCAAAACACCAGCTAAAAAAAAAAAAAAGCGTAACAAAACAAAACCCAAACCAAAAAGCACCAAACTTCACTTTTGGGGATTCTAAATATACAGATGCACATACGCTCTAAATTTTTTGTTTGTTCTGCAAGTACATCGGGATTATAAGAAGAAAACAAAACAAAAACGTATTCTACAGAATCCCAAGTATCAACAGTCACAGATTTAGAGTGAAACAAAGTGCAGACTTTTTTTTTTTTTTGGAGGGGGGAAGGATGGAGGGAGAAGAGGGTTTATTTTTTATTTTTGAGGGGGAAGAGTTTGTAGTTGTGGCAGGGGTGTATTGCGGAGACGGAAGAGTTCTTTCACTGCAAACTTTCCTGGTACATTCTCATCAGGTTCTTCCTCCTCTCCATCTGTCTCCTCTTTCTCTCGCGAGCCAGCTCTCGAGCACGCTGAAATTTGACAGGATCCAGCTTCAGACGCTGCCGATATTGTCGCATGTATTCCCTTCGACGCCAGCTTGCATCTGCAAACAGCCACATCATTCTTGCATCAAAACACCCCTGTCTGATGTTCACTTCATGTCAACGCATTTTCAAGAAAAGTTACCAGAACCCTATTGTGCAAGTATGTGAAGGGAATTAAGAGAGAGATTAGATGACTGAGATTGAAGACAAGAGAGAGAAAGGGAGAGAGAGAAAGAAAGGGGGGGGAGGCAGGAGAGGGGTGAAATGAGAGAGAGGGGGGAGAGAGGAGGGAGGGAGGAGGAGAGAGAGATAGATAGATAGATAGAGAGAGAGAGAGAGATCAAATAAACCCATTTTTAACAGAAATTATAACTTTTATCTTGGTTTATGTGACTCTCAAATTACCATTAACATACAACGAGTGATATGATTTTGAAAAAAACAAAACCCCAAATATTCACCTCACTAACTCTAACAGTTACCTACTACCTCTAGGTCTTCTGACCTAAGCACAGACTACGTGTGACATGCACCTTCTTTCTTGAGGTGACCAACTTCATACAAATACCAATGTCAAGCTATAGGGAAACTAACCCCCCCCCCCCCCCCCCCCCCCAAAATAATAATAATAATGATAGAGCAGAACGATTTTTTTCTCCATTAAAATGGACTGAGAAAAAAACCAACATTTAATAGACAACTAGTTCATGTTAACAGTGGGAAACCTTAGCCAACACTGACTTGTTAGTGAAGCAGCTGGACAAGATGTTATAGCACAATGCTAAAGGGTGTTCAGCAAGTCATGCATAGTCTCCCTCCTCTCCTATGGGAAAAACGAAAACTGAAATCATGCCATAACACAACACAAAATACTGCACAACCTTCTTTTTTACCGGAGTCCAGAGTCCCTCTTAATTGTATGGAAAAACATCAGGTTTGCAACTGTGATTAAGATTCACTCTCCCTCCTGATGTCTTTTTTTTTTCCCTTTCTTACCTTTCTTTAACAATTCTTTAAAGATTTTATTGGAAAGAAATATACCACACACAACCCCCCCTCCCCCTTTCACAACCACCAAAAACCAGAACTCTGACATCTGCAGGTGTAGAATGTTATTACATGCTGCACAACCCTGATAGCTGGAGCCGCTCTTTTGGGTGAAGAAGGAACCTACTTCAGACTGACTGATAAGAACATGAAGTGGAAAAGCCATACTTCTTTCAAAAACAAGAGAAGAATGGACAGCGAAAACAGAAAAACTGACAAAAATCAGAAGACCAATTTGACTGATAGTGGCTGTGGAGGGAGAAAGAACTCCTGACTCCTTTGAAAAAAGAAAGTGGGAAGACAGAGAAATGACAAAAAAGAACAAAAAAAGATAACACAGAAAAGACAACACAGTAAGAAAATAATGATCACAAGGACAAGAAGAAGAAAAGAAAAAAGGCTAGCAAAGGCAATGCTGCAAAAATGAAGAACTGAACATCAATGCACCTTTATTAAACACTGCTCATAAGACTTCATTCATCTGTGGGAGAACTTGAGTCGCATCTTTCTCTTTCTCTGGGCCTCTTTCAGCCTGTACAAGGTGTACTTTCTGGGATCCTCCTTCAACCGTTGCCTGTACTGCCTCATGCGCTCTGCATTGCTGATTCCCGGTTCATAAGTCCGTCGGGGCTGATGTGCCCAGTCTCCTTCGCTTACTGGTAGCTCTCCTGGCTGAGGTTCCTGATTGCCCCACCACAGAGTCGCTGAAAGGAGGGAAGAAAACACACACTCTCTTAGACTGAAGAGACTTGCTGTATGCTACATTGTTGAAAGCATCCTCTTTTCTTGACTAAGCATTTGATTTATCCTATTCTTTCTGTCACACACTTTTTTTTTAGACTGAAGAGACTTGCTGTGTGCTCATAAACTGCTTTGTTGAAAGATGGAAGCATTCTCTTTTCTTGACTATGCATTTGATTTATCCTATTCTTTCCGTCACACACTTTTTTTTTAAGACTGAAGAGACTTGCTGTGTGCTCATAAACTGCTTTGTTGAAAGATGGAAGCATTCACTTTTCTTGACAATGCATTTATCCTTATCTTTCAGTCACACACTTTCTTGGACTGAGGAGACTTGCAGTATGCTCATAAACCACTACATTGTTCAAAACTGGAAGCGTACTCTTTTGTTGACTATGCATTTGTTGCCATATTTTTTTCAGTCACACACTGTCTTAGACTGAAAAGACTTGCCGTATGCTAATAAATTGCTATGTTACTGAAAGCTGGGAACATACTTAAAAATTTTTATTTTATTTTTATTTTACTATGTGTTACTTTACCAGTCACACACTCACTTACACTTTGACTGATGAGACTTTCTGTATGCTTACAAACTTCTGCATCGCTGAAATGCATCCAAAACTTAAAGAAGAGTATGAGAACTGACATCAGTACAAAAACTGGTGATATTTGAAGAGTACTGTATGATTCTCAGCAATATTCATTTCTGCTGTTGAACCTCTATGCCATTCTGCAGTAGGGAGATTGTTCTGATCTTGCTTTTACATGGTGTTATTTTCTTCCTTTTTTTTTCTTGGTAGTTTAGTATAAATGTGTGCAGGTCTTAACAATCTGGAGGGATAAGCATTGCCTCATAAAGAAGCTTTGCTGCATGGGCATAAACTGTTCTTATTATAGAAAGTAGTATACTGTATGTATACACCCTCTGTGACTCAACAGATTGGCTCCACTGTCATAAACTGACACTGTCTGTAAAAGGAGGGCATGCGTTCTTTGTGAGATGTGCTACACACAGCGATAAACTGTTATCAAAAAGTAAAGTCTTTCAAAATCAAAACATGCTGATGCTTCCTATCTGTAAAACAAAAACAAAAAAAAGCAAATAAACAAACCACAAAGCAAAAGCAAAAAACCTCAACACTACTACAAAACAAAAAATAAACAAAGCCCCACTAAAATACTGCAGCAAAAAAGAAAAACAAAACCCAACCATTGTTTCCCATGTACATTATTTCAGAACTCGAGACAAACATGGCTCTTTTATTTGGTAACAACTATTTCAACTTAATATTGAACTGAAAAATTGTATGAAATAAAATTCTCCCTGATAAAACTTTGCCAAACACATACAGATACATAGAGTAATCTCCCTTTAAAATGTTTTCCCCCAATGTCTTCATTGTTTAGATTATTTTTAAAAAAATTAGTCCATTACAAAACAAAAAGAAACGTGAGAGGAGACTGAATTAATTTTCCATCACTATAATTTTTGCAATAAATAAACATTCAGAGATTTTGTCTGTTGTTTTTATTATTAATTACCTTGACAGCTTGGGCAACCAGCAGTTTTTAGACTGGACTTCCCTCAGAGCAAATGGTCACTTCTTTGGGTCTCAATATGATGATCCAACAAGTCTGTGACTCCAACTGTGCATTTCCTAGAGAACTACACTGTACATGTCTTCCAAGAATGGTATATCTTACAGGGAATAAAGAAGGCAGATAAACCATTCTAGCAGGAAACCTTCAATAATCTTCTGATTAAACCAGGAGCTTAATTTATAAACTTGTGCCACCCTGGAACCATTTCTGACCTAGCATTACAAACAGCTTAATCATGTTCCCTCTCATTCAATGGTTTCAAGGTTCAGCCATTACTTGTACTCCTTCCCTTTGTTGTCCTCTCCATTGTTTTTCCCCAAAATCTTTTTGACAATGGAAGGATGAGTTGTCCACTAAACTTTTTTTTCTCAACTGAATGACTCTGTGTGTGTGTGTGTGTGTGTGTGTGTGTGTGAGAGAGAGAGAGAGAGAGAGAGAGAGAGAGAGAGAGAGAGAGAGAGAGAGAGAGAGACAGACAGACAGACAGACAGACAGACACACACACACACACAGACAAAAACAGAGAGACAGTATATGTGGGAGAGGAATGGGTAAGAGAATGGACCAAATGTATGGCATCACCCTTTTGGGGTACTTCAAGTATCTCTCTCTCCTCTCTCTCTCTCTCTCTCTCTCTCTCTCTCTATATATATATATATATATATATATATATATATATATATCCCATATCTTCCTTTCCTTGCTAATATGTTTATTAGAATCAATGGCACTGTGATTTAAATACTAACTTTCCCCATGAAGAAGAAAAGAGAAAACAACACAAAAGAAAATATGAAAAAGAGGAAAACACACACACACACAAACTTTGATACAAGCCTGTTGCACAATGTACAGACACATGTACAAACACTGATCCCTTCTATACAAGTAAATGTATACGAACTGTATCAGAAAAGAAAAAATATTAATGCAATCACACAGGTTACTGAACAGTTTTATTTGTAATCTATAGGAGGCTTTACAAGATCAATTTACGATGGTAATAGTGATTTCTCTCCACGGAGTATAAGTACATATCATGAGGTCCAATAAAAATTTAAAAAATTATAAAATAAAATTAACAGTAGTGTGACCTTAGAAGCAAGGATGGACAGTCAGAACTAGGAGACAACAATAGAGAGAAGACAGGAGAAGGGGGTGATGAAAACACACACTCACACACATGCGCACGCACATGCTTGCACACATGCGTGCACACACACGCTCACACACACACACACATGCATGCACGCACAGCTGCCTGAAAAATATCTCTCTTCTCTTTTCTTTCTTCCTCCTTTCACTCCCTGAAGTGTCACCAAGATATCACCACAAGGATATTTTCAACCAGTGAGTCTCAGGCACTCTGAGCCTGGTGGAGTCCATCTGTCTCTAGGTCACAAATTGCATGCTAGGTAAGTTTGTGTCATCCATACCGCTGGGCCTGGCCATGGCTGACCTACTGAAGAATGCTAAAAGTCAGCTTGATTCTGAGGTCATGGCACAATAAAAAGAGTATATGTAGGATACACAGAGAGAGAGAGAGAGAGAGAGAGAGAGAGAGAGAGAGAGAGAGAGAGAGAGAGAGAGAGAGAGAGAGAGAGAGAGAGAGAGAGAGAAACAGAGAGACAGAGACAGACAGACAAGACAGTCAGAGAGAGACAAAGAAAGAGACAGAGCCCACGCAGACGGTAGTCCTACAGCAACATTAACAAATATCAATAATGAATGAAACTTCTTGTCTATCATAAATGTTAACAGAAGCACTAACGGCACTTAATTCGTCACGTCACTTCATAAACATGTCTTTACAGTTTGAACACCTTAAAAACATTCATAACAACAACAGAGGGTAAAGTCACATCAAGTGGACAGGAGAAATGGTTGTCGAAGTGGGTTGAACATTTGACACTTGATCCAGGATCACTTTGGTTCAGTTCTTGCTCATGGTCACAACGTTTGAAGAAACCTACTAGTTGCAGTCAAAATTTGAGCAGACTTTAATTAATCTCGTTAATTTTTGGGGATGACACTTTGAACTGTGGTCCTGTGTATTTTATAACCAAACATTTCATATCTTGCACATACAATAACACTCAACAGTTTAAAAGTTGTTGAAATATTGTTACCAATAACCATCTATCTATCTATCTGTCCCGTAGTCTGACAACCGTGGGGGCACCCTCAAAGACTCAGCAACCAGTTCCCTCCATTCCTCTCTCTGTTCTGCCTTTCTCAGGGTTTTGTTGAGTTCTAGGCCTGTCCATTCACTGATGTTATCCTCCCAGCTCTTCCTTGGTCTGCCTCTTCTTCTTCCTCCTTGGACAGTGCCTTGCAAAACTGTCTTTGTAATTCCTTGGGATCTTGTGACATGCCCATACCACTTAAGTTTACGCTTTTTCACAATCGTTAGAAGGTTCTCATAGGGTCCAATGGTTTGCTGGATTCTGTTATGCACGCTTTCATTGCTTATGTGGTCTTTGTAGGAGATGCCAAGGAGTCTCCGAAAGCATCTCATCTCCACTGCCTGTACTCTTCTCTCCAAATCTGCAGTCAGGGTCCATGATTCACAGGCATACAGAAATATGGATATGACAAGGGAGCGCATTAGTCTGATCTTGGAGATAAGTGAGATATTCTTGTCTCTCCAGATGGTGTTTAGTTTTGACAAAGCTGTTATTGTCTGTGCAGTCCTGCATACTACTTCTGGCTTGGATCCCTGGTCGGATACAATGGCCCCCAGGTACTTGAAGCTTTGAACTGTTTCCAGCTTCTGGTCATTAACCCTGATATCAGTGCTAATGCCGTTGGTGTTATTAGTCATCAGTTTGGTCTTCTCTGCACTGATTTCCATGCCGTATGTTTTGGAGGCCTTATCCAAGTGTTCTGTTAGGCTGGCAAGCTCTTTTTCTGATCCTGCTATTCCATCAATGTCATCTGCGAAGCGGAGGTTTGTGATCGTTCTGCCACCAATGCTGACTGATCCTTCATGATGTTCCAGTGCATCAGCCATGATTCTCTCAAGGAAGATGTTGAAAAGAGTGGGTGAGAGTAGACAGCCCTGCCTTACTCCAACTGTTGTTCGAAACCATTCTCCAATGTTGTTGTTGTAGTACACTGCACTGGTGGCCTCGCTGTACAGCTGTTTGATGACTCTGATCAACCAATAACCATACAGCAGTAAAATGTGTGTAAAACTGTCAATGTGTTCAGAAAAAAAAATTCAAATTTCAACTTAAAATACCTGTTTAAAAAGAAAATTTGTGGAATATACTTCTGAAAACTACCTGTCAATCACCATCAATCAAAAATGAAGGAAAAGCACTGACAGGAGTTAAATCCCATTCCACCTTTTGAAGAAGAAATAGGCAAACATGCACCAGAAGAATTGGATGACCACCAAAAAAACCCAAATGCATCCAAACTAGTTTTGTCTTTAGACATTATCCATGAAGTCAGAATATGGCAACCTTAGAGGTGGGGAAAACGGTCACATTTATTAGCAAAATTCTCACTAATGGTGAACCTTGCAGGTCTAGTCAAGGACCAAATGAAATAAAGATCTGGAGGACAATCAATCCTGATGCTTTGAATTGAGCCAAGACTGTCTGGGCTGTCACCTCTTTGAAGACCAAAATGTAAAGATCTTGCAGAGACTATTACTTTTTACATGTATATTTCTCTCATGACACTCTATTGTCTATTCTTCAACTATTTACACTGCTCAAGCACAAATACCCAAGCAAGACATTCCTCCTTCTATCCAAAAATGGCACGGCAGTCACAAACGGTTAATGACTGAAACCTGTACACATCTTCTGCAGGAAACTTTTGCTGTGAAATCAACTGTTACCACTATTTTCATTTTTCAAAATTTTTAGCCAGATATCGTGTCATTAATTATCTGGGGTGATTTGCCAGTATGCATGGTATGCCTCAAAACAGCCCCTACTCTTGCACAGGCCGACATTACAGGCTACACACTCATAGGACGTCTGCACTCGATGGCCACTGGATGTCAGCACTCCGCTCTGAGCGCAGTACATACAGTTGCGCTGGGCGCGTCTGGTCATGACACGGGTGTGTCGGTGACTGCCACGATGCCAGTGGTATGGCAGCGACCGTGTTGATGATGGTGGCTGGTAATGTGTGTGACTGCTGCTGTTCTCACCATCTGGGAACATGGCACAGGATGATGTCAGTTGTCACCACTGTCAGCTTCTTCAGAATACCAAAAAATGTCCCCCTTCCCCCCTCTTTTTATTATTTTTTTTATAAATCAGATTCAAGTGAATATGATACCAATATTCTGAGTAAGAAATAACGATTTTTCAATATGCCATCTTCAGACAAGAGCTGGGGTGGTTTTTTTGTTTTTAAAAAAAATTCCACATGGCTTCAACTGTGTACTTTATGTACTGGTGATGACTGGCATTTACTATTATATGGATGTAATTATTATCACTGATACCTAAGGTACTTAAAATATAATTATGCTTTAAAGGTATCAGTGGTGTGGGGAATGAATAGACAAGCGAGGGCTGAACTCAATTTACAGGTAGGTAACTGAGGGTGCAGATGTAAGTCTCCACTGTGGTGTCTGCTCAAGGCCATTTCTCTCTCTCCTGAATTTCATTCACAGTGTACTCACATAACTGTATTGGATTACTTTTCTCATAAAAGACTCATATTAAAAGCGGAGGCAAGGATGTGTGTAAGCGTGTGTACATACACACGTTTGTGTGGGTATGTTCACACATGCATGTGTGTATGTGTGTGTGTATGTGTAAGATAGGGGAGGGGGTAGGGGGTTGGGAGAAGGGCAGAGGAACTGGGTGAAGTAATCTGGGAGGGTGAATGGCTGTATGGTTGTAATCCACTTTTACTGCTGATATCAAATCAGTGGAAGATTGAATTGTGGTTAATACTTTTTAAAATTTTGATTGCTTCACTTATAGTTATACAGTTGATTCGTGTGTACATGCATGTGGGTGTGCGTGGGTGTGGAGAGAGAGAGAGAAATAGAGAGAGAGAGGACAGGTAAGGAAAGGGAAGAGAGGGAAAGAGGTAGGGGTAAAGTTTGACTGAAGAAGTATATATATAAAGCTAACTATTCAGATATTGAGTAACCAAAGCATTGTTGGCCATACTCAGCTTCTAAAAGTAGGATAGCTATGATGATTCCGAACATTACCACGATCTATGATTAGCGGCCTACAGCACTTTACCACACTTTATGACATTAAGAGTGAAAATATCTTTGACTCTCTTTGTTTAAATAAACACACAAAAATTGTGATACACATACACGCATGCACATACTCCACACCATGCTACATGCAGGAGGGAACACACAGCAGGTTTTCATAAAGAAATGGACTCAGTAGCACAGCAGGAAACAATCTTTATTTTCCCTCTGAATCAGGAAAAAAAAAAATGTATTCCTTTCTGGAATTCCCTCTCACCTCCTTTTCGCAACAAATACTCAAAGATAAAACATCACACTGTAATCCTACACACAAGCAGATTCTGAAATAAATGTATATCTAACAAAACAAAATAAATAAATACAATTTAAATCTTCTGAAAAACCTTTATGCTTCTTCCAAATAGAAAAATGTCAATAAATTCAACACAAAATGGAAAACACAGATCTATATACAGACACAGACTACAGCAGTTTTATTATCAACTCTGTCCACAGCATAATTTGTTCAGTCCACAAAATCCAACTTTTCTTGTGAGTCCTTCGTTTTGCACCTTTGAAAAGCTGCTTCAATAAATGGAAGAACAGAGTAAAATAAAGACAAACAGATAAACAAAACACACACACACACATGCATGCGCATGCATGCGCACGCACGCGCACACACACACACACACACACACACCACTCTTTAAACCAACCTAAACCCTACCAGTTATCATGACAAAACATGAACAAAACTACACATGATTCTCAAAAGGTGAAACAAGCTTATTCAAAATCATGCACACATCTGACCTCCGCAACTAAGAAGGAAGGTGGCAAGATGGTTTAGACGTTTGCCTGCTAACAAAATACAAATAAACCGTAAGGTTCTGGGTTTGATTCCCAGCCTTGCCCTTTCCTCAGTCTGACAGGGACATTGAACTGAATGTCAAGTCTTTCAGAGGAGACTCTACATCAGTTGGACCTGTGTGCTTACTGACTTTTGCATGTCAAAAGAACTCACGGCAGTTGAAAATCAAAAAGCCCAGGGAAGTTCCTCCTGACTCTCCTGGCAGGTTCAATTCCCAGCTGTAATACGCAAAAATATCATCATTGGTGAACCCCGGAGCTCTTGCCGAGGAACAGAAATGTCAAGAGAGAAAAAAAAGAGAAAGAAATATCTGCAACTAAAACATTACTTTGGAAAACCTACGCAACTATAGCACTAGGAAAATGGAGGGGGCATGGGGGGGGGGGGGGGGTGCTACTTTGGAAAACAATTCAATTAAATCTTTTATCAGAAGTAAATCCAGACACCAATTTTTCCAAGACCACTGTCTAGACACATTTTTTATATATAAAAAAAAGGTAAACAAATTATCAACAACAACAAAAAAGTGATTGATAACAAAATACCACTCCTTCAAATCCTTAGTGAAGCAATTCTCATTAGTCTCTCTGTTTTTCTAAATGAAATCATGACTGGTGCACTTCACACCAACTTTATCAAACTTAAAACACAATGAGTAACCCTGAAGAATTAATATAATAAATCAGATTCTTCAAACAGTTTTACTGTCTTCAACAATTATTCAGTATCTAGGGAAAAAATGAAAAAAGAGAGAGAGAGAGAGAGAGAGAGAGAGAGAGAGAGAGAGAGAGAGAGAGAGAGAGAGAGAGAGAGAGAGAGAGAGAGAGAGAGAGAGAGAGAGAGAGAGAGAGAGAGAGAGAGAGAGAGAGAGAGAGAGAGAGAGAGAGAGAGAGAGAGAGAGAGAGAGAGAGAGAGAGAGCCCAAATGAAGACAGACACGCCTGACAGGATTCACAAACAGAAATGCATTCAAAATGCGCAATGCAAGGATGCGTTGGGACCTGAGAGAATGGAAACACAAGTACCTGGCAGTGCTGTCTGCTCACTGCTTCACTCAGATTCACACTATGTCAACTCAGCAAAATGACTAGCTGCTACCTAAACACCAGAACAGTCATTCTCTTGAACACATGGCTAAACACATGGTTGTGAACTATGACTATGATCTGCTAGTCACGCTTCTTTTTAGTACATAATGTGCTCATGTGTTTTGGCCAGGATTCGGCTGGAATGCAGACTGTTCTGAGTGGGGATTGCTGGTTGCAGACTCATCTTGGGAGCTGTACACTGCCAATGCAGAAGCCAGGGCCATGATTCTTTGCTTTTTCCGAGCCATGTATCTCTTTTGGTGAGCCACCTGTCGCGCTCTGTACTCTTGGCACATCTCTGGGTTCTGTTTCAGTTTTTGCCGATACCGTCGCATGGAGAGAGTGCTACTTTTCAGACTGCCTGGATGGTGAAGAATGTCCCTGTGTCGCATGTGATCCCTGCTGGCCATATTTAGGGGAAAGGCGGGAAATCCTGCCCCCAAGTAGCTGACTTCTGGATGTCTTGCAAACCAGACTGAAAGAAAAGAAAGAAGCGGAACTTCAGAACAAATGAAATGATCATTGATGAGGAGAAAACATAACTGGTAAAGCATTATCATCAATCATCATCTTTCATTTCCGAAGTTTCTACAGTTTCCTTTATGAAAAAAAAGTCTTCTAAGGTCTTCATGTGGTTACAACGTTTTTATTGTTCCTAATGACAGATCTTAAGTGAGAACAAGAACTTTGATGAAGAATTATCACCTCATGTCCTTGCTTCTGCAAGCTTTTGGGCTTGTTACAGCCACTGTGGTGGAGATCATTTTCTGACAGAAATACTTATTTACATGGCCTTCACCTGATATTCATGACCACACAACTGTCTTGCATACACTTGGGAGCTCACACCCTTTTCATCTGTTTGTTTTTTTGTTCATGAAAAAGAAAGAAACTCTTGAGAAAGCTGGCCAGCAGACAGTGTGTGTGCAGGAAAAAAACAACCCTCTGTCTTTTAGAAGACCCTTAACTTCTAATACTCTTGTGCTCTCAAAGGATGGATTTCCTTCCATTACATCTGGCACATTTCCTAACTCTACTGCTGTGTGTCTCAGTGATCACAATTTGAAAACTAGCTAACAAAACAAAACAAACAATTCATAAAAATTATCTACTTGTTACATAGTCACACGCTAATATTTATATATTTTACTATCATATTACTATATATTTTACATAGCCATTGCTTCAAACATGTATGTTTCAGATGTTATAGTGTGCACTTTGCTTACTATAACTTAGAACTAAAGAACTAAACCCCTCTTTCCTTCCCCTCTTCCAGCCCCCCCCCCCCCCTCCCCCCCCCCCTTCTAGAAAGAACTGTTTAACCTGGTTATAGACTTCATGATTTGCTTAGTTCAGTAAGTCTAAAAGACAGAGAGTTCGGTTTCTTTGTCAACCTCTAAGTTACAGTGTGCTGTTTGGACAAACTCACTTCTCGTCTGTTTGTATACCCATGGTTGTGGCTTTGGAATTCTTTTAATCCACTTGAGGTTTTCTCCAAAGAAACCAATTGAAGTCTGTAGATTGTCACTCTTCCTCTTACCTTAGGTGTCCAGCTTGTCTGTGGGCTGGGAGACCTAGCAAGTCATTGAGGCCTGTGTACTGTCACATTTTCTCTCACATTAAGTGTCCAGCAGTCTCTGTGAGCTAGAAGACCGGGCAACTGGGCCTTTGTCTTTAACAGTCCCTTTGTCAGCTACAGTGGAGTCCCCTGTATTCATGGTCTGAGATATTGTTGTAGAGTGTCCTGTGGAACACCTTAGAGCTTGCTACAGCTAGTCTTATTCAACAGGCTTGTGGGCCTCTTTCTTGATGAATTATACTCCCCACTTCCCCTTTCCTCTAGTGAATCAGCATATTTTGTCATGTAGTCAGAACATTGGTTGATTTTAGTTTGTGAATAAATTTGTTTGTCAGCTGATTTGGATGTGTGGTCAGAATTTACTAGTCTCAGTTTCCAAATGCATTCATTGGTCAGTTAGAATTAATAGTCCTGCTACTAAACCAATATAACTGGGGTTGCATGGCATTTTAAAGTCATTCTCTTGCTGTCTGTCTGGTGTAACAGTCTTCCTGAAGTTAGGCTGTTGTGTGGGGAAACTTGACAGAATGACTTAGGAGGAAACAGCAGTTTTGTTCTTCTGCTTGAGCTGTAAGTGAGAATTTCTCTTTTTGATATAAGTTGTTGGTTAAAGAGATTTATTCAGGAAAAAGCTGATTTGATAAGTAAATCTTATTTGTGTGTACTAGCGGAATTTAGTTATTGATTGAATATTGTGACTGGTACAGTGAAAGTATGTGTAGTTGCTTTATACATGAAAGTTGGCTAAGTCATGAGACTTTTATTATTTTATTGTGTGATATTGGATTTACTCTATAATTGGATGTTCATGCTAAAAGTGGGATTTTTATGAGTAACTAATCAATATTTGATGTATGTGTTATATTGAGACGAAGCTAATAAATCGCATTGATCACTGGTAAAATAATGTGGATTGGTAAAAAGTTATTTGGATAGACTACTATGGCAAACTTGAATTGAGATAAGAGTTGACTGCTAAAAGAGTTGAAGACTTGAAGGTTAGACTTGAATGCAGCAACAAGACTAGTCCTAGCTAGGCCCTTGTAGTAATTGCCCTGCTAAAGTGTGACTTTGTGTATGGTTAGTCATTTGTGTCAAATGTGGTTAATTTGTATGTGGGTTTTGTGACACACTAGATTGTGCCTGCTCTGTCTCTGCCTCACTCCCCCCCCCCCCCCTCTCTCTCTTGTGCTACAATATCCATGGGAAATAATAGGGACCAGTGTTGTGAAAGATCTTAGTATAGACTAAGTTCTGTTGACATTATTAGGATAATGTCAATTGAGAGTATTGAGGAAAGGATTTTCCTAGTTATTTTGTAGTCTTTGGTTGTCTGATCTACAACTGTATACTCTCTATTGGTTCCCTAGGATTAACTTGGTATTTTGGTAAGAGTGATGAAAGGAATTTGGTTTTCTTACATTCATCTAGACGATGATATAGCTACTTGCTGTTGTGTGCCTTTCATGTACCGGTTAAATATGGATAGAGTAGTCACCAGGATTTTATGTTTGTTTCAGGTGTGTTTTGTTGTGTAGATGAAACAATAAATTGTGTTACCATAACACCCCTGCCTGGCCTCACATCATTCCTTTGAGTGTGGAGTGCCAGTGTCCTAACGCACCCTTCCCGAACCTTCACCCTCTAACACAGAAAAAACTGTTTTGTTATGTGGTTATAATACAAAAGTTTTGTTCTAAAGCGTTTTTTTTTTTTATAGGGTCAGTCACGAGTTAGAAAATAAAATACTTCATTAGATTTAAAAAAACCACCAAAAAACCCCTAGCAAACAAAAATCAGATTTGTGGACCAAAACTATTAACAAATATGTAAATAAAATAGTAAATTAAAAAGAATAATTAGAAGTGTATGTGCGCGCGTGTGTGTGAGGGAGAGAGAATGTTTATCTATTCATTCATTTTATTGTTTTATTTTGAGGGGAATGGAATAAGTACCCATGTGCTGGTTTTTTTAACATCCACTCCCTAAATGCATGCAGTTTTGCATACATTTTGTCATCAGTTCCCACCAGCATAAATGGCCTACTCTTCCAAAAGGGGGAACAGGTTTTAACATGTGCACAAGATGTTAAAAAATGTATGTGGGGTATGTATAGGTATGGAGGTTTTGTTTCATTTTTCTATTTTCTTTTTTTCTGTACATTCTTTAAAAAAATGACTTCACCCCTATCCTTATATATAATTCATAATGGAAAATCAGAACAAAATTCAACACAAATGCACAAGAAAATGACATAACAGTCTTTACTATTTCATCAGACAATATGTCACATGGTTACCTGTTCCAAACAATTAAACAAAAAAACAACAAAACCCAAAATTCCACAAAGAAACAAAAAAAGAGGAACATGAACAGTGGATAGCTAAAAACCAGAATCCTTCAGAAGTACAAAATCATAAATAGTGATGAGCTCTCAGAAACTAACTTGGAAGCAATATTCACACCTTCAGAAAATTATTGTCAGATCCTTTTCTTTTTCTCCTTCCTTCTTTTGGGTTCCTGATTCTTCTGTCTTCCATACCCAACCAGTCTGCTTCATTTACCAACAACCCCCCCCCCCCCCCCCCCCCCCCCATCTCTCTCTCTCTTTCTCTCCCCTCTCTCACTTTTTATTTCTGATTTTTGTCCTGTTTTTTGTTTGTGTCTTTTTTGTGAGATGAGCATTTACTTCATTGTTCTACAACACACACACACATCTTCAGTCCTCAGTGGCCAACTTTTTTTTCCTAATGTAAAAAAGTCTCTGTACATATGCACAGTGATTTTTACAACATATGTTTACACCCCTACCCCAAAATGGCAGAACCACACATGTGCATACATGCATGCATGCACAGACATGTACATGTATACACACAGGGAGGACAGAAAACCAAAAAAGAGAATGAAAAAGCCAGAGAGAGAGAGAGAGAGAGAGAGAGAGAGAGAGAGAGAGAGAGAGAGAGAGAGACACACACACACACACACACACAAAGACAGAAACAAATTCCCTAAACTGTGTCACAAGACTCCTCAAGATAGTCCCAGAGCTCAAACATGGGCCGATGGTCTGACTGGGTGGCTGACCTGACTTCTAGCCATTTGCTGTTGCCGCTGCTGCTGTGGAGGATGCATGACCTGGTGGTAGCCTCTCCTCTTGGCCTTGTGTCTCTGATGATACAGCTTCTGTCGCAACTTGTACATCTGGTCCAGTTGGGGGTTTTGTCTGACTCGCTCTCTGTGTCTCCGCACATACTCATTCTGTCGCTCTCTGCGCGACTGTGGGAACGCTCCGCTATGCATTTCTACTCCAAAATTACCACTGCCACCGCTGCTGTTGCTGCTGCCTCTCTCAGAGTATGAACTCCATCCCCACACTGCAAAAAGACCAAGAGAAACTGTGTCTGTTTACTGAGACTTTCCCAGAGAAACTGTGTCTGTTTACCGAGACTTTCCCAAACTTTTAAGTCTTCCATACATTAGTGCATCTCTATTTTTAAAAACCCAACAGAAAACGAAACAAATCCCCTTCTTCTCCTGAATAGGCTCTGCCCAGCTTGATTTGCTCATAATGATACTTTTCATACTTTTATTAAAACACTTCTTTTTTTAAAAAACAGAATATTGATTCAGTCAATCTTTATCTATCAACTGATTAATCTTTGAAAGCTTTTAAAAACTGGCTTTTGCTGAATGGTTTCCAGCCGACTATTAGCAAGACTCTCTGAATTCTCTCCATGTATGTTGACAGATGTTGCAGGAAGTGCACAAATGTACACCAGCTGTCACCCTTTCAAAATGTACAATTACTCTAATAAAGAAAACTTTGCACTCTGAAGAACCAAACTGTTGTTGGTTGACACCCAGCTAGTTTTCCTAACCGAATGATTCTGCTCTTAGTTTTCACAATAAACTAATTAAGAATTCTTGCCAACAAGCAATAAGTATGAAGTAAAGGAATCGAAGTGTGTGTGTGGTGTGAGTGAGTGAGTGTGGGCATGTGTGTGTGTGTGCTTGTGTGCATGCATGCATGCGTGTGTGTGTGTGTGTGTGTGTGTGCGTGTGTGTGTGCATGTGTACTAACAATACAACATGCAGACAGGCACGGTAACAAGTATTATATCTGTAATGAAATACATCAAATAAACTGCATGTTTTGATAAACATTCACTTCATCTAAATGGGCTTTAGAAGGGATCTGGTAGCTCAAACACTTAATTTCTTGGTTAATTTCTATTGTGGTTTTTGTTTGATATTTGAGTATTTGTTATATCACAGTTGATATGATGGGCACCTTAGCTTTTAATGCCATAACTGATAACTATATATATACAGTGGACCCCACTTATAAGGACCTCCGATATAAGAACCATCGCTTATAGGAACACCCAAAAGCATGTCCCTGCCAAAGTTGTTCTTTGTGATCACTTATTAAAACTCGCATAAAAGAACCCTCTGATATAGGAACCATCGCCTATATGGACAGCACTTGCAAGGTCCCCACACAAACTTCCCTCGGATATAAGAACCGAAAGTAGGAATTATCATTTCCAGGAAGTCAGATTATTCCGTTAAAAGAACCCTCGCTTGTAAGAACACCATTTGCTTGTTCCCGACACGACCTCCCCTCGGATATAAGAACCGAAAGTAGAAGTTATGCTCGTTTTGTTACCGGTATGAGTCACTTCCAAGAAATGTTCTTCCAGAAAGGCATGATGGCGGAGCGTAAGAGAAAAGCATTGTCTCTCAAACAAAAAGTAGAAATTATCAGGGAGGTCGAGCGGAACCCTCACAAAAGCAAAAGTCTCATCGCTGATGAAATGAAAGTTCCCAGGACGACTTTGCTCAATATTGTAAGAGAAAAAGCCAAATACATTGGGCAGTTTGAAAGCGGCAGGAATGATATTTCCAGAAAGCGTGCAAGAGGCTCCCGGCATGGCACTGTTGACACTGCTTTGTTGGAGTGGTTTTCTGTGAAAAGGTGAGCTCTCTGTCTCTGTCTGTCTGTCTGTCTGTCTGTCTGTCTCTCTCTCTCTAATTCATTCAGACAGCTACTGTTACATACGTTCTAGTGTTATTTGAATTGAATTAATGTTTTTGTTTGCAATACACCAAAAACGTAAACGAGATTGCATCGAGATATTCAACTTTTCAACCCAACCAGCAAGTTCCATTGCATTGACGCATAAACAAGCAAGAAGTTGCCGTGGACACACACACACACACACACACGTATGCATGCACACACACACACCACACACACCACACACACACACACACACACACACACACACACACACACACCACACAACCACACACGCTAGAGCCGATATACAACTCTTTTAGCTTGTCCACGCTATTTTCTTCTTTCTTCGGTTATAAGAACACACACTTCCACAACTGACCTTATAACCGAGGTTATGCTTATAAGGACCTTCGCTTATAAGGACACCAGAATGCTTGCCCCTGCGGTGTTCTTATATCAGAGGTCCACGATACATGCTCATATTGATGGTTCTGAGATCTTACCTCTTTCATCAGTTGATGACAATGGGCCAGTTAGGTCTTCTGTTTTTCAGAAGACAGGCTGTGCTCTTCTGCTTGTATATTATGAAGACTTTTTGAAATCACATCTTCCATCCACCAAACTCTTTTAGGAAATGTGCATTCTATGCACTGTGACTATTTCATAGCTTCTGTGAGAGAGAGAGAGAGAGAGAGAGAGAGAGAGAGAGAGAGAGAGAGAGAGAGAGGAGAGAGGGAGAGAGAGAGAGGGAGAGAGAGAGAGGGAGAGAGAGAGAGAGAGAGAGAGAGAGAGAGGGAGGGAGGAGAGAGAGAGAGAGAGAGAGAGAGAGGGAGGGAGAGAGAGAGAGAGAGAGAGAGAGAGGGAGAGAGAGAGAAGAGGGGAGGAGAGAGGAGAGAGGAGGAGGGAGGAGAGAGAGAGAGAGAGAGAGAGAGAGAGGAGAGGGAGGGAGAGAGAGAGAGAGAGAGAGAGAGGGAGGGAGAGAGAGAGACACAGAGAGAGAGAGACGAGAGAGACAGAGAGAGAGAGTATGATTATGTGCACCACATGGTGACTGGATATCAGCTGCTTATGTCTATTCCAATCTACAGTATACTTTTTTCCTATTGAACTTTTTCTAAGGAGTCACCCATCAAGTTATAATGCAGCAGCAACAGAAACAGAAGTGACAGACTCTAGTGTCCTTTCCCACACCACTTTTGTGTACTTCCATTCATTCATCACACCAAGCCTTGAAGTCTCATTTGCCTTGTCATATATATGTGTATTTTCTTACAAGCCGTCAGTTTCATTGAAGAGGATCACATGTGGTGGAAAAAAAACCAATAAAGGCAACTTTTCTCAACTAAGGACAGCACAGAAAGTTGGATTTACAGTATTATCATCATATTAGTCAAGCGCTTAAAAGACGAAAAGTAACAGCAAAGAATTTTTAAACATTGAACGTGAAACAGTACAACAGCCTGATATTTTTAGTATATTACAGCCAAAAAACACACATTATCCCGACAAATACTCTAACAGTGAGTCATCTTGTAACATTATGAATTTCAACACATCAAATCGTAAACAGTAGAATGATGAAATGCGCAAGTGATGATAAAAGACTGGCATTTTATAGAACATTTTGTCAAACACTCAAGATGAGCAATTTGAAAAATGAAACAGCCTCCATCACACTAAAATATTAAAAACAGCATTCAAAACAGCATTTTCCTTGTGACAAGCTGCTTTCTGACACAAGTTTGTTGTCTTGAACTGCAAACAAAGGCTTCCAACTTCTTCTTTCAAACTTCCCAATTTCATGTAAGCCATCATTTTCTCATCAGCCTGGTGTACTTCTGCATGTTCTCTACAGACTGCTTTCTCTCACCACTTCAGTAATTTTGTGCAATAATGACAGCAGAAGCAAAACGAAGAATGTTTCTATTAATAACTGACAATATCAGTACTCTTTTGTCTCCCTTCTTTTTTTATTAATTCAAAATAACAGTCCAAACGTCATTGACCTACAATTTTTTTTTAAAAAACACAACCCCAACACTACTACTGATTTCAGGAAGTCGGAGCAGACAATAAAAAAAAAGACAAAAAGAACACAAAATAAACACAGAAAGAAAGAATAAGAAAGAGAACTGTTCAATGATAAAGTATGATTATAATGAAAGTTGGAATGACAAAGGCTATACCTTGTCGCTGGTAAATATTTGACACACCACTCTCCTGTTTATCGGCAAAATGCCTTGTTTTGCTCCCCCTAGCAATTTCACACTACAACCCAAACTTCCTCTTCCACACAATACACTATTGTGAATTCTCTCCTTCCATTCCACTTAGTGATACATAGATTTATATTATGTACAGCATGAAAAGCAGCAACACACTGGTCCGATGCCAATGCTTGCAAACAAATAAATAAGGTAAAGGTAAGGTAAAGGAGTCCCATAACCTATAAGGTCATAGGGGAGCGAGGCATCAGGGGCCTCACTTCTCTAGGGCCAGCACATTAAGGGCGGCGCCCATCTCCTCTCCCTTGCTGCTTTACCTTCCCTGACCCTAAAGAGGGCAGGTACCCATTTACAGCTGGGTGAACTGGGTGAACTGTACTGAAGCCAAGGTGCGCAAACGGTCACCCATCCAACTGGTAACCACGCTCGACGCTGCTTAACTTGGCTGGGGGAAAGCGAGTGCTCCGACCACTGAGCTATCCCGTCCCCATAAACAAATAAATAATGACAACAAAAACAGAAGACGCAGAAAGAAACAGAAATCTTTAAGATCCTCTAGCCTTTTTTAACCATGGGAAAAAGCATCATGTCAGCAAATAGGAAGATGTGAACATCAGTTAAAACACTGATGTCTGCATTACCACATACTTGTCTATCCTGCTTTCCTTCTTAACTGCTGTAGTAAACAGCAAGTAACATGCAGAAAAAAGGAGTTTGAGGGGTATCAAGTGATACATACAACATATCACGACTACACACACACACACACAAATGGCCATTCTGATGCACCTTTTCACCCTTGGGATTCCAGCACAGTGAACAGATGACAAACAAAGAATGGTACAAAGAGACAACTACGCTCATTTTACAGGACTTGGCTGCAATAAATTTGGCTGAGATGACTGAACTATGTGAACATCATTTCAGCTAGCCCCATGTCAGAATGCTGCTTAGTGCTAGTACCTTAATTAATGGCAGGTAATGGTTGCATCCACAAAATCTCACCTTTGGAAAACCTTCCAGCTCTAGCCAAGGAATGAGAAAGAAAAAATGTCAGCAAAGTCTTGTGAAACATGTAATACATACCATTCTTTGTCTGTTTCCCTGTTACAGATGTGTGTCAGGCATCGCCAGGTTATGTTAATCTTATTTGATGTAACTAGAAAACTGTGAAGTACAAACCTAACTGCTGTGTGTAAACTTGGTCTTTTACTGAAACATCTGCTGAGTTACAAAGCCTTGTAGTTTGTTTTTCAAATGTGTTTTCTGGATTTTTAAATCCGCAACTACTGTTGACTTCACACAAGAAAATAACTGGATGCTTGATTGGATGGCTGGTTCCTCATGTAAATATATTCAAGGATCATGGTAAGAAAGGAGATGGTCTCCGCTTCTACAAGCCCTCTGGAGACTGAAAAGGCTGTTGAATGAGAAACACGCTATGTTGCATCCAGAGCAGACGGATAATAAGAAAACTACTGGCTGCTTGATACGACAAACAGGGGTGGGATAGCCTAGTGGTTAGAGCCTTGCCCTTGTAATCTGATCTGATGGCCCAGGATCAAGCCACCACAAAGGCACCTGTTTTAGGGGACTTCTCCCCTGGAGTTAACATCAGTACTGACTCCACTTTCCTGAAAGTCATTTGAATGAGATGAAAAACTCAGGCCCTCTGAGCAAATGCATGCAGAACATCTTGCACACACATTAAACACCTGTTATGCCTTTCCGAAGAGTAGGCCATTGTGTGCCAGTAGGAACGGATGACAAAATTTTTAAAAAACCACATAAACACAGGTGTGTTAAGACATCATCCCTGAAGTCAGAATGCAGCTACCTTAATGGTGGGTAAAAACAGTCACACAGGCAAAAATCTCAACCTCACACCTCTAGCCGAGAAATGGGGGGGAAATTGATAAACGCCTTACAAGTAGTAAGAGTAAGACTTTTAAAAACTATTTTGTTCAGTCATTTTTCATAAGGTTCTAAAAGATTCTGTCGGTCTGGTCGACTGCAAGTCCATCGATTCATAGCGGCCTCCCTTCAAACTTCTTCTTGTAATAGTAGCTCTGGTAGTAACGGCGCTGTTTCTCTTTGTGCAGCTCATAGCGCTGGGGGTCTTGCTTCAAGCGCTGCATGTAGCGAAGCTTATACAGGCGCTTCCTCTCTTTAAGATAGTGAGCAGAGTGCGGCGTCCGGAATGTGTCAGTCTGTGCGGGGCTGAGATTTGCCCGAGAGGAGAAACTGCCCATGCTCCGTTCTGCAAGTAGAAGAAGAAGATGATGACCGGTGTGAGTGAGAAGGCTGACTCTCTGTCCAGAGACAACATGGACAGCCTGAATGAGGCAGAGACACTGAAATTTAAACCTACCACTAAAGCAAATTCTCAGAGACACTGAAGTTTAAACCTACCACTAAAGCAAATTCTCAGAGACACTGACATTTAAACCTACCACTAAAGCAAATTCTCAGAGACACTGACATTTAAACCTACCACTAAAGCAAATTCTCAGAGACACTGACATTTAAACCTACCACTAAAGCAAATTCTCAGAGACACTGACATTTAAACCTACCACTAAAGCAAATTCTCAGAGACACTGACATTTAAACCTACCACTAAAGCAAATTCTCAGAGACACTGAAATTTAAACCTACCACTAAAGCAAATTCTCAGAGACACTGAAATTTAAACCTACCGCTAAAGCAAATTCTCAGAGACGCTGAAATTTAAACCTACCACTAAAGCAAATTCTTATCTTATCGGTAATCCACTACAAAGAACACTTCAATCATAAATAAAACAATGGTGTCCAACAATCAAAAAACCAAACCAAACCAAACAATTAACCCTTAAAATTTCACAAAGTCTATGCAACCAATTGAAACATTTACTTTTGTTACTCTTCCTTTTTGGGGGGTGGGGGGCAGTTTAGGATGCCTATTATTTTCTTAATATCTAACTAAATTTGTACATGAAATGAGCCCTGCTGTATCACCACGTTGATCATTTACCACAAGACTCACTGCTAAAATGCTGTCATTGTGGATAGTTCATGCCTGCCTTTGGCTTTGCTGTTCATGAATCAATCTCACATGAATCAATCTCAGGGGAAACAGAGCAATTGTAGGAATAATTATAACTCATCATGTTTACGGAACACAGAACAGAAACTTAAAACTCCAAAAACCCTTTCCAGTAGTCATGGGGTCATTCTCATCAGCTGTCACCTCTGTCAAAAAGTCTTGCAAACCAGTTACAACCAGAGAGTGAAAGGCAAGATATGTGAACTGGTGTGTGTGTGTGTGTGTGTGTGTGTGTGTGTGTGTGTGTGTGTGTGTGTGTGTGTGTGTGTGAATGTGTGTATGTGTAAGTGTGTGTGTGTGTGTGCACGCATGTGCGTGTGTGCATATGCATACACATGTGTGTGTACTTATTTACACTGAGAGCATCTGGTAAGCCATCACCCAAGTTTCCCAACTACCAACACCAGTAGTACACTTCTGTCCTCTCTACAAAACAAGATATTCAACATAGTGACTTGGGAGGACCTGCAGAATACAACTGCCTTCATCACACAGACTGAGCTGTCCATCTGATAAATGCCATTTCAGTCAGAAAGAAGGGAAGTCTGCAACTTCATAGCAAACGCTTCCACCTTTCACCTGTATTGCTAATGTATTATCTGTATGCTGGGAAATTGATGTTGTAAGTTTACCAAACTTGGCTTGGTCAGTCTCACGCCTTTTCAACAAAAATGTTCCTTCTTAGTTTACTCATTTCCTTGCAAATCTCTCTCTCTCTCTCTCTCTCTCTCTCTCTCTCTCTCTCATGCATACACGCACACCATACATGTACATACACCACACAAAACATAGAAAACAGAGAAGACACTAGAATCAATATGAAATAAGAGACAGATAAATGACACCAGAGAAAATAGAAACAGAAGACACCAGACAAAAATAGGGGCAGGACAGACAAGACACCAGAGAAAATAGAGACAGACACAGACAGAGAAGACGATAGAGAAAATAGAGACAGACAGAGAAGACACCAGAGAAAATAAAGACTTGACAAAGAAGACAAAAAAGAAAATAGAGACAGACAGATAAGACCAAAAAGAAAATAGAAACAGGCAGAGATGACACCAGAGAAAATACAGGACAGAGAAGATGCCAGAGAAAATAGAAACAGATATGACACTACAGAAAATAGAGACAGACAGAGAAGACACCAGAGAAAATAGAGACAGGATAGAGAAGACACTAGAGAAAATAGAGACAGACAGAGATGATGCCAGAGAAAATAGAGACAGACAGAGATGACACTACAGAAAATAGAGACAGACAGAGAGATAAGATACCAGAAAAAATAGAGACAGACAGAGATGACGCCAGAGAAAATAGAGACAGACAGAGATGACACTAGAAAAAAATAGAGACAGACAGAGAGATAAGACACCAGAGAAAATAGAGACAGACAGAGATGACGCCAGAGAAAATAGAGACAGACAGAGAGATAAGACACCAGAGAAAATAGAGACAGACAGAGATGATGCCAGAGAAAATAGAGACAGACAGAGATGACACTACAGAAAATAGAGACAGACAGAGAGATAAGATACCAGAAAAAATAGAGACAGACAGAGATGACGCCAGAGAAAATAGAGACAGACAGAGATGACACTACAGAAAAATGAGACAGACAGAGAGATAAGATACCAGAAAAAATAGAGACAGACAGAGATGACGCCAGAGAAAATAGAGACAGACAGAGAGATAAGACACCAGAGAAAATAGAAACAGAGATGACGCCAGAGAAAATAGAGACAGACAGAGATGACACTAGAAAAAATAGAGACAGGATAGAGAAGACACCAGAGAAAATAGAGACAGACAGAGATGATGCCAGAGAAAATAGAGACAGACAGAGATGACACTACAGAAAATAGAGAAGACAACAGAGAAAATAGAAACAGATAGCAAAGATTAAGAATTAGCAGCACAAAGATAGCATTTGTTCTAAGACGCTATGACTGGTCACACAGAAGAAGGATCTAAGTCAGTTTAATGAGTAATAACACAGGTTGTATACATGTACATTCTTTGCTAATTGTTCATCTGAAACACAAGACGATATATTTTAAAGCATTTATGATTGACATATACATGTAAATAGATTTAAAGCATTAACATGTATAATACACGTGTATAGACAAATAAACATTAAGCATTGTAATTATAATAAAGCAAATGAAAATGATTGAACACAACTTTGAGCACTGGTGCTAATACAGTTTGTTTTAAAAACAAAACTTTCACACACAGACACACAACCTGACTTAGATAAGAAATGTTGGAAAGCAAGGGGGAAAACCCTTTGGACAGTTTGTAATCCCTACCTCCCTGCCCCACCTGCCTACACAAACAGACTCCAAGCAAAATCAGTCCCATGTGCAAGGTCTGGGGCTGGGTTTTTTAATATTATTTTTCTTAAACAAATGTTTGAATTATTACTTATGCTACATGATCTGGTTTTAGCGTGTATTATTCTGACATTGTGATAAGCACGGATCTGGTTTTAAACTTCTTTACATGAATGTAATTTGCGTTCTTCCATTTTACAATCTCTCTCTCTCTCTCTCAAGTCACACACATATGATGTGAGTATATATGGTGAAGGGGATATGGATGTGGATGTGTACGTGTATGTGTAAGTGTTTAAATGCTTTAAAAGGAAATTATATATCAGTTTCCTCTGTATCTATTTGGCTTGTTGGTGGTGGTGGTGGTGGTGTTCTGGTTTTGTTTTGATTTTTGTTTGTTTGCTTGTTTGTTTGTACCTATTCTTTTTTTCAAGAACTGAAATAGTGTAATGCATCCACATATTATTTTAACTTTGTGCTAATGTTTCCTTTTCTTCATACACACAACAACCACATTTTCTTTCTTTTTTTAAATTGAAACCAAAAAAGTTTCACAATCAGAACAATTGATTTCATTTCAAATTCATAATCTGACAGAATGTCTTTTATATTTTTGTATAACTGACAACAGATCTAAGTCAAAGAAATAGTTTTACAACACTTGTACACTAAATATACTCTTCCTCAAGATTCTTCTTACACACTTTATTTATAAACATCATTTGCACGATACATCATGATTTTAAGTATACACAGGTACATATATTTATAACCTTAAATAGTTTGTTTTTTTTTTAAATGAGTAGAAAGGATGCCTGATTCTACTCAAGTAAACACACGAAAATAGCTTTCCTTCTAAGTCTTGTGACATCATTTTTACTGCCCATCAGTATCCTCCTAAAATCTTTTTTTCAGAAAGCTTGGATCAGTAAGTGAAGTCAGAATCATCCCAGTCTGGCAGTGACAATTTGTCTCAAACTTTTAGTGTTCTCAATTAACAGACACCACAGCTGAGTAAATAATAGAGTTGGACTTCTACTCCACGAGTCCATGAGGTTGTGGGTTCAGATCTTGGCAGCAGCATCGGGTGAATTACGGTGGAGATGTTTACAGTGTCCCAGGTCTCTGTTACCCTCTTGTTGTTAAATTCTTCTGAGCTAACTGCCTGTAAATTTGGAATTGTTTGCTTGTTTTCTTCACCAAACTGACTCACGTTATTCATAAGATAAAATGAATATGTGCATGACAAGATATCAAGGTAGACTTCTATGTGTCTTTGTACTTGCATTTCTAAGCAACTTTGCATGTCACAGCAGAGATCATCTTCAATAGAGTAAGAAGCAACATTGTACAATGGAAAAGGATCTTGTCTCGGGCTTTGAAATAACAAGGGTCCATAAAGAAATGTATGTCTGACTCCAGTCCAGAAGTCACACTATCAAACTTTCTCTCTCTCTCTCTCTCTCTCTCTCTATATATATATATATATATATATATATATGACACTCATCTCTATCCCCTAGCAAGCAACACCCTGAGCTAATGGATTTCTCAGGTATCTTTAATAAGGAAAGAAGCCTCCACACATGAAGATTTCCACAGATTGTCTGAATGACGCGTCCTACATTTTTAATGCCATCAACCTGTATAAAATTTCTGTTTCTTGCGTATTTTCAACACACATTTGCAGATCACATACTGATGGAGATAATGAATGGATGCAAAACAACCACTGATGGTTAGATTCCTCCTTCGTTTGGAATGCCGTACTGTCTCTGCTGCAGCTTAGCTTTATATCTCTGATCATACCGTCTCTGCCTTTCTCTGTACACCTCACGTAGATAGGGGTCCATCTTTATCTTCTCGCGGTAACGACGCACAGACTCCAAGTTTCTTTGCTTCCGAACACCCTGCAGCCCAGGGGTACCCAATCCAGCACTCTGGGTATTCTTGTAAGTGGTAGGAGGTTGGTGATAGATGGCACTTCCAGTCAACCAAACTGAAAACACAATAAAATCTTCATGACCCCTCAGTTATACACCTGACGATTTTCTCCCTGCGTGTAGATATACTGACAATTTTGTAGATTTTGTTGATGGAACCTAACTTACAAATTCCCACAAATTATGACCAATCTGCTTTAAAAATGTTGCATTAGTGACTGGTTTCAGTTCCTATTTTATCGGGAATGTACATCACTTGACTGTTTTGTACAAGCAATCCTGATCAGGAATGTGAGATTCAGAATGTTTTTACATCTAAGAACAACACCATGATGATGTTATAGGTGAATGATAGCGACATTGGCTGTTTTCTCTTTCAAAAGCAGCCAATGAGACTAGATGTGCCTCGTCTTTGTGTATTTGTTCTTTACTGCTTCTGACATGACACTCACTGTACCTCATTAACATTCTTTTATAAAGTACGGATACATTCAATGCATCCCAACAAGTTACAATATGAAGCAAAGGAAAGAAACTTTAAATGCTTTGACACAACCAACTGACTCAATGCGTTGATACCTTGTTTTTAAGGTTTCATCATGTAACTTGCCATAACTATTCAGGGGATGATCTGTTTACTGACCCGTACAAATTGGCAGGATGTGCTAAAAAGCAGGAGAGAAAACTGAGAGTGCCAAGTGAGTTAAACTGAATCAGGGAAGCAAGAATGCTGTTACCTCAATTTACTAAGCATTGCATTTTCTGTTTGGTTTCTTTTACGGCATTGCAATGGTTTTCCATGCTTTGGGGGCTAAAGAGATAATTGATCATGGCTCCACAGGCAGACACATTGCATCATCAGCTTTTTATTATTCACAGCATGTGCCTCTTCATGATTGAGTTGAAATTAAGTCCCCAACCTCTGATACTGAATGTCTTTTGTTCTGTGGGTTTATTTTTTTGTTTTCACAACAGTTGGTATGTATGACTATTTTTGTCACTGTTGTCCTGTGTTTCTTGTAAACCCCAAGATGAAATCTAATTTTACATGCTGTCAACGGATTTACTGACACAACACACATTCTCCGATGTATAAAGATCTTCTACTGTTCACAACATCGATAAATAAATAAAACATGAGTCACTGACTCCATGATATAAGACAGGCTTGTCCTGCTTCTCTCTCAGATAGGCTTCTTGCCAGAGTCTGGAAGCTTGCTGGCAGAATCTGGTTGTCTGTCCTGGGCCAGTCTGTTCTCAATGAGCTTGGCCAGATTCATGGTTTTGGTAATGTGGGTCAGCTTGTGCTCTTTCTTCCACTTCATCCTGCGGTTCTGGAACCAGATCCTCAGCTGCCGGTCACTCAGGTTCAGTGCCTGGCCCATCTCCACGCGGCGGGTTGGGGTCAGATACTTGTTGGTATGGAACTCTTTCTCCAGCTCCAGAATCTGATAGGGTGTGAACAAGGTCCGGTAGCGCTTGGTTTCCTCCCCCTCTGCAACCACAGGCACAAGCAGGTGGTTAGCTTCCGCAGTCACATCCATTCTGTTCTGGGCCATCAGCCCACAAGATGATTTACTGCTAGCAAGCTTTTTCCTTCGTGCTTGTCATTGTCACTGCTTATCAAGTAATGAAAGGCAGGATGCTTTCTTTTATGCTTCCATATCTTAATCGGAAAAATTTGATCATGGGCAAAAATAATAAATACATACCCGATAAGTATATTTCTTTAAAGTTTTATCAATAATTAAAATGAGAGGCATCATCTGGTTGTTAATGTATCAGACTGGGCATCCAACAGTTGGCTTGTTATAAACTTGCAGGTTTATATGATCAACCTTTGTTGGGGGATTTTCATAACTGGGAAATCAATTTTATACACAGATCTATTGCAGAATGCCTGGTCAAAATTCTAATCAACATATAGCAAGTGAAATAACCCTTTAAAAAAACCAACTTTTCTTCATTCCTTTCTTCCTTCTTCCCCCTCCCCTCAAAATAGGCATTTTACTTACAACAGCAATGAGCTTTGAGAGTATACTTATTTACTTGTTGCAAAGCTCTCAATCACTTTTTATTGGTTGTTTCAAAAACTATATCAATAACTTATTTTTGTTCTTATTTAGAAAATTATTCACAATTATGCTATCACAACCTCAAGGCAGGAACCATCAACCTGACAAATATATTATGATGAGGAGAAGCTAAAAAAGAAAAAAGAAAAAAAAGAAAGAAAAGAAAAGCACCCACACAAAACAAGCAAACAAGAAAGAAACACACAGACACACAGAGAAGAAACAGATTGGTTCTTTGTTTCACTGGAGAGAAGTTGTTCATTTTCCTATCTAGCATTTGTTTTAAATTAATTGAATGATTTTTTTTTTTACAAAAATATTTCCCATCTTTGCTCATTTACCTATTATCGAACTACTACATCTAATTTTTGTGCGCTGCCCACCCTGGATTTTCTCAATATATGCCACTAATACATACGGTATTATCATGATAAGGAAACAGAGTACGAGATCAGTCACGCCAGATAAAAATGACAGAGAAAAAACAACAATTGCCTGATGAAGCTAAGGAGAGGAGACATTCAGAGATTTCTTTCAATCTGCGACAATGTACAAGACAGGTTATACAAATCAATATGTGAGTAGCCAAGTATGTGTCTGCTTATTTGGTCACATATGTATTGGTTTATGGCGATGTGTATGTGGATTTGTTGGCCATGTATGTAAGTTGACTGTATGTATTTCTCACTCAACCAGGCACCCAAAGCTTTCTTCAAAAAGGAGCACAGACAAGGTCAGCATATTTACATGTTATAATTCCAGCAACTGAAATTGAACATCCTCAAACAATGTTCATTCAATGTAACCTCAAAATGCAACTGTATCCTCACTATGCACCACATGCAGGGAAAAAAAACCCACCCAAAACACCCCCCCCTGCCCCCCCCCCCCCCCCCCTCCAAACCCCCCCCCCCCCCCACCCTGTATGTCAGCTACATAATCAACAATCAAAAGTTATAGTCTTATAGTTATACAGTAAGAAAAGGCTAGGCTTTAAACTTATTTGTTAACACTTCATAACAAAGCAATTGTAACCAACAGAGTCACAGGCAATTTTTGCATTTTTCAGTCACTGGTGGTCATATTCTTCCTGCTGGTACTGCACTGTGTACAAATTACTGAGCTGCTGTTTGCGCTTTTCCCTATATCTTTTGTCATACTGTCGCTGTTTGGCTCTGTACAGGTTATACTTCACTGGATCGTTCTTCAGCCGTTCTCTCAACTGCCGCATACTACTTTTTGCTCTTTCGCGTTTTTGAGACAGATAGAAGCTTGGGTCTTCTGTCCATGGCAGTAATTCTGCACTGTCCAAGGGCCAACCTCTGGGAGATGGCACTGGAAAGAAAAGAAAAGGACTTCTGGTTATAAGGCTACTTTTGACTGGATGGTAGACATTAATATTTAAATGAGGCTGAAGAAAAGATTCTGGAATAAGAGTAAATGTTTCACTGATTTTGAATTCTTGAACAGATTAAAAAAATTGGTATAACAAGGACAGAGTGTACCAAGTAGTTTTATGAATGAGCATACAAAAGTGTCTATACTCTCATGCAGCTAACATTAAAATTGGCTGAGAAAATATAAAACTGTTACCAAGAAATTCAATATATATATTTTTTTAAATTTCAATATTCTTTGACTTAAATTTTTTTTTTCCACACGGGTTGATTGCATAGCAGGCTACACCTACTAACTCAAACAGGAACTCACTGTTCTAATACCATTAAAAAAACACAACAACAACAAAAACCCTACAATATTACAAGCAGCACATCAACTCAGACTCGAGTCAACCGAGGGCTCACAACAGTGTCATGGATTTGATTCATAATAATTACCTCCAAGCAGGACGGCTTTCACACATGGTTATTCTAGTCTAAAGAGGTCTTATCAGTGCAGCAGTTATAAAAAAAAAAAGGTCCTCACAAAACTTGGGCTTGTAAAAAAAGAAAACCATCAAAAAACAAAACCTCCATCAACACCACCCACCCCCGAGAAAAAACACAGCAACAAAAAAACCCATAATTTGAAAGTAGAGAATGCTATTATTCAATGTGATCAGGCCATTCAAGCAAAAAAAAGCACTCCTGCCTCTATGAAAACAATAACTATAGGTATCCACTCCAAAACTGACTGAGGAGGATTAAGTACTCAGTAGGATTGTCTTATGAGCAACAGAGAGAGGAGACCACCACAACACCTCCCCCCCCCCCCCCCCAAAAAAAAAAAAGGGGGGGGGGGGGGGGGGGGACAAGAAGAAATCCCCTTCGCACAGCTAATATTCTTGATGATGTTCATGGTACAGAGAATGTCAATGTGATAATGATTACTCTCAGTGCGGTGACCTGTGTTTAATATTTGAAGCTGAACAGGGGAGTGATTTTAATTGCTGTACAATGAGAGAGAGAGAGAGAGAGAGAGAGAGAGGAGAGAGAGAGAGAGAGGAGAGAGAGCAGACAGACAGACAGACAGACAGACAATGCACAATGCTTGAACCAACCAAAGATATGAGAGGAGACGGAGAGGGAGGGAGGGGGGAGAGAGAGAGGGGGGGGGGGGGGGGGGGGGGGGGGAGGGGGAGGGGAGGGGGAGGGAAGAGAGAGGGGGGGAGGAGAGGGAGTGACAATGACAAATTCTTTTATTTCAAGGATAATGAATAAGCACCCATGTGCTTTTTTACACAGAGAGAGAGAGAGAGTGAGTCATCTCTGGTGCTTTGAATCTCACTTAAAAATCAGTATGGTACACCAACGTGGAAGAAGAACAGAGCAATACTTTCAGCTACTAAAAAGTAACTCTATTTTAAGCTCAAGTATTCCCCCCCCCACCAAAAAAATTTTTTTTAAATGGGGGGGGGGGGGGGCGGATATTTTTATCCTAAAGATATATGACACTATTTCCCCACCACTAAAGTAGCCACATTCCTACTCCGGGGACACTGAAGACATTACAATGATATAATCTTTGTGTACTTTGCAACTCGCACTTGTTTCGCTGTGTAGTTTGAATCATTCTTTGTGCATCTGGGCTTAATACTCCTGATTATTCCATAATGCACAGTACTGCCCCCCACCACCCCTTTTCAAAATCCAATATACAATTTTTTTTCTCTCCCTCTGTTCAACACACAAATATGTTTCTCAGTCATGCTTTTCTTTCTCATTGTGTGTGAGCGTGTGCGTGCGTGCGTGTGCGTGTGTACATTATATATAAATATATATATATATATATATATATATATATATATATAGAAAGGGGGAAAAGGGGTGGTACTGATGACAAGCATGCAGGCACTCAAATTTGCAGTCAATTGAACTGATCGAACTCCGGCTGCATCCACTGCATGTGATGAAGCCTCTGCCTCATTCGTTCGCGCGACTTGCGGCGCAGCTGGGTTTGCTTCTCTTTGTACTGCTGGTACAGGTGAGGGTGCTGCCTCAGTCTGTTTCGGTAACGGCGACTGACTTCAGTTTTGCTCAACCTGGCTCTGGCTGGCTTGTGTGCGGCAGGCAGCAAAGTCATGGTGCTGGGGTCATACCAGCTCATTTCTTCACTGCCCCACGCCTCATAATCCACGACAGCTGCAAATAACAACAGAGCTGGTGGGAACAACGACTTGGGAAACGGATCTGTCTGCTAGCTTTTCTAGATTATGATTCCTACCCACTGTCAGAATTATGCTTTGATTGCCCTTCATGGCATGGTTACAGTATTTTTTTAAATTTGACTATGTGGATGACTTTTTCTCTCTTGTAAAATGATAAAAATGAAATGGGATCCAGCATTACCAACACACATAAGAGAGCTCAAAAGAAAATCTTCTGGAAAGCTGTGATATCCATGGGGCTAAGCCCTATGTGACTATGTTTCTGCCCTGTTTTTGTCCTATGTGGTTTCATTAAAATGAAATGGGGTATTTCACTGTATTCTAGAGTTTAACATATTACAATTGAGTTCAAGGAAGACTTGATCTGAAAACTGAGATATCCTGCTTATGGCTTATTTGCAACCAATTATTTAAAATTAATTAAATGAAACATAGTTTTTAATAATACACTCGCCATATCAAACAACAGATACTTTCATCATACTGATAGCTTCTGAGTCTCTATAATGAGGTTAAGAACTATTAAAACTCAACTTCTTTTATACATGCAAAAGATGCTTAACTTTATACTCAGTCTACTTTTCATGCCTAATTTTCACTCAAATATATAATTATATGTACATTAAAAATAACCCTTAGAGAAGCATTTATCAAACACAAAAAAAATTTCAAACTAACTGACATGACTGAGACAGAGTCAATGCCATGAATGACTGCAGAATCTACTAATGAAGATTTTCCTGAAGACTTTCGATAGCTTTTTGTTTGGTTTTCATAGGAGCTGTTTGTGTTCCAATTTTATGGTTTCCATGAAATCATCCTATAGGTGGGCCAGCTATTCAAGTAGTCAGAATTTTTACACAAAATCAACTACTGTTGGAAAAGATTACCACCTAGGTTGGAAACAGAACTGATCATTTTTAGGGAATAACTGTTACACACACAAGACATTTCTCAATCTTTTTTCCATCCTTCAACACTTCCAATTTGCTCTGGATCAAAGGAAAGTATATAACTGATAGTGATAGTGTGTGCATGAGTGTACGTGCATGTGTTCATGTGTGTGCACTTTGTGTACAATCGTGCATGCACATCATATTAAGTTTTAAAAACATCAACTTATATAAACAAGTAGATGTTTACTTGTGTACCCCTTTAAGTCATATCTGGAAGTGCACAACACCAGCTGCTGTGGTTTTTCAATGCTGTTATCATAAAATCACAGAACCATACACCAGCTAAGGTTTGAACTTAACCAATAAGGTCAAATCAAGTCACCCCCATCACACCACTTGTGAGTTTAAACTCAGCCTGAAAGCTTGAAGTAAGTGAACAACAGGTGGAAAACAGTCATGTAATTAACAGCCGTGTCCGAAGTATTCCATTTTCTTTTCTCTTGGCATTCCTTATGGCAACAGTTTCTATTCAGATTAGTTGACATTGTTTCAGAAAAGACAGGAATATGCAAGAAGATGTGTTTCTGCTTTCATTCAGGTCCGCAAGGAGGACTAAACACACACACACAAACCGCACTAAGCGCCAATAGTTACCATTTCAGAAGGAACCAGGAGCAATGTTGTACTGTGTTCCACACACACACTCGCATGCATGCACATGCACGCACATACACACATAATGAGCACAAACAAAGCAAACCACACCTTACCATTGTTGATCTATTAGCATTTTCTTTTTATTCATAAAAACACACACACATACACAATCTTCCTATTCAGCGTAACATTCTTTTAACACATGCAACACAGAAAACTTCTCTTTACAACACTACACATCAACTTCATCCCAGCTCAGCACAGCAGACCATTGAAAAAGCAACAACAAAACAAACATATTCCTCAAGCATATTTTTTCTATGGCAAAAAATATTTGTCTCAACAAACATTACAATCTTCTCAAGCTCCACTCACAATTTTTCTTTTGACAAACTTTGACTGGTTAACTTCTTCCATAACTCCCTCAGAAGTCATGGAACCACTGCACTAAAACTTTCAGGCAGTGTCTTGGGCTAGCTGTGTACATCTGAAAGAGCCCAGTCATCATCCCTTGGTTGCAGGTTCGATGCTGGGTATTTTCCTCTGTCCTCTTTATCACAAGTCTACTGGCCTACTCTCATATAAAAGATGGCTTTTAACTGTGTGCATAAAATAAAATGTGGCATGTGTGATCAATCACACAGGAACTCAGTTTACAGAATCCTGGGGAAACTTGCAGGTAAGAGGACTGGGAACTATATACTGCAGTAAATATCATCTCACTTTATCAATCGAGCAGTGACTCAAAACCCATGTCTTGAGAATACCAACAGATGAGTATAAAGCTTTAACTTCCAGGCTACTCAGATTATCTCCATTGGTTTCAAATCCCCAAACTTTAAAACAAGCTCAAACAAGCTCTTGAAAGATGAATATGTGTAAGTCTCTTTTTTTCCTTCCTCCATCAACTCTCTGAGGAGATGTAGGGGCACAACGCTGATTTTTGTTTGTTGTTTTTGGGGGGGATGACTGACACAACAAAATAAAAACAAAAAGCCAACAACCCCAAAACAAACACCAACAAAACCAACTAAACAACAGAAATTGTCTTCATGTGGCTTGCTTATGATTATTTCAAATATCATCTGCTGAAGGTAGCTAGTAGAACTAAAAAGGCAAGCAACATTTTTCTATGTATCTCATATGACTTTAAAAAAAAAGAATTTGTTAAAAGTCCTGAAAAAGTTGGCTACAAAACCATCTATATAAAGTATGTAACTGTATAAATATTTAACACAAAGAAGATCAAGGCAGTATTTTCTGTGAGTCAAAAATTCATAAAAGTTGGAGACTTTCAGTCAACATTTTCGGGATCTTCAGAAAATAAGTCTTGCCACAACCACCACACTGCCCACCCCCACAATCCAAATGTAAGTTTACCTTGGGCTGCTTCGGGACACACACACACACCACATACACACACACACACACACAACACCACACACAACCCACACACTGTCACCTAATATAAAATATTAACACTCTCACTTTTGTTACAAAAATGAATGTCAAACACATTCATAAAAACATGGACAAATTCTAAAACAATTCTACTGTAGTTTCTGCCTCCTTCGTCCACCACCTAAAACCATTCCCAAATACAAGTTACTGTTTTTCTTGCTGCCTCTTCCACCATTTTCTCCAGTACTGATTTTGCTTTTCACGGTACTGCCTGTAACGCTCAGGGTTTTGCTTTATGCGCTCTCGATATCGCCGAGAGTTCTCCAATTTCTTCATTTTGTGCATCTGCAACGACTGGAACTGCATGTCTGCTGGGCGTGGCCTCCCCATCATTTGTGAGCCGTAACCATAATCATAGCCTCCCAGTATGCCGCTGAAATATAAAAATAACAGTGTCTTTCAAATGTCATCTGAATAGAAGAAAAATTGAAGTACACCTTTTTTTGTTTTGTCGTTGAATATTTTTTCCTCCAAGTTTACAATAGATGTAAAATTAGACAAGGAACTTGATAACTGTCAGAACTTTCAAAAAATATATATATATCATCTGCAGTTGTCCTTATTAATAAACAGTTATGAATATGTTATACAGTTTCAAAATGCAAAGGAAGCGAATTTTTTTAAAAGTTGCACGCCCTCTTGCCTCCCCCCACCACAAAAAAAGAAATGTAGAGGGGAAGGGTGTATAAATACAGAAATAATATTACACAAATTTTAAAACAATAACAACAAATCAGGAAGAAAAAAGGATGACTGGTCACATCAAACAGTAGAAGGACCACCCCCCCATCATTCAAGAGACTATTTTCATGAATACCTAAAGAGTATTGTCATTCATTCTCAACACACAAAATCTCTCCCCCCCCCCCCCCCCCCCCCCCCCCCCCCCCCCCCCCCCCCCTCCTTTTAAAATTTTTAATAACACATTTTCTTCAAATATCAAAAACAATTACCAAAGCCTCATTTGTTTTAATGTATTTATCTCGCTGCATATTGGGGAGTAGCATAAAATGGCATACAAAGGAGACAAGAGAAAAGAAAGGGGGGGGGGGGGGGGGGGGGGGATACATTCTAAAATATCCTATATTATCAACTATTTATGTTTTCCAACTGTGTGATTTCAACATATCATATTTCCTGTTTTGCTGGTCTCATTGCAACACACTGTACTTGGTTATTTTACATGCAATGTACCCTATCATAACTTAAGACATAGTCATCAAAACAAAAGGTAAGGAAAAAATGCACTGTTAAAAAAGTGAATGATAATAATTTTCCAATGAGAGAGAGAGAAAAAAATATTTTCATACTAATTTTTACCATCAAGTGACTGGAAAAAGAACTGATGATAGTAAGTTACACATATTGTGAATGTTTCCGTTATCTTGTAAATAATGACAGCTTTCTTTGGGATACCTTTTTTAGTTGGTCACACTTCTGTTATCTGCAATGCAGTTGAACATCATAACCTGTTTAAGTTTTTTTAATGTAGTTTGACATTGTTTATTGTTTCTGAAGACAATGTGATGTAGCTTATAAAGAGTACTTCACCACCTCTTCAAGGAAACTGAAATCCTGAACCTAAGCTCCCTTCAAGCAACAGAACCTTTAAAAACAGAAGCAACAGTGGACAGTTCAACACTGGTGCATATGGTTAACAAATCACTAACATTAACTCCACAGATGCTAATCTGGCATTCATTGGACTGGTACTAACAGGTATTTGTTCTCCAAGTGTCTTCTCCTATCCACTATTCTTCACAAACATCTTGGCTGCAGTTTCACTTATTTGAGATGCTTCATTTTGCTAAAGTATTTCTTGTTGTACTGCTGCTGTTTCTCCTGGTAGTGCCTCAGTCTCTGGGGGTTTTGCTTCAAACGTTCTCTGTACCGCCGCATTCTCTCAGCACTTTTAGACAAGCTATTGGGGAAGGCTGGCAGCCAGGATGTGAGATCAGGGTCCCACACGTCGGGGGGACCAGTAGGTGGGGCGCATTGTTCTGCCGCCAGTCCTGCCGCCCCAAAGAACACTGAAAGAAAACCACCACACTGGTCAGAGTGGGTCCTCATTCAGCACCGCTATTCAGCAACATTATTCAACATTTCAATAACTCAACTGCTGTTGTTACTTTTTTCAAGTTAAAAAAAAAAAGGTAAAGTCTCCGGTTAGGAGTCTTGTGAGCCCTTTTCATTAGCTGCTAGCTCTATCCATCTCTGGGTAATTTCACGGTGTGTACATATTCAGCTATGAATGGCTAGGGAAAATATGCGTGGTCTGTGGTTCTCAATAACCGCTGATGTATGACAGTAATATACATGTATACGCTATACTTTTTAGCTGCTTCTACAAAGCATTCTGTCGCTGAATTAAAGCTGGCAATCTGTGTCAAATAACAATGCAGAGTAAAATGATGGTCTATCATGATGTATGAAGAAATTTTTTTTTTTTTTAAACCTCATTAACTATAAATACTGCACAATGCCCCATTTTCTGGTTTAGGTTACTGTGTAACAATGGGTTTTATTAAATAGCAGTTATTTACAAGGAGCACAATGCATAATGCAGTCCATTTCTATCGGGCCTTTAAAATCAACTGAGATATCTCTTTCACTCTGTCTCAACCCTCTCCCATCCTGAAAGAAATATGACTTTCAGGAATGGAACATTATAAATAAATGCCAAATCCTTCTGGAACGCTCACCACTAATATGACTAACTTCTACATCTACACACAAAGACCAAATTAGCTCTGGTGTATTTCCTTCTCTTCTTGTGTGTGTGTGCGTGTGTGTGTGTGTGTGTGTGTGCGCGTGCGTGTGCATGAGTGTGTGCATGCATGAGGTGTGTGTGAGTGCCTGTGTGTTTCATTTCTCTTTTTCCTGGTTTGCCTTCAATTATGTGTGGCTATGTGAATGTCACAACTTCTAGCACCCTGGAGCACAGTTATTTGCACCTCCACATCAATTCTGTACAATTTGTCAATTCTGGAAGTATGAGAGACAGAAAGTAAGAGAAAGAGAGAGAGAGAGGGAGGTAGGGGTGGGGAGATATCACATCCTGAGAGCGAGAGGAGACAGACAAAGGAAGGGTTTGAACATTCAATTCAGGGTATGTTGGTAAATCAGAGGCTCTTTTACACCAGGCCCTCTTGAAAAAAAAAGGGGGTAATGAAAAGAGAGAGCAAGAGAGCGAGAGAGGCAGACAGACAGAGACATACAGAGAGAGAGACAAAGACAGAGAAGAAAAAACAAGCACACAAGAGACTGTCAGATTGGAAAAGAGACACAGAGAGAAAAGGTTAGAGGAATGACAACCGAGAAGACACTGGTAAAGCCATCCCACAAAGTAACAAAACAGCATTTAATTCATTCAAAACTCACAGAACTTTAAAATAACAATATTTTTCTTTAACTCTAAATTAAAATTTTTTTAATGGATTCACTCTGCCTTCTCAGGAAAATTCACTCAACAAAATAACCAAATTACGTTAAACCAGTTTCAAAATCACACAACAAAGAATTCCAATTCAGTAACACTCTGGTCTAGTCTCTTTTGTCCTTCACTTTGTCAGTCACCAATGAGTGGCTCAACTTGATATCTCCCTTTATTCCTGAAAGGCACTGCACTGCACTTTTTTCAGGCAGTGTGTTGTGGCCAAGTTAAATATGGCAAGAACAATCCTTCTCCAGGTAGCAGCAAGATGAACCAATAAGCTGATCCTCCCAAAACACACCAAGTCCACATTCACGTGGGGGTGGGGGGGTGGGAGGGGGGGATATGGTTTCTTACAAGGGGAAGGGAGGAGGAAAGGATTAAGGAGGGGAAGACACTACTGTAATCATCAAAATAACCTATAAGCTCATACTCTCTTTTGTACAAGTCTATACATGAATGGAAAAACAGCTTTGTGCCTTGTCAACATTATGTTTGCCCCTTTTTGGAAATCTGCTTCTGATATTAGGCAGTCTGCTTCCACTTCACCCAAACTGAGTTCTTTTCATAACTGGTAGCATATGAATCATAAATAAACCTGTTCCGCTTTTCAGAGTAGGCCATTGTGTGCCGGTGGGAATGGATGACAAAATTTACAAAACTGCATACACACAGGGACTTCTTCTTCTTCCTTTTTTGTCATGTTTCTCCCAGGGGAAGTTAAACATTGATGAGCCTTCTCCATCTCTCTCTGTTTTGAGCTTCCACCTTATTTATGCCACTTTCTCTAAGATCATCTGCAATACAGGTAGCCCAGATTTTGCTAGGTCTTCCCTTTGGTCTCTTTCCATCCACTACGAAGTTCATTGCTCTTTTTATGATGTGGTGGTCTGCTTTCCATTGAACGTGCCCAAATCAGTGCAGTCTATTGCTACTAGCTACAGACCAGATCATCAACTTTGCACATTCTCCATAGATTGTACTGGATGTAAAAAAAAAAAACCACACGAGTGCTTATTCCATTATCCTCAAAATAAAAGAATAATAAAAGATAAATACACTCTTCACAGAAACAGAATATCACCAACTTCAGTTTTAAATCCCACCTGTCTCTACCCCCCCCTTCTCCCTTTTTTTGTTGTAGTTTATTCCCCCCCCCCCCCCCCCCCCCCCCCCCCCTTTCCTGCCTTCTTGGTCCATTCTCCTGCCTATGGAATAAACGCCCTCAAAATTCCTATGAGTATATTATGTGGTGAAGGGGATATGGGTGAGGATGTGTATGTAAGTGTTTAAATGATTTAAAAGGAAACTATACATGAGTTTCCTCTGTTTATATCCATTTGGTTGTTGTTGTTGTTGTTATTGTTGGTGGTGGTGGGGTTCTGGTTTATTTTGCTTTTGTTTGTTTTGGGTTTAGGGTGGTTTTCTTGGGGAGGGGGAGGGGGTATTTTGGACTTTTTTCTTGTCTTTTGTTAGTTCTATATTGTTCTTCATTTGTCTTGGCTGTTATTCTTGTCCTATGTTAGTTATTGTCGCTGTTGTTGTTGTGTACGTATGTTTGTGTTTGTTTGATAGTTTATTTGCTTGTTGTGGTTGTTCTTGTTGATTCATCTTTTTTGTTTTGTTTTATTCAGTTGTTTGCATGGTTGAAGATTTGTGTGTGTATGTGTGTGTGAGGGAGGGGGGTGGAAGGGAAGCAGTTGGTGTTTCTTTTTTGTGTGTGTGTTTTGTCTTCTTTGTCTGTTTTGGTTTGGTTTTTCTTTGTTGCTTGTTTGTTTGTATTATGATGGATATTTTTTTCAAGATTTTTGATTTGAGTTGTATGGTTTAATATTTTTCTGGGTTTTATGTTTTGTTTTTGATTCCATATATGCATATGTTATTGTCTTTTCTTGTTTGATTTGTATAGTTTACCATATATTAGGTTTTTTATTCTATGTCTGCATATACATTATCTTTTTTTCTCGCTTTTTTTCTTTAGATAGATGGCTTGATGAAAAAAAGCAAATGCACTGCTTATTCAATGTACCATCTGAAAATAAATAAAAATAAAAGTTTGACTTAATGGCAGCGCGACGTATTTTCACTCATATAATAAACAACAATAGTTGCTGTCTGAGGGTTTGAAGAAGAATTTGCTTTTTGTTGTTGTTATTTGTTTCATTTTTCATTTAAAAAGAATTTATCAAAGAACTGTTCCTCGCTACACACTATTATAAGTTATCAACCCTCTGCTTCATCTTTTCTCTGTATCTTCTGTCGTGCAACTTTCGGCGTTCAAGATATTGCCTGTATCGGGCAGGGTTCTGTTTCAAGCGTTGCCTGTAAGTACGCTGGTATTGTGTGACTTTCTTCGTGGGAGGACCAGATTCCAAGCCACCTGTTAGCCATCTGTCTGACAGGCCCATCTCATGTTCCCAGGGAGTCACTGAAAGAAGAAAAATAGGGTTTTCCTCTCAGTTTCTGTCTCAAAGAAGAGTGGTCTTTTTTCTTCTTTTTTTTACTGTGTCTTTCAAATCTTAGAAACCTGTTTCAAAATATTCTTTTATCATGTGTCTTTTTACAAGTGAGATTACAGTAACTAACAGGAAGTAGGTAAACTGTTAATAGTTAAGGAAAAGTGACATTCATCTTCAAAGAGTTATCATGGGAAACAAATCAAGGTTTCTTGATTATATTTCATAAAGTGAACAGTGAAAACTTCAAGATGAGAAACAGTGACCCTGAAGCCATCTTCGACCCAAGTTCTGTTTCATGGAATGCCTACAAACAATTGTTAAATATTAACCAGCTGACACTAGTTTATATAATTCATGTTCTCTAGTTTCTCTAAACTATTCAGATTTCTTTAAAAACTCAACAGTTCATAAACCATGTAGTATTAAGGCTACCTACTCTTTACAAATACACAACCAAAAAAAGCAAACCAACCAAAAAACACACATGTACGCGGTTGAAGAAAAAATACAAATCACAGTATTGTTTAATTCAGTCAGGAATAAACTATATACTGTGACTGGAGTTCCTGTCAGCATTCTCTGTTTCAATAATGTTGTGGAAAGATTTGTCAATAAGTACACCATAAGAGATTCAGGAGACGTTTTCTCTGCGTGTGTGTGTGCATGCATGCATGTGCGCACTCGCGAGTGCGTGTGTGTGTTAAGCTCTGCATATGAAGGTGTAATGTCTTTTTTTTTTTAAGTTATTAAAAAGATCTATCAATTCAAGCTCAATCTGAGACCACATGGCCACATGTCTGTGGTGGTAGACAAGCATGCAGCCAGGACTTTTTCTTTCAAAGTACACACACACACACACTGACACACACACACCAAGCACATTTGTCTTTAGAGATTCATGACAACCAACAGACAATACAATAACAAAAGGAAAACACTGGGCAAGAAACATGATTGTTATCATCAGAGAATGTGACCTCTCTTAGTAAACTGTAAAAAACAAAGCACAGATCATCTCATGGATAGACTCCCCTTCCCCCACCTTTTCTTTTCCTCTCATTCATTTGCACACATGCATGTATAGTCATGAATATACATAAAAGGTAAAAATATATGCATAAAAGGTAATAAGGTAATGGTGTCCCATAACTTATGTGGTCGTAGGGGAGCGAGGCATCAGAGACCTCAACTTCTCAAGGGGTCAGCATATTGAGGGCAATGCCCATCTCCTCTCCCTCGCTGCTTTAACTTCCCTGACCCTAAAGAGGCAGGTACCCATTTACAGCAAGGTGAACTGGAGGACTGTACTGAAGACAGGGCACACGTGCACACACACAAACATTAAATTAAAAATCCACCAAACATTTTCGTTGACTGTCATTAGCTTCATTTTTTTTTTTTCTTTATAATTTTAGCATTCATGACTGTTATTCTACATGTGAGACAAATACTCAGTACAACTGATAAATACATAACATTCACTCCAGCTTAACCACTACTCTGTCTTCATCCAAATGTCTCCTCCACTTCTTTTAGCTCTCTCCCAACAGCAGTTATACTGCAGATGAATATTATGTCCACTGTACACTCCACATTTCTAAAAAGCTCTTGCGTATCTATAGATGTTCCTATTGGCACTTAAAAGAGTCACTGTTGCTGTTGCTGCCTTTTCTTTTCTCGATACCGCTTTTCGTAAAGACTCTGCTTCTCACGGTATCTTCGATAGAGATAAGGATTTTGCTTCAAGCGTTCTCTGTACAAGCGACTCATCTCGGTGTTTTTATTGGAACTTGGACCCCAAATGCGGGATTGGACAGACAGTGGGTGCCACCTAGAGGAAATATTGCTCCATGCCAAAGCTGAACTTTCGTTGAATTCATCCGGCCCCACACCGCACACTGAAAAGAAACAACAGAAAACAGGTTCTTTTGTAACCGCAGCTTTATTTCACTTTCAACGCAACAACTCGAGACTTTTTTTTAAAAACACACAATTTAATAGGTATACAACATTTTCTCTCTGTGTGCATGTGTGTGAGCGCATGAGAAATCTGTAAGGGTGCAAGCCCATTTAGCACAATTCCACAGATATGGACATAAACAGACAACGACTGTATGCAACACAACCCGTTACATCTCCTCTACTAGTAACCACTCTTCCCATCAAACACACCAATGTTTACACACTTAATTAAGATCCACGTTTGGAGACAGGTCAGTCTTATACAACCCACGGAGCAAGAGGTGAGACACAAATACTTTCTCTTTAAATAATTAAAAACTACATCCAAATGAACCATTTCATTTTTCCACAATCTCTCGTTCTTGCATCCACCACTGACCAATATAAGAATCCCCAGCAGAAAATAAAACGCAGTCACACAAGGAATTATAGCTCAATATTATTGCTGCTGTACTGTATATATTATACCATCATCACAACTCCCCACTCATGGCGTTTCATTCCATTCCCTTTATATTTGAACAAAATATGTTCACTTTCTTTGATGAGAGAGAGAGAGGGAGGGAGAGGGGGGGGGGGGGGGTCAGGGAGGGAGGAGGAGAGGGAGGGAGGGGGGAGAGAGAGAGAGAGAGAGAGAGAGAGAGAGAGAGAGGAGAGAGATTAAGAAAAATAGACAAATGAACAAAATGAATAAATTAATATCTACACAAATAAAACTTCTATTTCTAACAATTTCAAATATTTCACCTCTGCATAATTCATTAAAGAAATGGTTTATAAAATATAGACAGGAGAGGAGAGCTTAAGGGTGGGTGCATAGGAATGAGTGACTGTTTTCCAAAAGTCAAGAAACAGTTCAGGACAAGGGACTACCTCCAGACCCCCCCCCCCCCCCCCCTCTACATTCCCTTATTCCCTCAATTTTACCCACTCCAAAACCTCAAGCTTATATCCTTTCAAATTAAGTTTTCCAGACTGAGCTTTATGGCCTTAACACTCCACAGTTTTCAAGTTTTTCACATATTTCACAGAAATAATCACAAAGCAATATTAGTAAAAGGCTTATGTGCTACTGTGGCCTAAACTTCATGTGTAACATGTCAGTATGTTCAGAAAAGAATTTTTTTTTTTTTTTACTTCATCAGTAGCAAACTGCTACCATGTATGCATGCATGATCATTGGAAGATAGGTACACACACATGGAACACTTCAGTTACTTTTTTCAGTATAAAATACATAATACAGTTTCTTCTGTTTGGTATGAAATTCTTTATAATTTTATTTCTTCAGTACAAAATATTTTATACTCTAATTATCAAGTAACTAATCAGAGAAAAGAGAAAGACAAAAAGCTTTTTTAACCTCTTAACTGCCGAGTGCAAGTGCACCTTATATGCCGGGGAATAAAATTATTATGTACCACTTGCTATGTTCATGTCCCTGTTACTCAGGAATTACTAAATTAATTATCCAGATTGTCTGCCCAATGACAGTATATATATCGTAGATTGCTTTCAGGCAAGCTCAAAGTAGTTAGCATGATATTTCATTACAAAAATGTATTTTCAAATGTTAAATATAGATGAAAATACACTTTCTTCTTCACCACTGTCATTCTGAGTACCCCCCATCTCAATAACGTCACACATAAGTCGAGGGAAAATCTCAGTTGTTGGGTTTTTTTTCTGCACTATCTTCTGAATCATACACGATCGTTTTCATCACTGTCAGGATTATTTAAAATTTTATTTGCCACTTCTTCAGCTGTGTAAAGTCACTAAATCCTTTACCGAGAAGTCAGCCATTTTGAACAAGAACTTTCCAAGCAGTCATGCAAAATAACACAAAAAATAAGCTAAAAAACTATCGTTTTTGCAACTGGCTGTTGCCAAGCAACAGGAGAGTGATCACTTATTCTTTCCCTTTAACTGTAGTCAAGGAAGCTGGCTTGTTTACTTCACTTTGAAACCTCGGAAATGTTCCAGGTTGTTGGCATATAGAGTGCACATTTTGTCATGGAAAATTTCCAGGGAGGGGGGGGGGGGGCGAGAGGGGGGCAAGCGGTTAAAAAGTCAGAGAACACTAATAAATGACTAAACTGTTTCAATATGAATTTCAGTTCATTTCACAATATATTCAGTCTCTGAGCAATCTGAATGTAAAAAATCCATTCTACAGAAAACTACTTTGTGTGTGGAAAAATTACCCTTCACATAAGCATTAATATGTATATGAAAAATTTGTCCTGTACATAACACCTTAAAAGTACAAAAAATAAAACAAAATAAAATAAAATAGAAAAAAAGAAGACCCTTTAAAAATCATCCCAATGTGAAAAAATACACCTTGTACATTTGCAACCAAACAAGAGTTTGAAAAAAGACTTCTCATAAACCATGTGAATGTATCCTCCACACTACTGATTAGCAATGATATGCATATGGAGACTGTCGCAGTAGAGAAAGGCACACCATTTTAAAACCATTCTGATACTGTCAAGTAAAGAACTGCCCATGAAAAAGACAATTTCACCTTGACTTCCGAAGTGTAAAATCACATGGCATTTATTCACTTATGGGGGAAAAAAGCAATTTCAACAAAACCTCCCTATAGCCTACCTGAATAAACCACTTTTCACTCTTTCTTTCAACAAGTCAAGAACCTGCTGCATTATCATCTTTTCTTTCAGAGGTCTACTGCAAATTTCACCGCACAGAAGGCAACAACAACAAAACAAAAAATCAGCAAATGACATCCATGAAAGTGTTCACTATGGCTTGTGGACAACCTGGGAATGGACCCCTTGACACTCAAGTACAAAAGTCTTGCTTGGTATGGTACAGCATGAAACAGTCAGAAGGACACAGAGGGGGCTGGCTGGGGCAGACAGGGCAATACCAGCGGGTGTCATGCCGGATGCCTTTTCTGGCACATACTCGACATTTGCGGTAAGGTCTGCTCTTCTTCTGGGTGGCAGGAATTTCTCTTGGTGCATGCTCACCAATAAGCCGAACATGGTCATCTGAAGTGTAATGACTCGAATGTGGAATTTGGTTGTCCTCATTCCACTGATACATTGTCTCTCCTTCCATAGGAAACAGGTCACTGCCATCTGAAACAGGGCCAACCAAATCGCTGCAGTGGGCTCCATTCACTGGCCTCTCTAAATTGACATTCTGATGGCTGCGCTTGTGTCCTACTAACATTTTTTTTTTTTAACAGGGAAAGCAACTTTTCAGCCTTTGCTCTATTAAGGCTTATCTGACCTTTCAGGCTGCATTACCGTCCTCATAACAGCTTGTCTGTCTTTATTACCTATTTTTTCTGTCACCTATCCACCATCTTCAGCAATGTCAACTTTGTGTATCTTTCAGCATCCCCTCATATCTACAAAAGGTTTATCTAATTGTTCTACTTCCAATTTCTTCTTTCAGTTTCACCTCATCTTTCAGCATCACCTTTCTTCAATGTGCTTGTTTGATCTGTCCATGTCCTCCATCTTCATACAATTTCGCTCATCTTTCAGCATCCCCTATCTTCATAAAGTGTGTCTGACCTGTCAGCAGCCCTTACTTTCAGGAAGTTTATCTGATCCCTCAGCATTCCCTATCACCGCAAGCTTTATGTGATCTTTCAGGATCTTCTATCTTCATGGTTTATCTGTTCTCTTATTCTTGGAATCCACAAATCCCAGAGTTTATCTGATTTTTCAGCATCTTTTATCTTCAAAAGATTTCTCTGATCTTGCGACCAAAAACCAACATAAAACACTGTATAGATCTGTAGTTTAGAGCAATCAGACGGGTTAAATATGTGTCTCATTATTACCCACATCTCAATCATCTTCCACTTGTTTTCTATAAACTATATTTTTTTAAAACCCACAAAGTAAACAAACTGCATGTACACATAAATTTTAAACAAAAAACAATTGCAGGAACCCCTCCCCTACTAATGTACTATCGAGTGAATGTGCATCTGAAGTAAATGAAGATTTATCACAGGACACAGTGGTAACCAGATCAATCACACTCCATGGCCCTGACATCCATTTTTCTCTTTAATAATAATAAAAAAGTTTCATTTCTGTGAGAATAATTTAAAATGTTATATATCTCTCTCACACTTCTTTATAGACAAGTTGTTATATGGTCATCTGTAAGAGAGATGATGCTTCAGAAGGATCATACATTTATATTTTGACTGGCAAGAAGCAAGAAGACAGTGAGAAACTCAGTCTTGCAGGTTGTACCGAGCCATCAGCTTTGTCATAATTTTCTAGTCATTTTCTTTTAAGTAACTTTAAATTAACTCATCAAAAATCTTGATTCTATCATGTATGCCTGTGTATGTGTATCTTGGATTTTAACAACAAAACCATGTAAATAAAAACCATGTGTTATTAAGTAAAATGTTGGGAGTGATAATATGATGAAAGCCAACAACTTCACAGGAATAGCATGCAGAACATAAAAGGACTGAGGATAAAACCCTGTGAAACCTGATTTAGGTATCTGCCAGGTTTTTTTTAAAAAAAGATAAAAAGCCAGCTGGAGTCAAACATGTAAAATATGATTCAAACCAGGAGAGTACTTCATTGTCAGAGCCAAAATAGGATTTGACCTTTCAGGAGAAAAGCGTAATGATCAATCAGTCTATCGGAAGCTGTCGGAAAATCCAACATAGTCACAACAGAAACTTTTGCCTTTATCAAAGTTAATAAGAAAACCATTAACTATCTTTAGAAGAACTGTTTAAGTACAGTGACTTCAGTTTTAAGCAGACAGGTGGTGGTTTACTTTGCTCAAATGTTTAAGACGTGAGGAGAGGGTAACATTTTCAAAAAAGATCAAGATGTTTGAAAGGACCCCATGCTAAATATATGTTACACAAGAGACCTTGGTAAACTGTATTAGCCAAAAGACTTGCATTTTGAAACTTTTTAAACTGGTCCTCTGCTCTTCAATGTTAATCAACAGTTGGCTTTTTTGAGAGACAAGAGAGAGAGAGGAGAGAAGAGAGGAGAGAGGAGAGAAGGAGAGAGAGAGAGGAGAGAGAAAGAGAGAGAGAGAGAGGAGAGAGAGAGAGAGAGAGAGAGGAGAGAGAGAGTGTGTGTGTGTGTGTGTGTGTGCGCGCATGTCTGCATGTGTGTGAGTATATTTTTAATTAGTGGGTATATAACTTTTTTTAAGGGATGAAAACTGCCAGAGGGCAGTGAAAAAATACTGAAAACTCAATTTACAGAAGCAGTTCAAAACTATCACCAAATAATGTAAGTTGGCCATAAACCAATGCAAAGATCCTCTTTGAAAAAACAACAACAACAAAACCCCAAAATAATATAAACAAAAAATACAAGGAATATGGTTTGATAAATATTTTAATTTGATTCATATCACATGGATTGGAATTTCAGTTCCAGGCATGTAAAAAGTTATGATGCAAAAAATGAAAGGTGAAAAACTCATTTCACTAACATAACTTTTAAAATGCAGTCCAAATATCGTCAATCGATTGAGACTGGATTCCAGTACATTTCTACCTACTCACTAAATAGTGAACAATGAGATGAATCCTTGATTGGGTGTAGCAGAGGAGTTTAATCCCTGTGACTACAAGAAGATACTATTTTAAAAAGCTAAAACAAAAACAACTAACAATAAGTACAAGATATGTTGAAGTTCATTAATACTGTGCAGTTCACAGCTCATCAAAAACATCCCTTGTCTGATCTTCATCAGACTACCAGTATATAGGCTTTGTGTGAAAATCCCCAAAACAACCGGCCATGCACAGAGCTGGGTGGCTTGGACATGAGCTACAGAACCAGCGAGTGTCCTTCCTGTAGCCTTTTCTCAAACACACTCGACATTTTCTCCGCGGCTTGGGATTCTTCCCAGTGGGTGGAAATGCCCTAACAGACTGAGAATGATCTTCAGAGAGACGAACATCATCATCATTGCTTCCGACAGGTGGGAAAGGACGCAAAGAATGGCCATGAACATCAACCAGAGAGCGTTTACTATCCTCCTCCTCCCCCTGACTGTACACCTCCAAAGAAAGATTGACAGGTTTCACCTCCTGATCACCTGCAACACCCAAAACATCACAGTGCTTCATCACACTGGCACCACTGTTTCCGCAAACTTTTACTGTCTACTAGTTTACATGTTTACTTCATATTCCATAAAGTAACAAGTAGGGGTTTGATTGTTTGATTGTTTTATTTTAACAAGAAAAACATGAAGAGATAAGTATGTGACACTTTTGTTTTTCCTCTAAAGTGACATTTTTAACAAGAAAACCATGGAGAGAGGAGTGGGTGACACTGACAGGTTTGTTGTCTGAGGGGTTGTTTTTTCTTTTTCTTTAAAGTAACATTCTTCACAAGAAAATATACGGAGGGGATGAAATTAAGCATCAAGAACTCTTTTTTTTGAAAAAGCAAGTACACAAGTTCCAGTGCCCACCAGTTTTAAATATTAACCACAACATTCATTTGGCTTCAGACCACCATCATCAGTCTTTACATCACAACAAACAACAGCCACAGTCACTTCAAAGAAATTTTTTATTGCCAAAAGTAACAGATTAGCTTAGGTTTTCAGTCAACAACAACATCAACACACAGGAAACAGATCTATAAAGAAAAAAAGTTAGCCATCCAAACATAGAGAAGCATAAAGAACCCAAGCAACAAACAAGTGAAGAGTTGACTCATTTCTTTTAAGAACCAACAATTCATAAAACGTGCCTTTATTTTGAGAGAAATAAAAGTAAACTCTCTTGTTCACCGTTTAAAAAACAAAAGTCTTGTAGTCTTATCTCTTATATTTCAATTAAAAAAAATGAAAAACAAGTAAGAAGCAATCAAATCCATCAACAGACAGATCATTAAAAAGAGAAAACTGAAATCACAACTTTTCATTCAGAAGCAACTGTTTCCTTCTTCTTCTTCTTTTTTTTTTTAAACCACCAGTTGACATGGTGAATAGGAATATGAATATCACCTCAAATACAAGAAACTCACAAAAGTTACAAGCAAAATGTTAAGAAAGAGAAGGGGGTGGTGGAAAGAGAGAGAGAGAGAGAGAGAGAGAGAGAGAGAGAGAGAGAGAGAGAGAGAGAGAGAGAGAGAGAGAGAGAGAGAGAGAAGTACATCACAGATATATAAAAGAAGTGACAAACATTTTATCACACAACATTACACAGTAAAAACATATTGCAAAATGTAAACTTTAGTCTTTCACCCAAGTAACTCATTATTATACATAAAAAGTATAGATCTATAACTGAGAGTGAATTAAGTTTTTAGTGCTTAGCTGAAATAAAGTATGGGTACTGTCATTCAGAATTTCTCTAGCTTTCTTTCACACAACACTCATTCAACTCCATCATTGTGTTCTGCATATGGCCCACAATCTTGCCGCACCCTTTTTTTCTTCTTTAATAAAAGTACTCAGTGCACAACTTATTTTAATTTAACATCTTAACATCCATGCATAGGGAAAATCATCATGGGCTCAATTAAGCAACATACAGACTTTGTGAGGACAATGTGTATGGGTACTCGAGTTGAAGACTGAAAATCCATCAGTAAAGTGATACAAAGAAAAAGAGACATGGAAAAACTCAAAAAGATCAGAATTGCAATCCATCAAGTCGCTGACCAAATATCAGAAGAGTCCTGGGGAAACATCTACAATTGCCAATCATGCACTTCAGACCAGAAGACAATAGAATAAAATTCTAAAAGTTACTGACCAAGTTGCTGATATATATATATATATATATATATATATATATATATATATATTTTTTTTTTTTTTTTTTTTTTTAAAGCAAAGACTAAATTTGGATTCAAACTGAAAGACCAATTTAATCTACTGCAGAAAATCATAATTAAATAATCATTTTAACAAAATTATAATTGCAGTGAGTTTTAAATCACTTTTTATGTCAAATAACTCATAAATTCTACACACACAAATTAAACAGTAAGTAAAATCATAGCCTCCACACAGAGCATTGTGGTCATTTTCACAGCCACTAAATTCACCTCAGTCTTTTGAGCTAGCGGTGAGTGAAGGAACAAAACCAAAATAGTCAATGTGAGGGATGATTGACTGTAACTAACTTTTGTATGGATTTGTTGGTTGGTTGGTTGGTTAGTCAGCTGCCTGGTTTGAATAACCTATCAACCAACCTACACACATACAGACTTACGTTCATTGTTGGAGTTTTGCTCCCTCAATCTAACTAGCAAACTTCATTCACATTCTTTCTAATACTCTGCCCAGATTTTATAAAACCACATCCACTGCTCAAATCTTGAAACCATCTCCTTTCCTTTGTCATTTGCCCTCTCATACCAACCAAAAATTATGAGAATGTCAAAATGTCAGTTGATGCCCTTTGCTTTTATCTTCTCCTCCTTCCCATTCTGGAGTATGAACCTTCCATGACACAGGACAGAGAAATGGATGTGTGGGCACATGTACGCATGTGTTTACATTTAAATTTGTAAAAATCTATTAATTGTAACTGGCTGCATGTGGAAGACTAGGATGAATGAAAGTGCTTTGATTTGTTTTTTGCAAGATATAGCGCTGTATAAATTCCATGTATTATTATTATTATTATTACTTTGAAATTATTGCCGATCATATGTATGGCAATGCCCTGTCCCAGAGCTCATCAAAAGACTAAACGATGACCCCTTTCACTTCACATATCAACACCAGAACTGAAAGAAAGGACTCCATTAAAAGGACATTTTCCAGTTGTTTCGTTTTGTTTTCTTTATTTTGTGTCCCAACAGCAGAAGTCAGTCTCCTTTCCATTGTTTTGTGATTTTCTGGGTTTTAAAAAAAATTTACCTTGTTGCAACCATTCTTTCTGTCAAACAAATTTAAAATGATAAAATCTACATGTAGGTGGACTTTTGCTGTCATTTGTCTGAACTTGTTACATCCATAGTCCACTTCCATGAAAACAGCCAACATGCCTATCTGTATATCCCAAGTCAAAATGAGTGTAGTCACTTCATTTCATGCCAGATTTCGCAGACTGGTTATCATCAGGATCTATCTGATTTCTTTAGTCGTAGCTATCAAAGTCATTCTATGCTGTGTGGAATTTTCATGATGGTACAGGCTGTGTTTCCGAAAAGATGTGTTGCCAAGAATGAAGCTGTTTCTTTTGTAAGCACTGATTGGATGCTGAAAGCACCACTTGCAAAACATTCTTTTCTCTTCTTTGTCATACATCAACCATGGAAACTCTTCTAACCATGAGGTGATGAACTCCCTGCGTCTGTTGGCTTCATAGAATCTGGTTTTTGAGCGCTTTTGCATCTCATTATCTTCATCAGCAATTTCCGAAAAGGTCTTAGATGTCCGTGTTTCCGGATCTTCTGTAACAGAAATCAAGTAACTCTGACTGTCCTTACCATCCATTACATAAGTTATGTATTCTTACTGTTAGGTTGGGGTTTTTTGTTTAAAAAAATCCAGAAAAAACATAATTCATCTGCTGGCAATATTTTCAGGGACTTGTCTAATTAAAATTAAAAAAGAAAGGAACAGAAAGCAAGCTCCAATCAAGATTTAAGAATAAAAGACGAGCAACCACCACTTCCCAGCCAAAGAAAGAGAAGATAGAAATGGAGTATGACCAAAAACAAAAACTATTCATTTCAAGTAACATAGTTTAAGGATCTGATGAAGAAAGTATAATTTTGATTTTTATAACCACTTAATTTTTTTTTCTTTCTTCTTCGTCCAATGCTCAAACACCTACTACTGTTGTCTGTCATATTTATAAGTGAAATCGAGTTGCACTGCTGTCAAACACCTGACAAGTCAGGCCCTGCGTATCTGACTTTGGCATGGAAGATAACTGTTTTCTTTTGTGTCTTTCTGGAAAAAATGCAAGAGAATAGATCAAGAAGACAGAAAATAGACAAGGTAACAGGAAAAACGAGCAGGGCAGAAACAATGATACGAATAAAAAAATAAATAAAAGAGGGGGTTCCTAGCACAGAATGTCCAGAAGATGGGGATGCTATTTATACTATCGGGTTCCCCAGTATCCCCATAAGAAAGTTTTGTTTGTTTAAGCTTTTTTGTTTATTTGGGTGTTTTTTTCCTGAACACTGCACGCTCTGGTCACCACTTGTCTTTGCAGTCTGAAAGGTTGTTCAACAGAGTTTCCGTTGACAATCAACAAAACTTCCACTCTGTACAAAGATAATATGAGAGGTTCAGAGCTGCTGAAACATTTCTTGATGCCAAGTATTATTTCACAGGTCAAAATTCTACCAACATCTGCAAAATGCTTTTAATGCACGTCACTATGGGTGAAAACTGAAGAAGTAAATTATAAATGTGGGCAATCTCCAGCACTTGAAACCGATGGACAAAAGACACACTACACAAAAGCTATTATGTAAAAATGAAAGTGAGAGACGAGGAGCAAGTGAGTGATTGAGAGAGAGAGAGAAAGAGAGAGAGAGAGAAAGAAAGAGAAAGAGAAAGAGAAAGAGAGAGAGAGAGAGTATGTCTGTATGTGTGTGCACAAAGGGCATGCACGCAAGCGCGCACACCACACACACACATGCATATGTCACTGCAGATTATGACTGTGCACATTGCCTGAATTCTAACTTTAGCCTCTTCACTGCCCAGACTTAGAAAGCACCATTAATTTTATTTGCAACACAAAACATATCTTATGAACAGTCTGATTGCCATGTTTGAAAAATATTTACATATACCGACAATGTGAAATTATGAATACATGTAGATATAGCTTAATTGGCAAGTCTTGATTTTTTTTTTAAAATCATGAATGTAGGCTACCACAGTACAAGAAGATGCATAAAACCAGCAGTGAACAATAGAACAGCCCACAAAATTCCACAATTAGAAACACAAAATAAAAAGGTAAACCTGCTAACATTTAAAAACACAAATGCAAGCATGCACCATCAAATGTGCTGAAATGTGTTAATAGCTGTCATGATAGCAGCGTGTTCCTGAAGACCCTTTTCATTATCTGTGAGGGCATAAACAGAGTACAAATTTCACACACACACACAGTCACACAGAGATTCACACACACACACACACATTTAATGTTATTGATCCTTTAAACAACTCCCAATCAGTTCAAGGCATCATCATATGACTCAGTCTGTATCAGAAGTGTAGCATGGCACCAGCACTTTCTTTCACAAAGCATTCGGGGCGGGGGGAAGGGGGCAGCTGACCAATGAAACTGTTCATGACTGACACAGAGCACCATTCATTTGTTTTCAACAAGGCATGAAGTCAACAGACTGAGTTTTCTTTGTCTTGTTTTTTTCATACAATTCTAAAATTTTGTCTTTTCCTTTGAGAATGGCAAACACCTGAGTTTTTGAGATTCCAAATGTACTGGCTAGCTGCCTCTGACTCCTGGTGCTACTCTGCCGGATTAATTCCACTCGTAGATGCAAAGGCAGCTGGTGACGCTTAGCTGCAGGCGGCCCCATCACGGGATAAAACTGACCACTTTCATCCAGACTTCCTTCGTCCCAGTCACACTGTTCTGGACTTTGATGCCAAAGGTTCCCAGGTCCTTAAAAAGGCATATAAACAATTCACTTTACTTCTTGTGCCTGGTTTGCTTATCTAAATTTCATAAGACATAATGAAAGTGATACACTGAAAGTCATATTCATTAATGTAAGTCTGGCAAAACTACTTCTACAGCTATCATCAACAACAAAAATTGTTTCTTACAGCAATCTGGCCATTATTAGAATAATAAAGTGATGTCTAAAGAAAAATGTGTTGAGAAAAACAATATAAATAAAAACACACAAAACTTGGTATGCACAGTAGATCTGTACTACTTTAAAATTTTTGAAACAGTACAAAACACAGACCATCCAATTCCAAATTATTATAAAGGGAAAGAGCTCTCCTGCAGTCTTTCTCACCAGCAGTCAACTATCAGCCAAATAACACTTAGCTCCCCACCCCACCCTCAAAACCTCCCATCCTATTACAAAAAGAAGATTAAGCAGTCGGATTAGGTTTGTTACATAAACAATCCCCTAGAACATTCTCATTCTGTTGCCTACTTTCTGTTGTCTTGCATGAGGGTTAGGGAAGAAGAGAGATAAAAAAAAAATTTTTAAAGGAAGAAATGGATCCAAAAGTCCCTTATCTGGATTGACTTCTCTTTTTTCCTTTGGCCAATTTTTTTTTCTAACCGAGATCTCCAAACCATAACCATTTTGGGGAAAGGAGGGGGGGGGGGGCAAACTAATGGTTAGTTTGATTCATTCGGGTGAACCAAAAGTAAAAAGAAACCATTACTATTTTTGGGGATGCTGAAATCACTAATATATATATATATATATATATATATATATTATAGAGAGAGAGAGAGAGAGAGAGAGAGAGATAGCTAGATAGATAGATATAGATAGATATAGATATCCCAATCAACCAGTAAGGGCATATATATATATATATATATGTATATATAGACAGACAGACAGACAGACAGACAGACAGATGATAGATAGATAGATAGATAGATAGATAGATAGATAGATCCCAATCAACCAGTAAGGGCATACTCTGTTTGTCACTTTGTTACTGCTGTCTAAATGCTTTCATTAACGCAGAAATCAAACCCCTAATGATGCTGGATACATTTACTCATGATGATGCCAAAGATCCCAATCTTCCACAATCTTCCAAACCAAACTTCATCAGCACACATATACAAAATAAAAACAAACAGTAAAGACTGAACAAATTCATATGCAGCACCAATAGGGATGCACTGAAATCAGTTGTGCTAAACTATGTTTCAGCCCAAAGGTCTTTATGACAAAGTTAAAAAAAAAACTCAAGCCCTTCAACAACAAGGAAAATTAAAGTATACAGTTTCACAAACAGTCGTTAAGCTCTACTCATCCACACAGTCAAATGTAATGTTTCAAGCCATATGTGCCAACCTTTACTTCTGCGTGTAAAGACCTGCAAGGAGGGAGGGAGGGAGGGAGGGAGGGAGGGGGAGAGGGAGAGGAGAGAGAGAGAGAGAGAGAGAGAGAGAGAGAACTCAAACGATTTATTCACAAAAAGGCCATTGGCCCACACATGAAGGGGGTTGCTGAACTGCTTGGTATTTTGGTGGGGGTAAAAGCAATAGTAAAGACAACATGTTACTGTATAACAAAAAGTCAGCTACAAAAATATGACTTAGGATAACAATATCTCTCTTATTCTGAAAGCTTTACACGAGAGAGAGAGAGAGAGAGAGAGAGAGAGAGAGAGAGAGAGAGAGAGAAGAGAGAGAGAGAGAGAGAGAGAGAGAGAGAGAGAGAGAGAGAGAGAGAGAGAGAGAGGAGAGAGAGAGAGAGAGAGAGAGAGAGAGAGAGCGCACTTGCACAGGTGCATGGATCATATGGAGCATCAAACTAAAGAATTTGCTTGTGGACATGTTTAACCACTAAATGAATCATGCAACCATTCGAAATGCACATCGCAAAGGTTCATTCAATAATTTTTGCACTACAGATATAAGAGACAGAGTCAAGAGGTCGTGCAAAAAAAGGGGACACAAGTCATAGGATTTCCAATGTGGAATCAGATGAAAATTTCTTCAATGCATAACAGGTAAACCATTTACTTGCCTGAAAAATAACGAGAGATACATCATTTTCTGATGATATGGATGTCAGTAACCCAGCAAATAGTCAGTTACGATGCTGGACAAGAAAAATGTCTACAAATATACAGTACTAGCTGAGCAAGGGTCAAGAAGCAGGGGCTTTCATGAAAGATGGATGACACTCCTTTGATGATGTAGAGGTTCCGTCAATGTATAACTAATGGAGTATGGTTTTCATTTCTATCATCACATGCGACACCAGCTCATGTCTGTGTACATAAAGATATATAATGCACACTTCCACCACAACTGCCAAGGAGCATAACACACATCAATCAGACAGAGAAAACAAGCATTTCAAAGAGAAAACAAGCACTCTCAAGCAATCTCTTTTGTACCTTTATTCTTAAAAGAATGAACAGTTTTAGCTATGGATATAAAAAGAATGAAATTAATTGATGTACAATAGACATGGATGCAAATAAAACACATAAATCAGTCCTGAAGGCAAAAAGGATGGTCAAGTCATTAACTTTATTTTTAACTCAAAAGGTGAATCATTCTGTTTAAAAACTCGCTCAACAAGTGTTTACAACATCCAACTTTAGATCAACCTTTGTGCCTGCTCCACCACAGCAATGTCTATATGTCAGCTTCCTTGATGAAACAATGTATGGAGCAAGTGACGACAGAAGGTTTTCAGACATGTCCGGTGCTCAGGGTGTTTCTCTCTGAAGTCTCTGTGCAGCCTTTAAATGTTTTTGGCGAGTGTTTTCTTTAGCTGAAGAGTCCTTTTAGAAACAGGCCTCTCCCCTGGCAGGTCAACAGCAACATCACCCAGGTACCCAACTTCTGCTTTGGGCGCAGAGTTAATGTCCTTTCTTTTACATAGTATTGTTTCATGTTCTAAAAGATATATTTCCTTTTTTCTTTTTTTTAGGAGACAGATTTCCCTTGTGTAAAGAGACTTTTACTTCTTTTGTTTTGAAGTTCACGTTTTAAAAAAAAATATTGTGTTGACTTAACTATCTTTGGAGGGGGTGAGACAGTTGGCGGCTTCCTAATTTTAGGGGATGACTGTGAGCTTGGGCTTTTGCTCATACTTTTGAGCAACTTTTGCAAAACAGAAGAGCAGAGTTTTTCTAAACACCTTTTTTTCTCCTTGCTCTGTACACTGTTCCTTACTCAAAATAGTATGGAACTTGCCCAGCTTTTGATCCCAGGAAAGCCGATGACTCTCAGAAATAGGTCAGCAACCATATTAAAATAAAGAACACTCTTTCTCTTTTGCACTTTTCATACAGACAAAACAATTAATAATGCTGTGGGTTATGCTGAAATTGAAAAAAATATTTTTGTGTGTGTGTAAGGGTCAACAAGTGAAATATCACCATGCTTAAATTTACTAATGATAGCTGTGTTTTACTGTTCAAAATTTAAAGAATTTTTTAAAAAAAACCAACTCAATTCTGGATATGGCCCAATCATTATCCACGAAATAGGTTTGAATAACGCAAAAGAAGTACACACTAAATTGTTCCTTGGAATAAATTAAACAGCCAAAGCAGACAGTCATACATATTTACACTTATTTTTTTCTCAAGTTGCTTGAAACCTTTCTCTCATGGTAGTGAGATTCATTTAATCGACCTGTTCTAGTCTGTATACTAGAACAGGAACACCCCTACAATGTTTTCACTGTAGCATCTCCACTTCTCAGCAGTCCACAGCTGTCAATGAGACCTCTTTTCTTGTCTCCATGCCTCCCTTTGCTCCATAATGGCATGTCAAATTGTGGCCTTTGGTGTCTTGGCTACATCACTGCAGGTCTGCTGTACTTTCTTCTTCAGTCTGCAAATTACAATAGGAAGAAAGAACTTGTAAATTTCAGTAAAGCACATTATTTTTTCCTTGACTTTGACAGTAACAGCAATAAATATTTATCATGATTTTAACAGCTTTCCTGTTGAAACCTTTCAGTCAATTTAAACACTTTAAAAATTTATCAGGAAAAATGGAAGGTACACACAAAAAGTGGGGGCAAAATAAACTGAACACAATAAAATCATTCAGATCAATCAATGGTTTAAAACTGTATACACTCAGATACCCCATTTCCTTCAGAAAAATATATGAATTTATTGTGTCTGGCTGTAGTAGCACATCACACAGACAATTTATTGTTAATTAATTACTGGAAAAAAAAAGGTTGGAAACTATTTTCAACACTTCAGAATAACACATTCCATGTGCCACAGTCAGATCTTTTTTCCTTTCTTTTTTTAATTTTTATACAGTATACAGGGTTTTTTAAATGTATGTAAAATGCATATGCATACCTACACGCACATGCATACACATACTCACCTGTACAACTTTGAGTACTGTCGCCATTTTTCTCGCCGTAGCTCCAGGTCTTCTTCTGTATGGGCACGATGATAATTTCTGTGGCTTCGTGCCTTATCCTTTGCCTTCTGAGCTGCAAGTCTGTCAGGATCTTTCTTGATGTTACTTCTATACTGTCTGCATTTTTGTGCATTGGTCCTGCCTTGTTTGCAAGGCTTAGCACGAGCAATCAAGTTCCACAGACCTAAGAAGTGAAAAATACAAAATCAATTAAACAAAGTATGTGTATATTGGGGATTGGAGTGGGGTGAGTGGATGTACTGAAATATTGCATTAACATTACGACAGCCGACAGAGGTCTTAAATATACTATCACAACACTTAATGAACCTGACCATAAAACTTTATTTCTGATCCATCATTCTGTCAGTAACAATAAAAACACAAGCATTATTGTATTCTTTTATTAATCTACAGTAAGATGTTAAAAATATAGTTCACTATTGAATATTATTTCAGTATTTCATTATGATACACTTTCATCAAAATGATAAAAATAAAAGATTGGTAAAACTCTGGAAAATAACTTTCATTATAATGTTCGTTAACATGTTTACCTGCCAAACAAGTAAACCATGATGTTCTGGGTTCGATTCTTGGCCTTGGCCTTTTTACCCAGTTTGACAAGAAAATCAAACAATGTCAAAATCCTGCAGATGAGACGATACACTAAGGCCCAGCATACAAATGCACACAGAACATCTTGCGCACATATGAAAAACATGTTCCGCCTTTCAGAAGACTAGGCTATTGCATGCAAATAGGAATGGATGACAAAATCTTTAAAAAACACATCCTTACAGGTGTTGTGTTTAGATAGCATTCCCAAAGTCAGAATATGGCTACCTAAATGGTAGGGAGTAGGACTGTCATATACGCAAAAGTCTCACTTTTGGTGAACCTTGACCTCTAGCTGAGGAACATAGAAGATATACATAATGTTCAAGATCTCAGCTAAAAATAGGAAATAACAATGAAAATAGCCCATTTATCATTATGATTCAGCGAATTTCTTTTCAAAAGAAATAGAAAAACTGACACAGGACTAAAAGACCGAAGATTAACATGAAATTGAATTAAGTCATTTGTTAAATCATTCTAAAGATGATTTAACAAGAAATAAAATCTTCACCAGCTGTGATAATGAATAATCCACCATCATGTCTGCACAAGAAACATCACAACTGACTTTGGATTTGCTGTTATGAATAGTAAAAATCTGTAATAATTCTGACCTGCAAGTCACCATAAACGCTACTACAAACAAAAAAGAACATATTGATAATGTTTTTGCTTATATTTATGTTTTTGTAACTGCTTGGGAAAAATTATACACATATTCATATAAGTATACACACATGACATATGTCAGCTGTAATGTTGGACATTATTTTTGACAATTTCTGACCTTTCCATTATGAAGATAATCACAACTGACTTGAATTTTGTCAGAAATTTTGAACACCTTTACAATGCTTTCCTCAAGACTATCATCTCGACCTTGCAAAACCAAAAAAAAGACACACAACTTGTCCGCATTAACTCAGTTGTGCCATAACTAGTGTTTACAGCACTACTGGCATCACCATTATTATGTGCTGTTGTATGCCTGGCTAATGCACATTTCAGATCTTTTTTTAAGAAAAATAGTTTTACAACATTCAATTCAAAGAGAAACTACTCACGCTTTTACATCAGCCATTTCCCTTCACCTGAAGTTGCTCCCATAACTGTTTAAATGAAATCTATTCATGAGAAAGCTGGTGGGGTTTATCATTCACCAAAGATTTCCACTGATTTTTCAGCAAGTATGATACATTTCTGACATAAAAACTGATTCTACAGACTGAGAAAACTTAAGTAGCTGTACGTAAAATTAGTTCGGTTTTTTGTGTGTATGTGTGTGGTTTAGCTCTTACTATACTTAAACCTCGTCAAGATAAGCATACGAGTGTCAACACTTTTAGTTGGGTTTTGGCTTTTTGTTTGTTTTGGGTTTGGGTGTTGTTGTTTTTTGTTGGGTTTATTTTGGCATTCACTGTCTTCTTTTAAAACAAAATACACAAAGATATATACTTACATTGAAAAAAATTCTTTGTCAATATAAGAGGTACACAAAATAAACATTTAAATTGAAATATATGTCTGGTTTTATTTATATTGTTTGACTCTTTTAATTGCCAAACTAGTGCGTCAGAGAATAGCTGAACCTACACTTTAAAGCAACTCCAATGACTTAATACTTTCATCATTCCTGTGCAGTGTATAAAAAGCAAGTCAGATGCCATTTTGGACACGAGCTACAAGAACTTGTTTCATGTCCTGTGCATTAATCATCACAAAAGATATTGTATATTGATCATTTTTTCAACAAAGTAACCACAGAGGCAATCCCTCAGTCATGGTCAACAATGTCACTAAGATTTATAAGCAAAAAGAATATGATCACTGCTATATTATTTAACATAGGACCCAAGTGTCACTTGTGATTTTAGACATTTCCACAAAAGGGTTAGTGGCGACAGCAAAACTGATGGAAATTTCAAAGAAGTGATGAAAATCATAGCCCCACTAGCATTAGTGGAATGTGCCTACATGACAATCAATGCGTTTGTGTTCAGCAATGTTTCATTCAACACTTCAAGGCAATTTTCATATGCCACAGTGTTTATCACTGCAGTTTAGTCAGATGTGATTCCACAGTCAGTTGTGATGACATAAATAGTGGTGGACATAGTTAAAACACTTACCAATATTTTGCCTGTCTTGCATTCTCTGCTCCTGGTTCGCTTCTGCAGTAGAACACGTGAGCTGGTAGTGGGAAACAATACAAATGGCCCAGACGACCAGCATGCTAAATTTCTCCCACAAAAAGTGTGTTGGTGACAATCGGACATGAACTCTGAGCACAGATTTATCTTGGTTTTTTGTTGTTGCAAAAATGTGTTAACCGAACATCTTTGTCAACAGGTTTATTGTGTCACTCACACATTTTGATTTAATAAGTGTAAAACAATGCAACATTTCCAACATGGCAGAAGCAACAAAAGGCAAATTACTTAATTAGGCAGTATGTCTCCCAGACATGACGTGTCATATTCTACCAGTTTGTCTTGACACAGACTTCACCAAAAAGCATGTGCATGTGAATTGGAGATCCAAATGTTGGCAAAGGTATATCCTAATGGTTTCATAATGTGTTTTATTTGTTTCCAACTTACAATGACCATACAGACACAATGTTTGTGGCATGTCAGTGAACGTCCCATTTTGGTATGGCTGATTTCAACCATTTTCTTTATACAAACATCAGTTTTAACAATCAAACACATCTTCCTAATACTGTGGCATAACTTTATGAAATAAGCTGACAGAATTACACAATCCAACAAAGAAGAAAATACGGGTAGCTTATTTTTCTAAACAAACACACAAGGGCCCGCCACCATACTGTTTTGTTACTGTAACTGTCTCATAAGTACCTGGCATTCCTCTGAACAGCTGCTCTGGACCTTTAATTTATTGAGATAAACCAGATGGCTGATTTATTAGCATGGTTTATGATCTCCTGGATCAACTTTAAGAGCAAACCTGCTGGCACCTTGATTCCCTTCATGTGTAGTTACATGCCCAAGCAGAATACAATATCTACATAAAAGATCTCGTAATTCATGCCCATGTTCAGTTGGTTATGAAAACACAAGGATGCCCAGCATGTACTCTCTTCTATGACAGAGATGGTTCCAGATTCAACTTCTCTAAAATCCATGGCCTGAAAAATTCAGTGTAGTGCCCCAATGACTCCTCAAGGAGGGGAGGAGAACTGAAGAGAACAGAAAGAAGGATAGTCAGTAAAGCTACTGTCAAAGGGACAAGAACCCATGTTGGCCTTGAATTCCCTGATGATTATCTCATCACTTTCACATTGCGCATATCAGATGTACTGATGTACACACTATAGCTCCGCCTGTAGTCGAATGATCAAGGTCCAATGAAATATGTTTTAACGATTTCATTTGGCAAAATTCAAACCTTACCTCACCATCTAGGGTCATCCAACAACTCTAAAGATATATATAAAAAAAATTTTAAAAGTATGCTTTGTTGATACAGGAAGATTCCAACTTGCTGTCATACATGGCAAGACAGATCATACAACTCTGATAATTCACAATAATCCAATACTGAATGCAACTGGAATACATGATTTGCATACACATTTATAGTGTCACAGACAACAGTAATCATCCAAAGCTCTTAAGCAATGTTCTTGCACAAATTGTGGCATGATGATAATGCTGTGAAAATATGATAGGAAGACTGGAGCAGGTCATTTCGATGGGCCAGGAGTTTGCAGTTTCTACAATGTTTTTCTTAGAGTTTATGTTATGCTTTGGGCAAAGACAAGAGTATGTGCAATCCTTTCCTTTGAGAAACAGGAGCTTACGCAATGTTTTCCACCTAACATGCTTCAGCGGACTTTCTTTTTACTTTATTTTTTTTCCCTATGACTCTTTGCACACACACACACTTTATATATATATATATATATATATCTTGTACAGTTGTAAATTATTTCTTCTTGCAAAGGTACAGCTCTAACATAAAGCAAACAAACTTCATAAATAAATGGATCTTGAAACAGCAAATTCAAAACTTTTAAAACATTAAGTGTTATGTGATTTTTACTGCATTTTTTTAAACTTCATTTTTAAATAGGTGGAGCTTTATTTTTGCATTATTTTATTTTTATTCTTTAGCTGCTTTTTTCTCTCTTCCTTTTCCAAATGCCCAATTCTCTACCGATGGACAATTTAGTTCAGAGCAAGACTGTGTGGCGAACTCATGAAAGACTTCCAATGACACTTGAAAGTTATATATTATGGTCATGAGAAGCACCAGCACACACCTCTTCCAGCAAAACAGTACATACAAATCAAACAAGTCAAAAGGTGTCTTCTCCAATTGATTAACCAACCCACTTAACTTAAAGGTATCTTTAATCCCAAAAGATCATAATCAAGCTTCTTACTTAAAGATAAACACACAATTCACAACAGAAACTGCAACACTTGTGATTATTCACACAATATGAACTTTAATACACAAGCAAAGCATTTCTAATAACACTTAATGCCACCCAATGGTCTCTCTCTCTCTCTCTCTCTCTCTCTCTCTCTCTCATCATACTCTCCAACCATTTCAAATCAGTTCATAAGATGGCATCCCAATGACAAAAGGCACAAACAAAAGAGATGGTGAAAATATATATGCGCAAAGAAAAACACAAGGAGCTAATAATATTCTTCATGATATCAACATGCAAAAAGGGCAGAAATGATTAAAACTGATGTTATCTGCAATGCCCAGCAAATACTTGTAACAGATGTTGCTTTTATTTTCATTCATGCATAAGAACGATCGTCAGCGTTTCTCGACTGCCTTCATTTTTTTTTTTTTAACCAGGGTCAGTCTACCAACACACTATGATTTACAACTAGAGTTTGAAGACTTCCTACACAGGTAAACAGCACAGGAATTTAATGTTAAAAGAAACCGCCTGACCTTTTATCAATAGTAGTCTTTCCATGGCATAGGTATTAAGCAACTTAACCACCCCTCCCCCCTTTTTTGTTTGATGTAAAGCTTACATGTGTTTCTTTTTTCCTGGAGCTGACTGCAAGTGTGCATGTGTGAATTAGACAATGAGCATGAAAGTGCGTGTGTGTTTGTTGTGTATGCATGTGAGTGCAAGTGCGCACACATATTTGCACACTGGAGTGTGTGTAAGTGAGTGTGTGTGTATGTGTGTGTGTGTGTGTGTGTGTGCCTGTTTGTCTCGGTGTGTATTTGCATGCCTGCATGTATGTCTGTGTGTGAGTACTAGGCACGCTACTTATTACACAACAACGCAAACTTGATACAGCAGTTTTCTACCAATTCAGTGACCACCTTATGCAGGTATCCACTATCCTTTAATAATATTAATCTATGACTAGTTTTTCTCTCACAAAGCATTCTGTTTCTCATAAGATAAAACATGTTGTGAAACCCAGTATTGAGCAGTTCTTCCACATGATTTTTTTTTTAAATCAACCTGACCCGACTTTCAGTTTTGAATAAAGGAATTTTATAGAGCTGCTTTCCAAGTACAAAGTGTTAGAGCAAACATTAAAATAAATCACTTAAAATTGAAAGGCATCCTGATAAAATATAATAAAGCATTCAGAAGTAGCTCTAAATGCATAATTCTGAATTATTCTAGTTTGTCTTCTGAACTGCAGAGCTTTAAATCAAGATTCAAACTAAACCAGCAACATATATAATTTTAACAAAACCCTTTTGTTTTCTTCAAATAAATTGGTAAAATTAACAGTTAAACATGATGAAAGATGGACAAAAAAGTAGGTGCAGGAGAAGAAAAAAAACAACAAAAAGCAAGAAAATAATTATGTTGTTAGAACAAAACTGTGACCTAAAGTTTGTCATTTGATGATGGCATGTCTTCAAAAGAGAGATTGATTTTATCATCATAACGTTTTCTCTCTAGAAGAACTATCATTAGGCATCACAGTATTCATAAACATAACAAGCGGAAGACTATACTTTTCAGAAAAGTGATCAGACACAACGGTATTCATAAGAATTTACATGTGGAAGAACCGCCAATTTTAAGAGTGAAAGAATCGTGCAAGACTTGTCTTCAAAAAATCCTGGAGATAGTTTGAATTCACAAACCTCAAGAATTTTTCAAAAAGCAAATTTTACACTGGTAAAGGCAACTGCAAGATAAATAATCACAAACTAAATCCACCATTTCACCTCTGTAACTGTCCAGGTATTCCACATTTAACAGATAGCAAATTGTTTATCAGAAATCAAAGTGATGGCTCAACCCTGTTATTTCATTGCACTGAACATTAATTTTTTTTTTTTTTTAATGCACTGAACATTCTGAAAATGTTCACTTAACTGATCAAATGAGCCACACGTTACAGAGGTAAAAGGATACAAATGATTTCTGATCATGTCACTGCCAAGAAAATCATCAAACGAAAAAGTCTTGTTTACATCATATCAAAACGTAAAGGACAAATCAAGATTTCCTCCTCCTGACATTTCCTGTACCGTTACATGTCATATTTCTCAGAAAATGTATAATGTAAAGAAGCACATACATATAACACTCGTAGGCTGATTTGTTTTAATGCTGCACTAACTTTACTGCCTTATGCAACAGCTGAATAGTTCAATTAGTTTTGATCTGTATGTTGCACATGCATGACTACACAACACAGATGTTTGAACATTTAATGACTTTTCATGTCTGTAGTTCTTGAAGGTAAACACCCAAAAAATGACAATTTTATCAAAACAACACTAAAACCATGTAGCAACAGAAGAGTCACTAAAAAAAAAAAAAAAAATTAGTAACAAAAACATCACATGGTGGGCTAAAAAAAACAACACTGTGGAGCTTTCCTTTAAAAATAAAAAAATATTTAGAACTGATCCTTCAGAATGGCTGTCCCTGAAAGTGCTCAAGATATGTTACTTTTATTTAAAAGCAAAAATCTCTCTCTCTCTCTCTCTCTCTCTCCTCCTCTCTCCTCTCTCTCTCATCTCCTCTCTCCTCACTCACTCACTCACTCACTCACTCACTCACTCACACACACTCACACACACACACACGCGCGCACGCGTGCGCGCATGCACATTCTGATTCTCTATTAAATTGACATCTCAATTTAGTTGTGTCCTTCTACAAGTGTAATTGATTTTTTTAAAAATTAAGTGCCCTATTATTAAAAATTGTTGCACAACATACTTCAAAGACAAACACAATTAAGAGTGATCAAAGATATCAAAAAATGATTTATAAATACTGATCAGATGGATCTGTTGTTAATGCATTCCCATAATGCTGGACCAACTCTAAAATTCAACCATGTTATTTTGTTTCGCTTTTTTAATCTTCTTTTTTTTGGTTTTATTTGAGGCTTTATTTGCTTGGTTTTTGTTTGTTTGGGTTTTTTAGGGCACTATACTCTTAAGTATCAAGTATCTAAATTTGTTTCTGATGGCTTTCCACCTTTCCAGCTGAATTGATGGCACTATATCCAAAGTTTAGGTCACACCCATCTCTTTTACTCTTTTAGAGCCAGTTATGAGTTCTGGATTTACCAACCTGTGCACGGTAAATATAAAGAGCTTTTCATCCCCTGACAAGCTCTGGTACTGAGGAAAAAGCTATTTCTACACTCTTTACCTCTTTAAAAAAAACAACAAATAACAACAACAAAACCCAGCATATTTATATGGAGAAAAAATACACAGTACTGAGTACTGGCAAACAACTCAAGCTTTATCCATTCTTTTTATTTTTTAGAATACAAGAACAACTATATCCAATATCATGCACAGTTTAAGAATTTTATTCTCATACTTATTACGCTGGTCTGGTGTTCATTCTGTTAACACTACTAAAACAGTTAAAGTCTTCAAAATGATTTGTTCCTTTTCCACTGTTTTTTTTTTTGTTTAGTTGGGGGTTGTTGAGTTTGTTTGTTTGTTTTGTTGGTTGTTTTGGGGGTGTTTTTGTGTGTGTGTGTGTGTTTTTTGGTTGTTGTTTTTTTTTGGGGGGGGGTTCTGTTCTTCACCTAGTGGTCAGAGGTTCACCAATTGTGAGACTCTGCGTATATGACCATTTTTCACCCACCATTATGATAGCTGCATTCCGACTTCAGGGATGGTATCTAAACACAAAGCTTGTGTGGATTTTTTCCCTTCACCTTTGTCATTCATTCCTATTGGCATGAAATAGCCTAGACTTCCTAAAAGGCGGAACAGGATTTAATGTGTGTGCAAGCTGTTCTGCATGCCTTTGCAAACAGGGCCTCAGTTTATAGTCTCATCTGAAATGACTTTTGGGGGATTGGAGTTAGTGCTGATGTCAACTCCAAGGGAAAATACCCTAAAACAGGTGCCTCCACTGTGACTTGATCCCAGGCCGTTAGGTCATGAGTACAATGCTCTAACCACCTGAAGCTATTCAGCCCCCCGCCCCCCACATTTCACTGTTTCATCAACTCATTTTAACTTTTGGCATGTACAATTTTTCCTTTATTTTGCAGAAATTAATTATTTATTTCCTCACTTTCATCTCTTGGTTAGTTAAATGATCTGTGAAAGACTGAAGCACAACTTACATTTCAACTATCTATTCTCAAGAAGCACTATTGTCTAACAATGTAGATGTGCACCCCAGTAAGAACAAATATTGCATGCAGAAATAAAAACACAACCCCCCCACCCCTCAACCCATCCACAAAAACAAGTGCATACAAACATACATGCACAAACAGGCAGACAGAGTAAAACATGAAATCCTTCAAAGACATGTATTTTTTAAAAAGCCAACACTGGTTGTGTTGTGACATAAACCAGCAGAATAACATTTTCTTCCTCTAACTGCTTTGCAGCATTTCATGGGCTCTTGTGAATCCATGCTTCCTTCTTATTTCAATGTTTCTCATACTTTCTGTGCATATTCATGGGTCAATCAATCCCTTTATATTTGGGTCAAAAGATACCACTAATGTCAACAATCTCCTAAGAGAATACCAATGCTCTGTATGTGTGTGCACATGTGTGTGTGTTGCACATGTTGCACACATGTAATCTGTGTTCATAAGTGTTGCTTACAACTTATACAAGTTATATTCCTGACATTTGCTTAGTGCCTTATGTAATGGAGTATACAAAGGACTCATATTCACTCCAGAGTCTATCCTGACAAATAGGACATAAGAAAATACATATCAAAATCACAAATACTGTGTTTAACATCATAAGATAATACAATGATGTAGGGGGGTTCTAACAACTATACTTCTGCTACCAAACTTCCTTTCTATTTTCAACCTTACAGTAATATTTCTGAAAATAAGTGCCTGACAAATCAGACCCAGCACATCTGACTTTGGTGTGGGACAGAACTGTTATCTTTGAAGTCTTTTGGATGAAGAAGGTGACAGGAAGAAAAAGGGACAAGGCAGAAACAAAAAGAGGGACAGAAAAGACGGAATTTCTAGCACAGAATTTCCAGAAGGTGGGGATGCTATTTACAGTTTACAGTCAAGTTGCCGGCATCCCCACAGGGGTGATTGGTTCCAAAACCAAAAAAAAAATTAAAACACTGATATGTATCTGCCTGACTAAGGATAACAATCTCAAGATGGAAGTTTATGGATCAGGTCTCTCAGAAAGAATGACTAAATGAACTAAACCATCAAACATTTCCATTCCCATAGGAATGATTGATCACATTGGATCAGGATGGAAGTGGGTTCTGAGAGAATATCCTAAACACAAACCAATTCACTTCATTTTAGGAATATAATATTTCATAACCTCTAGAATAATATACACTTGAATTTTAGATAAGGAACAAAAAGATATTTCCTAAATGTCACCATTATGCAGGGAATGTAAACATATGCAAGATATATACACATAGTTTTCATGAAAGTTGAAAGTATCTAGAAGTTTTATAATACCTATGATATAAAGGACTTTCACAGTGGGGGTTATTTGATGTTTTCTTTGCTTGCAGCACTGCACTGCACAATTCTGAACTGCCTGCACATTTTTCTCACTTTGAGGAGGCCTGCATGCTGACTGTTGTTTTGCAATAATCCAACCTTCACAAAATAAAGATTCACTTGTTTCTAGGTGAGACATCAACTGTACACCACCACCATCAAAAGAAAAGTAAAATCTTTTAAAATGCTATTTCCTCCTGATAAAACATGTTTAACACAGAACAAACTATTTCTCTTCTCTGATAGCAGGACCCCTTTTTATTTTTCTTCATGTAGCAGATGAACAATGGCTATGTCTTAGTATTAATTAGTCTTCCCAACTTTCATAAACCATCAACCACATGTATACTTGATATTTCCTGACATGATTCTTTCTATTTCATTGTTTCATTGTCCTGACTTCCCTAAAAAAATTATTTAAAAAAAGCACCCACTCTGACAACAGACAACCTGCAGTCCATTTTTCTTTAAATGAAAGAACTAAGCCGGTATGGGACTTTTCAAGCCACTGCCCTGCTCTTCTTTCCCTTTACAAAAATGTGGGAGAGGGAGAGAGAGGAGAGAGTGAGAGGAGAGAGTGAGAGAGAGAGAGAGAGAGAGTGTGTGTGTGTGTGTGTGAGTGTGTGTGTGTGTGTGTGAGTGTGTGTGTGTGTGTGTGTGCGTGCGTGCACAGGCAATACTGGTAATAATAACTGAGAAAATGAAATCCCCCAATCAAAAAGCTGCCAATGTGTTGCTCTAGAGGCAAACATTTAAAATTATTCATAAATTCAATCCACAATCACACACACATACGCACGTGCACACACACACAAACTATTTCCACAGATTATTGAAATATTCTAGCATTACCATATCATAAACTGTATAGAATATTTTTTGTTTTGGGGTTAACTGTTTTTTTCTCTAAGTCTTAGTCTTTATCGTGGCTTCTTTTTTCAGCAAACCAATTCAAAAATCTACCACTTGTGTTTTTGGAAAGGGAGGGGAGGGGGGGTCGAAAGAGAGATTCCAAATAATTATTGCAAATAAATTTTTTTAAATCCCCTAACAATTAATGGCAAATGGCAATCGCTGAACGTCAGTAATGGTCCATACATCTCACAACCAGAGTTTAAAACTTCCAAAAAGATCAACCAGGTTAAAATAACTGTGCAACATCACTTACAGTTTCTTGATTCTGTGAAACACATTAATCTTTCATTGACAAAACAGAATAGAACGAGTACCTTTTACAGCTCAAGTTATTAAATCATGGAGCAAAATGAAAAATGAAGTTTATTCCCCCTTTTACACTTCTTTGGGGTTGTTCTCTGGCATCAGATAGCATTTAATTAAACAAAGAAAAATAAAAGATAAAAATTTATAACCAATAATGACTGAAAAGCAAAATTTTGTGAAGGCACTTGCAAAGGCAAAAGGTAACCTGCTGCCGAGTCTTCCATGTAGCACACACATACTAGTACACAACAGCCCCAATAACCATGCTTTTTTTGGCTTTTTTTTTTTTTATTACAATATTCGGGGGGGGGGCCACGTTGGTTCTCATTGCAATGGCATAGCATTTTTTTTTAAAGTTCATGGATGGTGGAATAAGCATTCAAGTGCTTCTTTTTACATCTACTCCCTGTGTGTATGCAGGTTTGCACATTTTGCCTTCTGTTTCCACCAGCACAAATAGCCTACTCTTCCGAAAGACAGAAAAGGTTTTAAAATGTGCATAAGATGTTGTGCACAAGATTTTCTGCATGCATTACCACACAGTACCTTGAATTTTAGTCTCATCCCAATCACACTGATTCTAAGCTTCCCCACTTGTATATAATCTAATTTGGACACACGCAACCCTCAAGCAAAAAACTTTTTTCAAAATTCCTTTTTATCATAACAGATCATATAAGATTCACATTATTTACATCAATGAATCAAAAGTGTAACTTACAAAGTACATAACAGTCTCTATGCTAACATAGTGATTTTGTTAATACAAATTCATTATCTTAGTAACAGCCTCAGCCTTTCATGAAGCCTCAGTTTCATAATCTTTGATTCTTTATCAGTGTATTGCTGCAGGCATTTTTCATGTTCAGCAGAACAACTTACTTTTAATGAGGGATCTTACTTTTTTATGCTATTACAAAAACCATTTCATTATATTTTTCTTTCTGTTTTCATACAAGCAAATGGTTCAACTATGAACAAATTACACTTTAAACTGTTTGGGTTTTTTTCATTTTTTGGGGGGAGGGGGAGTGTCTTATTTCCCATCTAAAACTGTATGACCTATGTCTGACTTTTTGCATTACCCTTTTGTCACAGAATCACATAATGACCCATTCAGGGTTTGTAACATATATAAATAAAGTGCTTTTTTTTATAAACTGATAAAGACATCAATTACTTTAAATAAAAATTAAATTTTCAAAAAGCCACTTGATCTTAAATGAATGAACATAGAAGGTGCAGCTTGCATGAAAAGTAGCACTAACAGCCTATGCACATTTCCTGTGAAGTAATTTATCCCCTACCTTCTACACAACTTTTGTTTTTTGTTTTTTGCCTCTTGACTTAATACACACACTAGTGTCAGTAACTGTATATCTTAAACATTTAAAAAAAGAAAAAAAAGTTCCAAATGTTTCTATCCCTTTTTCATGAAAAAGAAGGCAAATTTCAAAAACTGGAGATTTCTAAATGTGATCTTAAATTTGGAAGAATCCCCCCAAAAAATCTGCAAGAGTTTGCAGCTATGAAATGGACAAGACAAAACAAAAAGTAATAAATAATACTGTGAAATACTGACATGTAACGGGCTTGAGGCTTTCACTGTTATTCTTTATTTCAAATATCAACTGCTTACATTTGTTTTTTACCAAAATAAAATTACCATTATTAAAGTTTCACACAACTGGTATTAATTTTGTAAAAGTGACAAGACTATCATTTCCAAGCCAGTGACATGATGTGTTGTGCTTGCTTGGTTTTCAAAGATACTCAAAATTCATCATACATGCAAGCAAAACAAGTCTCAGAGATGTTCTCTATGCAAATAAACACTGTCAGCAAATGTATTTAAAAAATGAAATTTAAAAAAAAGAATTTCAACATACTTCTGAACTTCTGTCATGATCAGCAAATGATTTTGATCACCAAAATGTTAACAGGATATGTGTATAAAAAATATTTATATAATGCCAAACTATTTCACAAATCAACATTAAAACAACAGCGCTATATTCTTTTACTTCAGTACAGGAATCAGTCCCTGTGCAGTAGAAACTACCAAGAGTGGAAACATGTCGCAACACTTACCTTATGTTGTGAATCTTGTTTCTTGAGCAGGAACATTAAACCAACCTTTCTACTGTCAAGGCAAACTTTAAATTTTTCATGACACTGACTTCTTTAAGAATAATTTCTAGTGGTACGAGTATCTAAATTATCGGACATTTCTTTTTTTCTTTATAGGTTCAATCCTGCCAGTTAGCCTCAGATATGAGTTGACAGCTTGTGCAACTTCTAACTCTGCAAGAGGATGTTCTCGTTCTTTAGTTTTATGAATGTCGGTCTGTCTGTTAGATTACTTGTTTAAATAGAAAAGAGGCGTAAATTTACACTTATTTCCAACAATGAATTGTCCTTAATATCCAGTCATATTTATGATCATTTCAGTTTCAATTAAGGTCCATACCATAATTATCCTGCTGACTCAAAGAAAAAGCAGCCAGCACTTTTAATGTTATCCAAGCCCCCTCTTCCCCAAATAAAAAAACATTAATGCACAACCCCAAAAATTTACAACCGTGATAACAAATTCAAGCCTATTCTGATTAATAAAGGTAAGGTGACACCCATCTGAAGGCACTGATGATGGCATTTAGAGCCTCACCCACCAGGGTTAGTACAGCCTTTAGTTTGAATGGCCACCTCAAAAATCTTTTAGTTTGGATAGGGTTTCTTATTGTTAATTCATAACCATGCAATACACAATATCAAAGAACTTCTTAAAAAAAATTTTTCTTTCGAAATGTATCACCTTCATTGGGCCCTAAATACAATGTTAAACATTCAACTAATTCATATCCCTCCCTTTTAAATTTAAAAATCCATAAAACACATAGTACTTACTGTAAGCTTGGTACTTGTTAGCAGCTGATGATACAATGTAAAAGTACATTTCTCACAAAACTTTCAGACAATTTCCCTTTCCTTTCTTTCTTGTTATCTTTTTAGTTTTTCACTTTGATGAAGATCAGAAAATTTTACAAATTTTTTTATTAGTGGCTCTTTCGCAGGCACAGCTCCATATAAATTCTGACAGGCTGAAGAGAAAATTGCTGACAGATGAAAGATACTGACAAAAGTTGACTGTCTTAACAGCATGTGGAAGAGCTATCATGAGCGATACACTCATACAAACATTCTAAGTGTTTACTAAAGCCAAATACACTTGAGCAAAGTGGAAAAAATACATTCATGAACTTTCAGATTTGGTAAAATGATTAGTGCAGAGAGCAGAATGGGTGATATATCTGTTACTACTGTTCTAATTACAGCTTAAAATTAAAGATACCTCATTCCGTAGATTTATTAACCCCATACCACTGAAGACTTCTTCAAGTTTTTCATCATTAAAAGTTGATGCTATCCTTCACTACAAATTTGTGACCATTCACTGATATGAATTTTGAAGTGCAAGAAGCAGTAGTAAAATTGTGCATAAAACCAGCCCTGAAAGTGAAGAATAATGAAAGTTACCATGGGTGAACAGAAAAAAAAAAGGTGAATAAAAATTATACTTCACTCGCTAAACGTGAACTCATGGAAACAATAAAAAGGACCACAAAATTTGCTTCTTTGAGAAAAAATTTATCACCAGCTTTTTCTGATGTGGTTTTCTAACTCAATGGCATTCTAAACATGTTTTTCTTGCATATCCAGCCTTTCAAATGTACAATAAAGCCTTCAAAGGCATACACTGTTGAGGCTAAAATTTCAACCAAGAAATCCAATGTGGTATGGAACCAACAAAATTTTCTTCTGAAATAAAAGGAAAAATTTTTGTGACTAGGCAACAAGCTAAAAACAGTTCTTATATTAACATGCGATGTCTACCTGAAAGAATCCTTTGTTGGCAAAAATTTCAGACTTTGTAACCAGCAATAGCAGATTCTGAGAGGAAGGGGTAAGGGGTTGGGAAGAGGAGAACGAGCATTTAAGTTTTTCAGTGTTCTTTTGTTCATTATACACTATGCTTTTTCGAACTAGCCAAACATTTTCTCTACTAATATGGGCTTTTTTTTTTTTAATGTGGTCAGTAAACATTTTAAAACCACTCTCCCAAGGCTCATGTGGAAAAAAATCCCAATTTGCAGGGCTGAAAGAAATTATGTTCTATATTTTGACAAATTATTCTCAATTCTGACAATCAGAAGTAATATTAATCTTTTGAACTATACAGCCTTTCCTGTTTCTTGCTGTGTTTTGATGAGGCCAACCTGAAAACATCTGGTTCCATTGATCCTTCTTGACACCTGATGTGAATGAAGACATGACAACCATACACTGTTTCCACTCAAACTGATGACATAAAGTAAAAGCTGAGTGCAGACACTATTTATTACCGAGTTCACCTAACATGAATAATCACATGTATAATTTTTAACTGAATGTTAAAAACAAAACCAAAAAATGATAACTATGATACTGCCAAAATTTGAACTCATATGCAAATGATCAAACTCCTGATAATAAAAAAAAGATTTTTTTTTAAAACTACCATATTTCCCTTTGATATTTTTTACTTTTAGAAAAATTTATATGATGGACATATTTCAAATATTTTTCCTTAGATTTGAGCTATTAACAATTTTTTTTAAAAAGGAAGTCTGAAGGAAGATTCAGAATTCTGACACTCAGCTTGTAATTAATGTCAGCAATTTTAGTTCCTACTGCTACTAACATCTCTGAGCTTGTGATACTTGGAACAGCACAAAAGAAGTGGTAAGAAGAGGTGACACCAACCTGAGGGGTCCAGGCCACTTGAATCTTGTGATGTACCAGGCATGGGATCAGCATAGGGGTTTGCACCTGACTGGGGACCAGAGGAAGCAGGGCCAGAAAAAGCAGGGAAGGCAGAACCAGAGTACGCAGCAGGGTTTTGGTGAAGCATTACAGGATACAGATTTGAACCGGAATTACTGTTTGAGTCATCTCTTCCATGTGACCAGCCTGAAATTGCATAACATGGCACAGATGTCAGTTACAGTGTCAAACATCTTTGAATCTACAGCACTAATATTGAAATGCAAGTAAAATAACACAAAACTGGAAAAAAAATTCATAAAATTTCTTAATGCTATCACTTATATCCCTAAAACAACCTGACCCACATGTCCTTCTCAATATTACTTTTTATCTTTTTAAGCTTAGTATTTCATATATGAAATACAAATTTATAAAACCAGCAAATCAGTTATGCATTTCATACACAACTTGTTTTATTTTTGTTGCATTTGTATGACTATGCACAACATTCAGTTTGCAGGATTTTTGCTGTACCCCCCACCCCCCTCCCCTCCCCCCCAAAAAACAAAACAATGTTCATTTAAGATTCATTTAAGATTTACACAATCTGTCAGCAGAACTTGGAAGTTGAACATGGACATAATACCATTATAGATACACCATTAATTAACATTTATTTGGTAATGAGCATTAAATTCACACATACCACACACATATACGCAAGCATGAATGGGCATAAATGCACTGTATACATGAATTTCTCTGTTTACTAAAATAATAATGTACTGGTATTGGTAAATATGGGCACTTACACTCAGTAAAACACTCACACATACACACAAATTTCCAAAATGCTCAATTCATATTTTCAGTATTGACAGATTTTTGCATTTAATGTTAAAATCAATTTTTGTTGTTCCTCTGACCTCAGCTAAAGCTCCACCAATGGTCTGATTTTGCATTATATAGTATGCAACTGTTTGCCCGCCATGACTAAGCTAGAGCTGCATTCCACTTCAGGGATGGCGTCTAAACATGGTACCAGTGTCATCCATTCCTACTGCTAAGCAATGGCCCACTCTTCCCTAAGGCAGAACTGGTTTTAATGCATACACAAGATGTTCTGCGTGTATTTGTAAATGAGAACTCAGTTTATACTAGTGTCATCTGAGAGACTTTTGAGGCAGTAAAGTCGGTATTGATTTTTAAAAAATCCTTTTCCCCCTTCCTTGGATACAGCCCCGAGGTTCCCCTAAGGTGAGATTTTATATATATATGACTCTTTTTGGCCACCATGATTGAAGATACCTGCATTCCAACTTAGGCGATGTATGCTGGGTAATACTAATAGGGTATGTTTGTGTTTCTGTAACCCACCAAATACTGACATGAATAACAGCATCTTTAATGCACACATCTGATCTTCTGCAAGCAAATTTAAGCATCCAAATCATACAAACTTCATTTTAAATTTAAGCAACTCAAGCCCAAACTAACTCTTACAGTCTTGGTCTTACCTGTTTCATTACCACCTCCATCATCGTCATCAGCGGCTTCCTGTTTAATCCACACTCCACCTTCTGAGCGAGGAGAATGTGAATGAGCTGCTGCTGGTGTGCCTTGTGATGATCTAGAACCTCCCTCACCTACATGGGAAGCTAGTGACATAAGCTCATCCTTGCTGATCTGTTCTAATTTTACGTTACTTATGCTCAGACCTTCACGCTGCCCTCCACTCTGGTTAGTCACTGTTGCTGAAGGTTCAGATTGCTGCTGCCTGTTATTTTGATGAAAACTACTGCTGCCTCTGCTGGGACCTGAAGGACCTACTGCAACACGCATTCGTTGCAAGTGTCTGTCACTGGAGCTAGGAGACCCTGCACGCTTCACCCCTCTCAATGGAATGGTACCTGAGTTTGAACTGCCTGGCACTCTCTTAGACTGATCAATGATCACAATGTCATCATCATCATCTGATGAGTTCTTGCTTCTTGTATTAGCACCAGACTTTGAAGAACTGTCTTTGCTGTCTGAGGACTTTTCTTTATCAAGTGGCTGAGCATGAAAACTGTTGCTGACAAATGTGACGGAATTCTCATCATTTTTGCTGACTCTTTCATGCAAGATGTAATCTACTTTCTCTCCTGTATCAATGCTGAGGTAAATGTGTCCCACAAGTTCCACTCCCCTTTGGAACTCAACATATCCATTACACAATGACTGCAAAAACTTGGTCAAAGAACCAATGAACTTGGATGATGAGTCACTATCCATCATGACTGTTTACTTCTGTAACAGATCAAAACCATGCATTATCAAATCAATTATATTTTTCCCTCAAGTCAATCTATGATCAGTTAAGACAAGGAAGAAAGAACTTTGGAGTTACAGCACCGAGTCCTGAACTAATGTTAGCAAGGAAACATTCTTGAGACCAATGGCAATCCAACAAATAAAAATTATCTTAGTCTTAATACACGTTTGTATTATTTTATCTTACAAACAAAATTTGATTATCATCATGATTCACCTGAAAGCAACAACTGATGATCAACATACAACACACTTGTAAATATTTTCATTTCAGTCAAGTTACACTAAGTACAAAAACTACAAAGTACATTCACACTGATATTTATAATTCACTTGTTTCTCAAACCACATGTATTATATTGACTACGAGTATGAATCATGAGACTCTTAAGATAATAGTTTAATACTAAATAACCATAACTAATACTAGTAATATAGTATGTTGGTGGTGAGTGTGTACTCATCAATAACCCTAGGACTAGGAGTCTCCCATGTCAGATGTATGCATTCAAATTTCTATCTTCATCTTAGCAGGGAATCACTATAATCATCTTCTGTGGGAATGCCAGGGGCCTGTAAAAAATAAAAAACATCCCCACATTCTGGAAATTGGTGCTTGGAATTCCCCTTTTTCTATCCTTTTGTTCCTTTTCTTCCAGTCACCTCCTTGCTGCTGCCTGTTATTTTGATGAAAACTACTGCTGCCTTTGCTGGGACCTGAAGGACCTACTGCAACACACCCTTCTCCTCCTTCACCTCCTCCTGCTGAACTCATTTTTTGTAGACAAAAGGATTCTTTCCTTGTTTTACAAGTCTTACATATAGAGTGTTCTACGTTTTGCTTTCATTTGTTGGTACAATAACCTTAGAGTTAAAAACAAGAATGGCCTGCAGAGAACTGTAAGAATCTGCTCAAAAATAATTGGAAAAGAACAAAAAGATCTCATGTCGTTCTGCAATCAGCAGCTTGTACGCAAAGCCACAGCCATTTTGGCTGATCCTTCCCATGCTTCATTTCCAGAATTTCAGTTGTTGCCTTCGGAATGCTGTTTTCAGTGTCCCATCAGCAAAACTAACAGAAAAAGAAATTCTTTTGTGCCAGTAAGCATTCAAATTCTGAATTCACAATGATGTTGACTACCTAGTTTTTACATTTCTCTGAATTACTTGCCTGATTTGTAATTGTTATGAGTGGAGTCAATACATAATTTTGTGTGTGTGTGTGTGTGTGTGTGTGTGTGTGTGGGTGGGCGGGCGCGTGGGTGTGTGAAATAAGTCTGTCTTCTAGTCAATGGTCTTAAAACATTGAATTCATATATTGGTCACTTGGTGTATGGTGTGGGTGTGTGTGGGTGTGTTCACACACGCACATACATGCGTGTGTACGTGCTGTGTATATGCATGCGTACAAAATAAGCTTTTATGTCTTCTAGTCAATGGGTTTAAAATTGTGTTCACAATTGATGTGTGTGCGTGTGTGTGTGTGTGTGTGTGTGTGTGTATGTGTGCGTGCGCATGTGCGCGTGTGTGTTGGTGTGTGTGTGTTCGTGACATTTTATTTGAAGTCATTTTGGAATGTTTTAACCAATATGAAATATAGCTTTTTGTGTCTTTGAGATTTTTTATGTGTATCAATCTGACTGTCAGTATTGTAATTGCCCTTCATGGGATGATTAAAGTATTTTTGACTTGGACTTGACTTGTCTATTTTCTGCCTTCTTGATCCATTCTCCTGCTATTCCAGAAAGACTTAAAAGATAACAATTCTCTCCCATGCCAAAGTCAAGATGTGCTGGGACTGACATGTCAGGCGCTTAACAGCCGTGCAAAATTTTGATCATATGACACATTAACAGACAACAATAGTTGCTGTATGACTATGAGCATCCAATTAAGAAGACCATAAAATCATTCTGGATTGGAAGAGTGAATTCATGTTTAATTACCATATAGCTCTGTCCAAGTACCTCACCATGCAGGCAGCCATACTGACACTGACTTCAGATGATCTTTTTAAAACAAAAAATCCAGACCTGACAAGTGTCATTGCTAATAGTAATACTTGTCATGAAGTCAACCTCGACATATAAGTATAACATTTCAAAACACATCAATTGATCAACATTTTAATGCAGGCCTTAGCACAACATACAAATGACAAAGCTTTCAGTCTGGGCCAGTAGTAATATGGGGGGGGGGGGGGGGGGGGGAGGAAAAAACCATCAGGTGTGTGAACTCATCCTTTAATTAAAATAATATTGACTTGCTTAGGTGATCCCAAATTTTCAGTATGCTAAATAATAATCAATTTGCCCCTGACTAGGTAAACCTCACCTTTGGTACAACTAGATCAGTATGAGGCAAAATTTTGTGGGGGGAAACCTTTTTTATTTTGATCTTTCACTTCTGTTAAAAAGTGTTATCAAGTTGCATGAAAGTAGGCCATGTTTGGTGTGTACTTATTTTGAGATTTCAAAAGCACTACATCATCAAATAACCTGCTAAGTAGTCTGTTAATGTTCTTTGTTACAATGTTAGACCCCTGAATTTTTAAATCTTCACAATAAAAAGAACTGGGAAAGCAGAGCCTGATAGTGATACAGATGCTCCTGATAGAAATTCTGTCATAACATTAACAAATCAAGAATTAGACTGTAATTTAACAAATAAAATTGTATCAATAGGTAGAACTGTGTGTTTCTGTTCTTTAGTTGTTTGAGTTTAGGTTTGTTCCTTTTTTTTTTTAATTTCAGTTTTTGCAAAAGCCGGTTTGGATAGGCTAACGAGACACCCCATTTTCCTCTTCCATCACAGTGAAAAGACGTTTTTCTAGTCCAGGGAAAATACCAAATAGGTGAACTGTTCTCGCCAACAAAGTATTTCCCATTGTATCATCAGTGGACTAAAGAACCACGATTAACAGAACGAACTACTAGGCCATTATATATTATATAATAATGAAAACAGCTTCTGTCAAACAGCCTACAAATGAACTCGCCGCGATTTGCATAAATTTTATTATTTGAAATGCGGTAGGCCTACAGCATCATTAATGATCACTTGCATGATCGTGCACATAACCTACGCAGATACCACCTTAAAAATTAGATACTCATACTTGCCGTTTGTTTACCTGTGATCTTGACTTTCACAAAACGTCTTTAAAATGGCACAGATATCGGAAGAACGGTTCCACTACCGAAATAATTCAATGCCTCAGCGCCCGGCCGCGTATGTCCACCACTTCAAGAGAACGCTACGCCATCTGTAACTGATTACCGAATCCGAACAAAGTACTTTTTTAGTCCTTAGGCTAGCCTATAGGCCTAGACCTACCGCAGAAGCCATAGACCTTATTGGCGGCCTATCACGGTGGCGCTTGGTGAATTAAGGATGGGGATTTATTACGATCTCCCAGATTAACTTCAAGTACAGACCAGCCAGTGCCTTAATTTCCTTCGTGTATATAGGTGTGCAGATCATTATAATATGCACGTTAAAGATCCCATAATTCATGTCAGTGTTCGGTAGGTTACAGAAACACCCATACCCAGAACATACCTAGTATGCATCCTCGAAGTCAGAATGTGGCTACCTTCATACGCAAAATCTCACCATCAGTAAACCTTGGAGTTCTACCAGAGGAACGTAAGCTGACTAAATAAAATAAACCTCTTTGTAAATAACCTTACATTCGCATGATTTGTACATACTGTAATCACCCCTTTGTGATAATCACATCATTGCAGGCGTGATTTGATGTCTCCATTAGGGAATAACTCTTAAATAATGCTAAAGTGGGTGTGTTTAGTCCGTAACATTTTTATCGAAAACAACGAGTTTAGACTAAACTGTAAAGTAGTAAAAGAAAATACATCTTTTTGTATTCCTTGAATACTTCAGATGAGCATATAAAAAATATATTTACAAAAATATATATACATACGAGAACATGAATTTGTATATGTTATCTAAAGATGGTAGCCTACCTTGGTTTCTGTGATGATGAGAATAATGGCCTACATTTTTTAATTCTGAAAAGTGAAATTTCGGCTAAATGTCTTCACCTGAAACAACTTATACTTATCAGTAAAAGAATGCAATATACGTTTAAAAGAACAATTAAAGTAGTATAACAAAACTCATGTGTAACTCATCACTTTTAGGCCTAGGAGTACAGTTATTGTTCGAAGTGGCTTAGGCCTACAAGCTATGCTATTTCCATTATAAGCTGGAACATTTATTGTTGTTGTTGTTGTTGACTTCAATTTTACTTCTGTTCACTTCTAGTGATATTAGAGGGGGGGGGGGGGGGGGGGGGGATGGGAGAGGTGGATGGGTTTTTTAAAAAAAATCTGGAAAAGAAACTTGGCAATGCAACAGGAATTTTAAACAAACAAACAAACAAACAAAAACAAGTCATTAACATTAATGTAACTTTAACAAATGCCCTATGGGACTGTGACAAAGACCTTTCAAATGTCAGTTTTAGATTACTGAATATGCTGATGGGAGAGTTTTCAGAAAAATGAGGCATGAAAGGTTTTACACTCTGGCAGTCGAAAAGTATATGAGTATTAGTGATATTCTCACCACACAGGCATTTACCATTTTTGCTGAATTTGGTTATCAATGCATTTAGTTTCATTCTATAAAATAAAGTATTAATTCTTCTTGACATAAAAACACTTTTACTAGCTTCTGAATGGTTCACCACTGTTAAATTATAGGTATTGATTGGAGTTCTAGTTAAAAGTCTCTCATTTTGCTGATTAGTTTCAGTGACCTGTATCCATGATTTTTGTTCTAGTAAGCTATACCCTTCTTGTAAGGATAAAGGCACATGCAAGTCTATTGAATCCCATCCATGCTTTGCACCTTTTTTGGCAGCTCTATCCACCCACTCATTTGGAAAGAACCCAGTGTGTGAAGGCACCCAACAAAAATTCACACTTATGCCCTTTAAGGTTAAGAGGTGTATGACATGCTTAATCTCTAATATGATTTTCGAAGTTTTCTTGTAACATGGGGATTTTAAAGCATACAATACCGATTTACAATCAACGAAAAGAAGAATTTGAAATATACACAATGGCAAATCAAGAATATAAGTAAGACCCGTTAGTATTGCTACAAGTTCTGCTGTAAATATCCAGTGATGTTTACCAACATAATATGATTTTTCAATTTTTAACGCTGGTATAGCAAAAGCAGAACCTGTTTCTTGATTACCTCCTCTGCACCCTCCTACCTCTGTGAATGTCTTCTTGTTGTTGTTGTTGTTGTGCGTTCCCCAGCTTTACACCCTGGGGGTCACCCAGAACATGCACTCTGCCTCACTCATCCCACCTGGGAATCTCTGTGAGATGGGAAGTACACACTGGATGAGAAGTTTGCCTGTATGACTCTTTTTCAAGCACCTGCTATCACTCACTCAGTCCCATGTCCCAAAGGACGTAGGGGGGACATGAGAGAAGACGCAACAGAGATCTTTTTCCATGCTTCACGATCCTGTGTGGCTAGTAGAAGGTGTTGCAGGGGTTGAGCAGTCCAGTCTTTGATGTTGTCAACCCATGATTTCTTTTGGCGCCTCTTCTTCTCTTGCCTTCAACCCTTCCCTGCAAGATGGTTTTTGCTAAGGTGTTGTGTCTTGTGGTGTGACCAAACCACATCACTTTTCTCCTCTTTATGGTGGAGAGCGGAGGTTCTTGAGGGCCCACAGCTTTTTGATTTCTTCTTTCACATAGTTGTTGGTCTTGTGTTCTTTGTATGATATTTTGAGGAGTCTTCTGTGGCACTTGTTCTTGAATGCTTGGATTCTCCTCTCTAGCTCTGCTGACAGAGTCCATGATTCACAGCCATATAGGAGGATAGATATCACGAGGGATTTGTAGAGGTGATATTTGGTGCAGAAGCTGATGTTGTTGCTTCTGATGATCCTCTCGAGTCTGGCTAGAGCAGATGTTGCTGTTGCAATGCGAGCTTTCACTTCATTGTTTGATTTGCCATCTTTTGTTAGGATGGAGCCTAAGTATTTGAATTGGCTCACCTCTTCCAGTATTTCTCCATTCATCTTTATTTCCGTGCTGTCATTACTTGCGCTGTTGACCATGATCTTTGATTTCTCTGTACTGACCTCCATGCCGTATGCGCTTGCTCGATCTGATAGACTATCTGTGAGGTTTTGCAGTTTTGCTGCCGCCCATGAGGTCAATGTCATCTGCAAATCTGAGGTTCCAAAGGGGTTTTCCACCAATGGAGATGGAAGTGTGGTGGTTTTGCAGTGTCTCTGTCATGATGTTTTCGAGGAAGAGGTTGAAGAGTACAGGTAAGAGAAGGCAGCCCTGACGGACCCCAACCGTGGTCTTGAAGAACTCGCCCATGTGATTGTTCATGAAAACTGCACTTCTTGCGTTCTCGTACAGTGCCTTGATGACTTCAATGAGGCAGTTGTCAATGTTGAAGTGCCTGAGTACTTGCCAGAGGCCGTCATGCCATACCCTGTCAAAGGCCTTTTTGAAGTATATGAAATTGTGATACAAGTCTTTTTCGTGTTGGAGATGTTTATCTATCAGAATTCTCGCTATATAGGCAGCCATACTCCGACTTCAGAGGATTTTTTTTCTCATTTAACAAAGGAGAGTGGGGGTTGTTATGTTAAGAGCTTGTCATGGCTGAAGGCAATCTCAACACAACATTTTACAACATAACAACGTTTTAATGTAGGCCTTGGCAATTAGCTGACATCAATAATAACTGACACAGCTTTTGGCCTGGGCCAATGTGAATGTCTTAACCTGTACACTCCTTCACGTTCCCTCTGCTCTACTGCAGATACCTTGTGCCTACGAATACCTAGATTCAACCAATCCACTGTTGGCCGCCGCTCTTTCTCTATTTCGAGTCCATCGACCTGGAATGAGCTCCCTCTCTCTCTTTACCAGAAACCTAGTTATGACATTTTTAAATCAAGCCTCAAGACATATTTATTTCAAACCTAAGATTTCCCCCCTCCTGTTTCATATCAGAGCTATCACACCTTCACTAACCCATGTCCTATCACCCTGCTAAAGTATACGACCTGTGTGAGTGTGTGTGTGCTTTTGAAAAACATTTGACTTTTGAAATTTTATTTCATAGATTTTGTCTGCAGCCATCATGCTTGTAAATGTCTGTTTTTTTAAACTATTGATTATTTATCATTGATTGCTGACTGTGTAAGATTAGGTTGAATGCATGCGCTTTGGTTTGTCTTTGCAAGATATAGCGTGATGTAAGTTCCTTTTATTATTATTATTATTATTATTATTATTTATTATCATCATCTAGACCTGATCGTCTGTATAAATTTGTAAATGGTCAAAATATTTATGATGGATGTGGGATCCGACATCAGAAACCATTATATTCTAGTTGTCATTCTTGTTTGTATTAGACACTTCTATATCAAAGTGTGCTTTACTCATCTCCCATGATGGGCAAGGTAAGATTGCTTCTCCTGTGTCAATGCTGTGTTGATTGGCTTCAGAGTTTTGTACCAGATCAGACACATATGTACTTAAAGGGATTAAAAAGGATATATATTTCGCTCTTTTAGGAAAATTAAATTCTGATTTTACTTCTGTTTCTTCTGAAATAAAGTTTTCTGTCGTTTTGTTTCTAAGCAAATATTTAGCACATGCCAGTTGATGGTAATAATCTAAAGGAAAAATGCCGACTTTGTTATATGTTCCCAGGGCTGAGGCGTGATAAGGCACACCAAGAGCAAGCCTGTATTCTTTGCAGTCTATATTTTGTAACTTTTTAAGTAAATACTTAGGAGCACTGAAAAAGACCTCTTGACCATACCATGATTTTGAACGAATAAGAGATGTAGCTAAATATTTTAGATTTAATGTGTCTTGGCCCCAGAATTGTTTACTTACCATCTTCAAAAAGTGTAAGTCTTTCTTTGCTTTAGTTAAATTGTCTTCCATATGTGCATTCCAAATTAGCTTAGAAGTGAGAATAACACCCAAGAACTTTACGGTGTCTTTATACTCAGTCATGTTGGTCCCAATTCTAAATGCTGGTAGGTCATCTGGATTACTGCTATTGTTAAAAAGCACAATGTACGTTTTTCCTGTGGATAAAGTAAATCCATTTTCGAGCACATAATTATCGATGTTGTTAAGCTGGTTCTGGTATACCTTTTTTAAATGTATTTAACGCTTTTTTTTGGTTTTGTTTCGTTTCATAAAACATTCATCCCATACATATATCATCTGCATATGCGCTAAGGCGACTTCCTTCGACAATTTCATGGGGGAGACATCACAAAACATTAATAAGAGAGGCAAAATTTAAACAAAACCCTTTGGGGTAGTCCCATATGAAAATAAAAAACTAGAATATGATTGCAACCAAACCTTTAAAAACTTCTATTATTTTAAAAAAACCCTTTTAATAAATTTATAAAAAAATACCCAAAAAACACAGATCCTTTATTTGCAAGCAACTTACAACCCAAAAACTTGAATAACGCCCCTTTTTATAAAAAAAAAAAAATTTTGCAAGAACGCATTTTTCTTGCAAACTGAATTTTTTAAAAGGGGTTTGAAAACTTAACCAAGTTACTATGCAGACTATTTTTTTCGAAAACCCTTTTTTTATTACTGGGAAAATTTTTTTTTTATCACAAAGACACACCTTTGCGGGAACATTTGTAGGCATCCCTTTTCAATTTCAGATTAAGGTTTTTCAAAAATAAACTCACAACATCATATCATAAACAAAATAAGTAGGTGTTTGTTCACAAAAATCGAAAAAACTCTGTAGTCCTATGATCAGAACCGTTTGATTTCGGGGCTAATCCTGGGCGAAAGTTTATTTTCGAACTCGTAGGGGCTCTGGTGAAAAAAGTCTCGGATTTCTGCGTTTCCCCAATCAAATCAAATGAAAGACCTCCGTTTAACACAGCGAACAATATTTGCACAAAAAACCCAGTTTCATTCATGCCAGGGTTACAATAACCATTTATATCCAGCGTACCTGTACAAAGAAAACGGACTCTGAATTAAAAATTTAAAGGTTTTTCAATAAAAAATTAAAAACGGTTCAATTCTTCAGAATCCCCAACACAAACCACAAAAAACACAAACACACACCCCCCCCCGCACCCACCACGCACGAAACGCACACACACAGAGACAGAGAGAGAAGCTACTGGGAATAGGGGTTGGTTTGAACACCCCTCTACCTTGGATACCTCCGCTAGGACTCTAAAAAATCAATAAAAATTTTAAAAACAAAATCAAAAATGGGCGTGATAAATGGCAACCGTTTTGTTTGACACAAAATTGATAGTATTAGACCCACGTCGGCAAGACGTCTTTAAAAAAGGTTTTTGAAAACATTGCCCAATTTCAGCAAATGAATATGTCCGATCATTTAATCTTTGCACATAACAGAACCATTCAAAATTAGGATGTAATAGAAATACAAGCTTTGACAATATATATTCTTTTTGTTTGTGTTTTTAGGTAAACAAAAATTTACAAAAAAAATTGAAAAAAAAGGGCCCCTTCTGCAGAGGTTAAAACAACATTTGGGAAGGGAAATTTTTTGACAGAGGAATAACACACGAAACATTTTTGTTCACACCCCTTTCGGGCCGTAAATTTGACCCCAAAATTAGGTATTTTTTTAATAACGAAAAAATAAGTTTTATGAATATTTTTCAATGCAATTTTTGCACCCCGGACAATACTTATAATTCTAAAAGTTTGACAAACTATAAAAGAAGCTCGTGGGAAACAAAAAATATGTGTTGAACTTATTATATTGGAGGGATTTTTCATTCGACCGTTTTTAACCACCTTTAAAGGTAACAAATTCAGACTGCCGGATTGTTAAACTCATCTATCCAAAATGTTGTTTTTTTTTTAAAATTTTTTGGCACTTTCCTGCCCACAAAAGCCCAAACCCTTTTCCAAACCGAATGTTTTGTTTGTTTTGTTTTTAAGGTTCACAAGATTTTTGGGGCATATGTTCACAAAAAAGGCCCGGTTTCTAATTTCATCCGAAGGACTTTCATGTAGGGGAGTCGACTGATGTTTAAAACATATATTTTAAAATTTTCATCTTTTTTAAATTGTCCATTTAAAATGAATGGCAAGGTTTTCCCATTCCTCCTCTGCCCATTCAATTTCATCTTAAAGATAACTCGTGAATTTAAAAATTTTTGTAACTAAGTAACAGCTCATAAAAACAAAAATAAAAAAACAGCCCGTCCACCACCGAGCCCCTTTTTAATTTTAAAGGGGGTTTTTCCCCTTAAATTTCCCCCGTGGGACCCCCCGGGGATGCTGCAAACAGCTTTTGCAAGAATAGAATTCTGCCCCCAACCAGGCTGTCGAAAAAGGCGACAAGGTTTTAACCCTTCCCCCGGGGTGGGGTTTAGACAAAAGGGCAACAACCCGTTTTAAAAAAAAAACATGTTAGGGAAACAGCAAAAAAAAAAATTAACAAAACTGGGTTGACGGGCTTCCAAGCCAGAAGATGCTCGTATGAATGGCAGTGGTGAAAGCCAAAGAACCACTGACGGGAAAAGGGGAAGTCTTAAGCGCCAAAAATAAGCCCAAGATGGGATTCGGAATTGAGAACCATGTTCAAACAAAAAAAACAGCGCAATTTACGCAGAAGAGACCTAAAAATTTTGCATATTCTGGGGTCAGTGAAGCCAGGGACAGGATAAAGGGCAAATACAAGCCGCACAGGAGGACGGCTGTACAGTGGTAGAGATACGGCCAACACCGAGGGAAGCAATCCATGAAGAAAGGAATGGAGAAACCCTAGGGAAGGGAAACCTACAACAGCAATGATAGGAAAGAATGAAAGGTAACATGCTAAACCACAAACAACAATCTATGCACCAACCAAAGACATGGGGAAAAAGCAAAGAACATTTTATGAACAATTTCAGGGTGAAATGGAAAACACACCAAAACCCTGACATGGATAGTAGGGGACCAAAAGCAAAAACGGAAAAGACAACACAAATAAAAAAGAGCCAGGGGAAAAAAGATGTGGCAGCATAAAAGCAACGAGAAAGATTTGGGGGAATTCTGCAACAAAACCTGGCCCTTTGGGGGACATTATTGCACACCCAGACCACAAGCTTACCTGGGTTTCCCCCAATGGAAAGAAAAAAAACCAGACGACCACCTATGATCAATGGAATGGAGGGGACGCTCCTAATTAAAAAAGGAAGAGAGCCGATGTTGGCAATGATCACCCCTTGTTTCTGCAACCCTAAAAGTGAACGAGAAAAAATGGGCCCCCGGGAAACCCAAAACAACAACATTTTTTGGGAAAAACTGCGCAACCCAAATAAAGATGCTTTTAACCCCCACCAAAAACAAGTTCCAAGCACTGGGAACTGAAAACACAACCTCCTGACACACTAATATAAACACCATGTGGGAAAAAAATCAGGACACCAAAACACAACCAGCGAAACGTGTTAGACAGAGACAGAGGAAAAAAAAAGGTGATTTCCAGACACCTGCAAGCCATTGAGAACAGGAGAGAATTTAAGAAGAAAATCTTAGAGACAAAGTCAGAAAAGGATAAGAGAGAGGTACAAACAAAGTACAGAGAAGCAAAACCAAAATGTAAGAGAATGACAAGAACAGACAAAACGTACCAAAATGATGAATTGCAAGACAAGCAGAGGAGGGGCCCCCCCCAAAGGGAGAACAAGACAGGGTATAAGATCACTAAGACTTCAGGGAAGTACCGAGCAACACCGAAACAAACCCAAACCTAGATAAACAAGGGCCCAAAAACTTACCACAAAGAAAACAAGATGCAAGATGGGCAAACATTTTAGCGAAGTCCCAAAAAGACCCCACCAACTGAAAAAGGGAGAAAACAAGATCCGATCGACTCAATGTGAAAAACTCACCACCAAAAAAGAGAGATTAACACAATCACTCTCTCAAGAATGGAAAAACCCCTGGGGCCCGGACAACCTCAAAAGCAGAACTTTCAAAAGGGAGATCCAAATTTGCATCTAAATTCACAGCCATTTTTTGCAGCATATGGGGGGAAAACAGCTACCCGCAATTTTACAAAGACAGGAAAACCCAAAGAAAGGAGCCCTGAACAATTTTAACAAAGGAAGAACACCTGCTACTGTTCCCCCAAAGATTCGGCAAAGACATCACGGACGGACTCAAAAGGCAGTGACCAAAACCCAGAAAAGGAAAAGGCAGGTTTTAGACCAGGGAAAAAAGCATAGACCAATCTTCACCCTTAACATCACGAACAGCACGGAAAAGGCAGAACACTATATACAACTTCGTAGTTTTTTAAAAAAACCCTTTTACAGCATTCACGAGAAAGTGTAGGGCTACTCCGAGCATAGTTCCACAGGAAATTTCCAAGTCATTAAACTTCTAAAAACAACTTTACGTGCAGAGAGGAAAAAGCAAAACCAGTTTTAGGTACAAACCGGGGTCAAAAAGGGGCCCCCCTGTCGCACTACTCTTCAAACCCACAATTGATTGGGGGAAGAACAAACAACAGCTACCGTCCCGGCAACAATGGACCCCCTCCAAAACGCTTGAAGACCTAATTTGCCGACGACTGCACTGCTCTCACATACCCACCAACACAAACAAAAAAACACCCTCTCAGCACTTTTTGCACAGCAAGTAGGGCGAAAAAAACAATCAAAAGAAACGAGGTAAACACTGACGCCAAACCCCTCACCGGGGCACAGTGAATGGGGAAGTTTTACCAAAAAACGAAGATTCACACCTCGGGGGCACTTTAGGGATGACGGGGGAGAGCAGCGACACAAGAACCGGGTTAGCAAAGCAAGAAAAAGCTTTTAAAATCGAAAAATGTTTGGGAAAACGCCCCTACAGCACCAAACCAAACAAGACTATACCAACTGGTTTCTTTCCACCCCTTTTTTACGCCGGGTGCTGGGGGGATGACTGAGAGACCCGACAAACTATCCACATTCCCCACGAAAATCTCAAAGAATCTTGCCACTTTTGGCCTGAACCATCCCAAACCAAAACTTTTTTTTTTCCCTTGCAACCAAGAAAGCATGGACAACACATATGCATAGGCAGGGGTTTGGGTAGGGCAATCGGCCGTCGGAACATGGAAACATCGCCCAACGCCCTCCACGGACACCAGAGGAAAACCAAAGAGGGCGACCCAAAACACTGGGGTCGGGCGTTGAAGCAGAGCTGAAGACCTTCCAACATACCTGGGGAACCATTCAGAAGCTAGCCCAGGACAGACAGGAGTGGAGAACTTTTGTTGCTGCCCTACGTACCAATAAGGCACAAAGGCATTGATGATGATGATTCCCCTTGAATTAACATAAGTAGGCTTACTGACACCACTCCCCAAGATATCCTTCAGGTTAGACTATAAGCCAAGGTCCCATGAGCGAACGCAGGCAGAACTCTTGCGCACACGTTAAAACTCGTCCTGCCATTCGGAAGAGTAGGCTATTTCTTTTCGGTCAGAACTGGTGTTGAGTTGAGCAATTGGTGGCCGACTCATTTGCAGTCTGCAGCCTACGCCTATGACTCAGTAGCTGTTGTCTGAGCGTTCAAAGAAGATCTCCAAAGGCATAAAGCATTTTCAGACAAGTTTTCTTTTGGTTTTGTTTATGTTATCATTAATCATGGAAATGACAATGATGATGATGATGATAATGTAGATCAAGGGGCGGTGTTTGAAGACTGAAAAGGTTATTTAATTTGCTATTTTCACAGTTATGCTCATGTTGTCAGTTCAATCCTGAAGGTCCATTGTCCATTGTTCACTGCCTTTCTTAGCACTTGACAAGGTCCCAAAACTGTTCTCTGATGATTTTTCCATCTTCAGACTTGATTCTGTATGTATCTGCTGTTTTATAAGCTGAACAATTTCGATGGCTATGATTATTTTTAATTTTGAGTTGCAGAGACATATGTATCAGTCTGTTGATCAATTCAAGTCCTTCGGATGAGACTATAAACCGAGGTCCCGTGTGCAAACGCACGCAGAACATCTTGCTCATACGTTAAAACCCGTTTCGCTATTCGGAAGAGTAGGCCATTGTGTACCGGTGGGAACGGATGACAAAATTAACAAAACTGCATACACAGGGAGACAGGATGTAAAAAAGCACACCAGTGCTTATTCCATTATCCTCGAAATCAAAAAAAATTAAAATAAATTTAACATCTGTGACAGGAGGGCCAAAGTCCTCCCTTCTCAGTCTAAACATATCATTTGTCAGTTGTTCTTAAATGTTGTTTCTGACTGGAATTTCAGCAAAGAAGCATTTTATCATTGGTGAAATTTTCACTAAATGATAGTTTTTATTTCACTGTTAGGTTGGTTTTTGTTTTTTTTGTAATCATTTTCCTCTATTTTGAACCCCCCCCCCCCCCCCCCACCCCCCTTTCAAGCCCAGTTGAGGCTTAGAGTATACCCCCCCCCCCCCCCCCCCCTCTGGCCTCACCTTGCAAGTACTTCCTTCCCTTATTTTGAAGTGAAGAATGATGATGTTGTTATTGTTACTGATTAATAGTCATTCCCTGAAATGGTTCCCTCCTTTGTAACAGAATCAGGCCGACTTCAGTGTATATGATTTTGTCAGACAGTCTGGTCTTTTTCATGTCCTGTCTTCTATTTTTGGTTTTAGTGCTATTCTATCAATATCAGTTGTTCTTCAGTCTCTTTTGTATATGAAAGCATTATTTATCATCGCCGTTTCAGTTCTTTGGATCTCTCTCTTCTCCCTTTCAGATATTTTTCTGTGTACTTTCTCATAATTTTCTTTTTCTTTGCATTCTTTTATTGGGTTGGCTGTTTAGTACCTGGTCTTACCCTATGCTTGAAACTCTGCAGGAGGTCTGCCCGCAGGCCTCAGCCAATACATTCCGACTTTAGAACAGCTAATTTATTTGTACAGAATGCATGCTTGGTATGTTGGTGTTTCCGTAACCCACCGGACACTAACATTAATTACAGGATCTTTAATGTGCATATTTGATCTTCTTTATATGTATATGACGGGATAGCTCAGTGGTCAGACACACGTGTTCCCAAAGCCAATGTTAAGCACCATCGAGTGTGGTTACCCAGTGGATGGGTGACGGTTTGTGCACCTTGGCTTCAGTACAGTCCCTCAGTTCACCCAGGTAAGATGGGTACCTGCCCTCTTTAGGGTCGGGGAAGGTAAAGCAGCGAGGGAGAGGAGATGGGCATCGCCCTAATATGCTGGCCCCTGGAGATACTGAGGTCTTGGATGCCTCGCTCCCCTCCGAACACATAGGTTATGGGACACCTTTACCATTTTTATGTGTATTTACTCATCAGAGGGAACTAATGATAATTTTGATGTCAGCAGTTTAGGTCTACAGGTCCCTCACCTAGTCACGTGGAGATCAAAGATTTCTATGGTGACTTCAATATTTCTTTGGTTGACACTTCTTGCCAAGAGTCTCTTCATTTGCAGTATTTATTGCTGTCATATATATACAGAAAAAACTGAATGAGTCCTTTTGTTTCCAAGTCTTCATTGTTATCAACAAAGACTGCTAGTGATGCAAATCTTCCATTTGTATTGTGTCAGCCATGACACTGTCCTTTAATTTCTTTTGTGTCAGGACTAAAGGGATAGCTCAGTGGTCAGAGTACTCGCGTACCCCCAAGTTAAGGTTAAGCAGCACTGAGCCTGGTTACCAAGTGGGTGGCTGACCGTTTGCTCGCCTTGGCTTCAGTACAGTCCCCCAGTTCACCCAGCTGTAAATGGGTACCTGCCCTCTTTAGGGTCATGGAAAGTAAACCAGGAGGGAGAGGACATGGGGTTGTCCTCAAAATACTGGCCCAAAGAGAAGCTGAGGTCTTTGACACCTGGCTCCCTAAAGACCCCATAGGTTATGGGAACACCTTTACCTTTACTTCTTTTTTTAACTCTTGCCTGTTGGGTGATTTTTTTTCACACAAAAGCACTCAAATGTACACACACACACACACACACACACACACACACACACACACACACACTGTTTATCCTGTATTCTACTTGGTTGGGGTAAAATCATCCTACACTGTTCTGTATATAAATTTGCAACATTAATTCAAACCATACAAATAACCATAGCACTCGCATACAAAACACACATGTAGCAAAAAGCATGTATGAATATAGAACACTTTACTGATTTGTTGCAACATATGAATCATAGCAGTTAAAAACGTTAATGATTAAAATTTCCCCTGGTCTGGCATCAAAACTAAAATTTCACATTATTCGCCACAAAGAAAATTTTCTTTATTTACTTTGATTTTTCAGCTAACACTCTTAGCATAACTTATGGGACTATTCAGCCTATTTTCATTTGCTGACAATGTACAAAAGAAAACCCAAGTCAAGTGACAAATTCAAATAATATCTAAAAACCAAATAAGAAATTCAGGCAACAGAATGGACTAATGAAATGTGGGCTAAATATTTCAATGGTACAGGAATTTTTTTTTTTTAAGTGTTAAAACTAGACATGGACAACTTTTGTTAAAAGTGACCTTTTTACTTCCCTTCCAGCATTGCCCTAATTTAAAATGACTCATATCACCTCCCCTCTTCATCTGTCCCAACGTCCTTACTTGACGTGATTGTCTTGTGCTTGTGTTCTGGAGACAGAATAGTGTGTAAGTGTGTGTGTAGAATAGTTTGTAAGTAAGTGTGTGTGTGTGTGTGTGTGTGTGTGTGTGTGTGTGTGTGTGTGTGTGTGTGTGTGTGTGTGATTTGATATAAGCATTTATGTAATCCTAAGCACGTAAAATGTATATTATCATAATAACCCAGGTTGAATCAAGATACCACCTTATTTTGTTTGACCTTGTGAGGGAAAGAAAAACTTGGCACTGGAATTGTTGCATGGGATTTTACAGGTGAAATATTTCAAAAGCTGGTACAAATTCTACTCACACCACCATGCATTTACCTTCTGATGGGCTTAACACACAGAGACAGCAACTGAAATAACATGTAAAACCATAAGGTAAATAATCACTGGAATTTAGTCCATGGGTAAAATACCTAAGAACAAACAATTTGCTACCCAAATTATACATTTGTAGGCTATTTGTCTTTCAATTCTAAACAAAGAAGTACAAAAAAGTGGATCCTATAACTCTGCTTCTGCTAAACACAGCAAATCTATCAAAGAAAAAAATGCAACTCAATAATATAGTACAATATCTGTTTGTCATACAGATTTTTTATGTTCTCGTTCACAAAAGAAGAAGTAAAAGAAAAAAAAACCTACGAAAAAAGAAAGAAGATGGTGGTGATGAAGCTAACAGAGGACAACATGCATATACAAGTACTACAAGAGCCATAAGCATGCAGAACAATAAACACATACAAAATTCATTCTCAAACGCTCACACACAAGGTTTAATAACACAGACACCCAACATAGGTTACAGGTTCAAAACAACAAGTCATATCCCAAACTGCATAAATGCAGGCACAGCCAAACACAAACAGACACAGTTATTAAACTGACAAGAAAAGATGCCGTAATACATACAAATAACAGACCTAAATCTTCCATACTTCATACACTTTCAGCAAAGAAGCCTCACAATCACTGATCCACTTTAGCCAATGAAGTCTTTAGATGTTCTTCAACTGCTTCAGCGTCGTCTTCTCCTATCTGACTGGTTTCCAGAAGCTCAGCTTGCTGCCACATCAAATACTCTCGCTCAATCTTCTTTTTCTCCCTATACCTTCTACACTTCTCTCGGTTCTGCAGGCGATGGCGAAATGTGTGCTCTGGATTGGAGCGCACTCGCTGCATGTAGCGCTGCCATCGCACGGAGTTTTTGCTGCTGTGTTGAGGACCGTACTGCATGTATCTACACCCTCCGCTGGACCTTGGCAAAGGAAACATCCCTGAAACAGAAACTAAAACATATGAGCACAGAATCTGGAGTCTTAAGAGTTTTCAGTTATGTTGGGTTTAAAAATTATTTTTTTAAATTTATTTATTATGGGGACAGTCGAAGAGGAAGAATGACAAGCCCACTATCTTGGTATGTTAAAATAAAGGCTGAGAATAGGTTTCTTAGAGAAAAGTCCGAGTTACAATGTCTGGATGACTGAAAGTCATACTATGAAAGCTGGACTCAAGTCAACAAGATTCCTTTCTTCAATGAAAACAAAATAAACCCAAAAAAACAAAACAAACAAAAACCAAGAAGTGGATTTCTAGTTTATTTTATTCGGGTTTCAGTTTTTACCCAAGAACGTGTCCCTGTGAGTGAAACATTTCTAATAATTATGCTGCAACACATCTGCTGAACCTAGCCAAAGCTTCATCAACTGCATAATCCAATGTGCCAGCTAAGCTTCAAGCTCAATGTTCTAGCATCACATGCTACTTGTTTATAAGTAAGGATGACAACGCGTTTCATGCACAAGCAAAGAAAATAGAACAGCATCTAAAGATTGACATCAAGTCTTGTTTTTTCCTTTAAAAAAGGCAATATGACGTCAGCAGACATAAACAATACCAACTGGTGTCCAATCTGGTGATAGAAAAATTCATTCAGTCTCCTACATGCTGGTCAGTATATAGGCCTAGTCAATAACAATAATGATAATAAATGGAATTTTGATAGCGCTGTATCTTGCATAGACAAATCAAAGTGCTTGAACTCAACTCATTCTTACACAGTCATGCAACCAATAGCAAGTAATAGTTCTAACAAGTCCAAATGGGCGCGCGCGCACACACACACACACACACACACACACACAGGTAATACATGAGATTAGAGGATGAGGATGAGACTATAAACCGAGGCCCGTGTGCGAACACACGCAAAACATCTTGCGCACACGTTAAATCATGTTCCACTTTTCGTAAGAGTAGGCCATTGTGTGCCGGTGGGAACAGATGACAAAATTTACAAAACCGCATACACACGGGGACTGGATGTAAAAAAGCACATAAGTGCTTATTCCATTATCCTCGATATAAAAGAATAGAATAAAATTAAAAATAAAAATAAATAAATAAATACACTTTGACAAGAAGACCGCATTGGACCAATGGAGAACGATGGCACTTATCCCACAGCTGAAAATGGAATTCTAATTACCATCATAAAAAACCTCCTGTGAACTTCAAGAGCTGTACCATTTACAGTTTAAAAAAAAAATCATCGCTCAATATGGCATGCCTCTAATAACAGGGAATTTTGGGTCCCAAAATGCTCATGATGATATACAATAATATGGAAAACAAACACTGACAATAACAGCATCATATATCATTGGATTTCTCTCCCAACAATAGGCACCAGGCTCCATGGTCGACTGCGTCTCTAACAGAAGGGTTACCATCAACGTAAGGACCTACAAGTACAGGAAAATCACAGCAATGCTTGCTCAGATTGTATGGCAACAGGAAGAATCAACAGACCCTGCCTCCTTCTTCTGTTAATATCTACTTAGTACCTGCTAACTACAGGGAGAGCGAGAGCGAGAGCGAGAGAGTGAGCGAGCGAGAGAGAGAGAGCGAGAGAGAGAGAGAGAGAAGAGAGAGAGAGAGAGAGAGAGAGAGAGAGAGAGAGAGAGAGAGAGAGAGAACTCAGAACTCAGAAATTGAAATTTAATGTATCTCAGCCTTAGGCCATAATACATGGTTGGCGTAGAAGGAATTGAAAATGCCACAGAGTGGACAAAAACCGGATAACATACACAGTACCAAGCTCACTTTCAGTGAAAGAAATAATGAAGACAATGCACAAATACATAAAAATCCATATGTATCAAACACAATTCACTATTTTGATCTAAATGTATCTTCCTTATGTCTGGATAAAATCAATATACATATATAGTTTTCAAAATCATAACAAGACGATACCATATCTTCGTTTGTGATGTAAATATCCTAATACAGAGAGAGAGAGAGAGAGAGAGAGAGAGAGAGAGAGAGAGAGAGAGAGAGAGAGAGAGAGAGAGAGAGAGAGAGAGAGAGAGAGAGAGAGAACCAACACACGACTAGTCTTGACGACAAATACAATCACTGCTTAGAACCAAGTAGTGATTTCATCTGGTAACTCAGTAACTCCATGCCTCCTTCACTCATAAAAAAAATTTTTTAAAAATATTTTATTTTATTTTCTTCCGATCCTGAGACTGGTTAATACACATACTCAAAAAACTCATTCTTGAAGACATCATGCTACCACAGGAATCTCATGATACTGTCAAGTATGTGTTGCAATTATACCATCAGGTTTTGCTGTTGTTATTATTGCTTTTGTTTGGCTGGTTGCTTTTACAAAAAAACAACTTGTATCAACAATTAGAACAGAATTTCCTCGGTAAGGGTACAGAGAGAGAGAGAGAGAGAGAGAGAGAGAGAGAGAGAGAGAGAGAGAGAGAGAGAGAGAGAGAGAGAGAGAAGAGAGAGAGAGAAAACTCAGAAATTTAATGTATCTCGGCCTTAGGCCATAATTCATGGTTGGCGTAGGAGAAATTGACAAAAGAGAGAGAGAGAGAGAGAGAGAGAGAGAGAGAGAGAGAGAGAGAGAGAGAGAGAGAGAGAGAGACAGACAGACAGACAGACAGAGACAGAGAGAGACAGAGACAGAGAGAGAGAACAAAATTTCATTTGTAGTGTCAGGACTGTAAACAAATTTAAAGACATTTCTCAAATCTCTACAACCTAGATTTCAGGAATGGCATTTTAAGAGTTCTTAATTTGTGTCCATAAGCCTGATTTACAGATTTTACTAGTTTTGGTGTTCCTTTTTGTACAACTCAAGCGCACATCATTGGTTTTTTAAAAACAAAATTAAACAACAACTTCTTTGAGTTTGATTGCCTTACTCAAAGTCTACCCATCACAAACTTTAAAAACAACAACAACAGCAACTGGAAAACAAATCTTACACACACGAAACAAGAATCAGTTCTGAAGGTAAGTAATGAAATCATCCGCTGCCTGAGTTGCCTCTGCCTGCTGATGGTGATGGTGCTGCAGTAAATTCAGTGACTGAGCCACAGCGAGCTCTTCTTGTCGCCGTTTGGCTCTCAGTCTCCTCATGGCGTCACGGCATTTCTGCTGATAGCGTCGATATTCGCCAGGTATGGATTTCAGACGTTCTTTGTAACGCCGGGAGTATGCCGCAGCTGCTGTGCTGGACTGGAATGTCATTGGTTGATGTGAGTGCCCAGTGGACAGCAGCGATTCTGACAGGGAAAAGAAACATAGTGTTATCAAAGAATTGTGATGCTCATCCTTTCATGTTTTGTAGCTTTCAGTGAAATGATAATAAGCTACGCCTACACTGGCAGCAAATGTCTGTAAAATTTGACCCCATGACAGCAATGGTATCTATGACTTTCGTGATCATAAGGAATGTTTGAAACTTGATCATATCCTTCAGATTCTTGGATGACAGTTGACTGGAAAGAATTAATGAATACATGCTTATGTCAATGTTTTAAAGTTACAACCTCAATGCGTCTATTTATGGACCTGTATTTATGTTTTGTTGGTAATTCATGCACACGCAATGCAGTGCTGTGTGCACATGTATAGTACACAAAATATAGATGCAGCTGTAAAAATATGCGTATTGAAATAGATAACCTTAAAACCTTGACACAAGCATTGGAGTTCTTGGCAAGTGATTTAAGCAAATAGTTTGCCATTGGTTTCTTGAGGCGCAGTGCATTTACTGGGGAAGGATGGGGGGGGGGAGTGTCCTAACCATTGTTTCTATCGAAATCATCTGCTCATGACCATGATATCAAGGATCCAGTTTTGAAGGTTGTCTTTCTTTGATCTTGAATGATTCAGCTACAACAACTGGAAAATCGTAGCATTCTTTAACATCTAAAAAGAAAGAAAAAAATTGAAATGCCTAGTATGACCAGTCATGTAATACAGCTGAGAATCCTGGACACAAAGAACAGACGATAAAGAATCAAAGCAGCTGAGATGTGGGTTTTTTGTTTGTTGTTGTTGTTTTAGGAGGCTGCTCTGGGTCAGTCAAAAACATATAGAAAAACAAATAAAAGCATACTACACGAAGTGGGAATAAAAAGACAACTTTTTTCATTGGTAGATGAAAGAACATTAAAAAAAAATATGAAGGCTGCGCTGCGAAACAAAGAGAATGACCTTATGAAGGCTGTCTTTAAAGATAAGACTGAGGCAAACAGAAAGAGGCAGACCAGCAGCAACATCAACGAACCCAGTGGCATGAAAACCCATGAAGTCATTAGGGCCAGCGAAAACCGAAAAAAATGGAGGATGGTTTTTATAATCGTTTCTGTGTCATTGAAATCAATGGTTAAACACCACACCTGGTGATGCTGGCATGTGATACATGTATACCAACTGCACAGCTGCACCACACATTTGCCCCTACACACCCCAACGTACGCACGCCAAATACCTAAAGATGTGCTTGTGTTTTCAAATAAATTACCTTACTCGTGTATTCTGGGATGGCTTTAAAATCTGGTGTAAAGAACAACAACCCATTTAATATGGGTCACAGGAGACTAAGTACTTTCTTTTTTCAGACTGGCAATCAGGGAGCAGCCTATCGATTTTTCTCACATCTCTGAATCATATGACCACACCTAAAGACATGGTGATTTTTATCCACCTTGTAAATCACACATCTATTCCTTCATTTGTGCCTTTAGGTCACACACTGCCTGCCGAGACAGATTGATAAAACAAAGGAAAAGAGATGCTGTGCATGGAGTTGTGGAGTAGGTACCATCACACAAAAGAGGGTGTAGAAAACTCATCATGGCTTTAAGTACGTAGACCACAGAAATTACATGAAGGTAACCTTATACAGACTACATGTTTTTTAAATGGGTCTTTGTCTCTTTTGGAATTTGGTGTGTATTGGGATGTTTACACTCCAATTACCAGATGAACTGATAATGATTACTTAAAATCTACATTTTGATGCAAGACGATTGATCTATAAAATCCACTCAATTGGCGTCTTTTTCTTAATGACAGTCTATATGAGTTAATCAAATGACAATCCAGTGATAATTTTGATTTTTTCATTCACACAAGATTGATTTGGTTTTTTCCCTGATGGCAAGTAATGGTATCCTTTCATTTCGTCTTTTATCATATTTCAGGATTATGTCTTACATAATCTCAACATTCAGATCATACAGCAGGCATGCACACACACACACACACCACACACACACACACACACACACACACACACACACACACACACACACACCACTCACTCACCTCTCTCTCTCTCTCTCTCTCCTCTCTCCTCTCTCTCTCTCTCTCTCTCTCTCCTCTCTCTCTCTCTCTCTCTCTCTCTGTGTGAAGGGTTAAAGACAAAACGTAGACAACAATGTAGTAATATTTGCTCCTTTAATTGCAAATTTTGAAGAAACAGAAAACAACAACAACACTTTATAACAGGAACATGGAAACAAATGAACATAAAAACAAATTAAAAAGCAAAGTTAATGATAACCACATAAGAACAAAAATCTGTTTTAAGCTCATGTCATCAGTACACTTTTCTTTCAACCATAATCAGAGCCACACAAAGGGTTTTCACAATCTCCCATGGCATCTTACGTGCAAACATGCCAATGGCTTTTACCCCTTCATGCAGAAGATCAAACACGCACAGTAATCTCCCATGATTTATGTCAACGTTTGGTGGGTTGTTGAAACACAAACATACCCAGCATGCAAGTCCAAACACACAAACATTAAATAAACAACAAGAAACCAACCAACCAAACACACAAAGTAAGCATTTATTTTTCAATGTTAAAACCCAAACCACAACAGGATGTTGGAAAAGAACATGCTTACAAAAAGATTATTACTCCTTGTGATGGTTGTGTTGAATTTTTTTTTAAAGGGTATAAATCTACAATACCTTGCCATTCAGTACTGTGCTCCTATACTGATGTCATTTACCATGAAAAACCCATAAAATGTTACACACACACACACACACACACACACACACACACTGTCTTCTACGTGATTTTCAGAAGCATGTAGGATGCGGTAGTCGTTGCAAAGCCACCAACAAGAATGAATGAAGAATGTTTATAACACTTTATATCAACTAAGAATGTCACATTTCTTCTGTGTTGTAGTAAATACAGTATCCTCCACTTTGTGACCATAAGATATAATACAGATACCATTCTCTCTCCAACCTAATGAAAAGAAACTCGTTACCTATCTCTGTAGCTCAGTCCTTGCCCACTTGTATAGCCCCAAGTCCATTTTTTTTCTATCAGTGGACGAGTATTTTTTGTTTCTAGTTTAAATTTTAATTATGATACAGTTAAAGAGCGCTCTGTTCCCCTGATACCGCGATGTGGAATGCACTGTTCATACCAGGGATGTTTATGAGTCTTGATTCCATAATATGTATGTTTTGGAAACCTGTGACATTTTTGTATCTGTTCCTGCTGATGAAACTGTACATGTATGTCTCACTGCTGCTTACTATGTCACGGATTTGTGTGTGTGTGTGTGTGTGTGTGTGTGTGTGTGTGTGTGTGTGTTGTGTTGTTGTTTGTTTGTTGTTTGTTGTTGTTGTTGTTGTGTGCTGCTGTGTGTGTGTGTGTGTGTGTGTGTGTGTGTGTGTGTGTGTGTGTGTGTGTGTGTGTGTGTGTGTGTGTGTGTGTGTGTGTGTGTGTGTGTGTTTGATATACCATCTCGCATTCCAAATATCTTTCTTTTTTATATTTATTTATTTTTTAACTACTTTCAGTTTTATTTTCACCCCGCACTGCCATCATGCTTACAAGTATGTATAAGCGTGCATGTGTGAGTGTGTTTGCATGTATGTGTTTAATGCCATCTATAATTCCCACAATCATTTATTGCCTCGTTCAGCTGTGTATATGAGTAGAGTTATGAGCAAAGAAACGCAAAAATGTTTACAGCTGACATACCTTGACAGAGACAGAAAGACACCCAAGAGAGACAGACAGACAGACAGCGGAGGAAAGAGAGACGTTTTGCTGGATTTATAGCTTCTTCTCTTGCACTTCACCAGTGATAAAGTCGTATAAATTTACTGGATGTGTTTGTGACAAAACTGTAGTCTTAAAATCTTGAACACTCCAAGTGCGTTCTTTTATGCGCTAAATGAAAATCGTCAGTATTGAGATACAGAGAACAGTTTATCAAATGAACTTGTTTTTCATCATTTTAAAACCTTAACTTTTTCCACAAAACAACCTGTAAATTCTAACTTTCTTTATTTTTTTATTTACAAATATATCCTATCAAATCCTAGCATTTTCAACAACAAAAACCAACACCCCCCACCCCACCCCAAAACAACTGCACTTTCATAAAAAGAGAAAGAAAAAAATCATATGTATAACGCAAGGCCTCCTGTTCACAGACTCAAGCCTGCCACTTCAAATCCTTCATTCTTCTAGCCCTGAGAGTCAAATTCCAGTCACTGGTTGAGCACTACGAGGCGTCATGATGGGTCTCCGCGGCCTCTTTTTCCATTTTCTTCCTCAGCCTGATCAGTCTCATCCTCTCCCGACATTTCTGGCGGTAGCGGGAGTATTGCTCCGGGCTGGACTGCAGTTTGTCTTTCAGGCGCTGCCACTCTGGAGTCAGGCAGGCAGCGCGGCCTTTGGCCTGATGGAAGCCAAACCATGAGCCCGAGGGAATACTTACACCTGCAAGAAACCACAGACGAGGGTCATCACTTTGTGTGTTTGCTGTTGCTGAACTTGCTATTGCTGTTACAGTTGTTAACGTTATTACTGTCGTTGTTGTTGCTATTAATAGTTTTGGATGGCTCATAAGATGCATAAAAGGAGAGGGTATAGTCAAATACTGGTTAAAATTGAATACAAGTTTGGACCTATCAAGTCTGTTCAGCCTTTCACTTATCATTTAAGTGGACAGCGTTGAACAAGTATCAGCAAGTACTCTTATTTTTTTAACATGAACATCTTTAAAAAAAATTGTTTCTGGAAACCAGCCAGATTCATTTAGAACTACACTTTCTCAAACTGTTTGAAGATCTAGGCAACTCTTTTAATATTGTTTCTGGAAACCAGCCAGATTCATTTAGAACTACACTTTCTCAAAATGTTTGAAGATCTAGGCAACTCTTTTACATAACTCTGAAAATTCCAGTAGCTACCAGTCAATCCCGTTCAATAAGAACCCCCCCCCCCCCCCCTCCCCCCCCCCCCCCCACCACCACCACCACCACTCCTCGGCTAGAGCTCTGGGGTTAAACAGTTATGAGGTTTTGCATAATTAAGGTATCTGCAATCCGACTTTGAGGATCAATAAGGAAATAATGTTGTTGATTCATGATGGATCGATGCTTGACTGAATGTTTGTTCGAAACATTTAAAGGTATTACACACAAAAAGAAAACCAAAATGAGCTCACGTCAACGGTATAAAGACAAGATTCACCATATAACAATCATTCTTTTTTTTCGTTTTAACTTGTCTGTGTCTCAACGTTTGATTAAAAAAAATTTTTTTTTTTTTTTTTTTGGGGGGGGGGGGTATTTTACGTTTTTACAGGCATTTTATAACAAGACTATACATGATTGAATGTTATGCAAAGCAGTTTCTAAGCATGAAATTTGCTAGTCAGTGGTAGAAATGAGGCAGTTTGAATCTTGTGGACAGCTGTAGTGCAGTCCATTGTAAGCAAAAGACTTTAACCCCCCCTACCCCCAAAAACAAAACAAAAACAAACAACAAAACAAAACAAAACAAAAACAACATCAAACAAACCCAGCCAACCATGACCCAATTCTATGTGCAGGCCCAAAACCACATCAAAAACATGGGTACACTTGATCCCAGTTCTCTTTGCTGTTTTCATCTGATTTCCATATAACTTTCCCCCCAAAAAGTGTTCCGCAGCATATGATGCTTATGCTGTGACATATTTTCAAGATGGTAGCATTAATAATGGTGATGGCGGTAATTATGGTGATAATCATTTCCGCTTAAAGTTGTTATGCATTTCCAAGCTTAACACCCTGTGGGTCACTTAGAATATACACACTCTTTTTCTCACTTATCCCACTTAGGAATCACTGCAAGACCATAAGTAGGCCCAACTCCCTGGATGAGAAGGTTGTGTGTATGACTATTTTGAAGTACCTCACCATATTGGCAACCATATTCTGAAGATGAAGATTTCTTTTTCCTTTGAGGAAGAGTACAGGTTGCTATGGTAAGAGCTTGCCATTGCTGAAGACACATTCCACACAAAAGTGTAACAATATTTCAGTGCTGACCTTGACATTAAGATGACGTTATCAACTGACAAGCTTTGTAGCTTGAGCCAATGGATTAAAGTGACAGGATAGCCAGGTGGTTAGAGCCTTGCGCGTTGCACTCGCGACCTGAGGGCCCGGGTTCAAGTCCAGTTTGAGCCAACACCCAGACGCCCGTTCAAGGGGATTTTTTCCTCTGGAGTTAACGTCAGTGGTGACACCACTCCCCCCAAATCCTATATACCGAGGTCCCATGTGTGAACGCACGCAGCCCATCTTGCGCACATGTTAAAACCTGTTCCGCCTTTTGCTAGAGTAGGCCAAAAAAGGGGGGAACACTGTTACATGTTCTTACCAGCAAAATATAAAGACAGCATGGCTGGGTTGGGAAGGGGAGGTGTGTGTGGCAAAAGTCAATTTGCACTATCAAAGTTGACCCATTTTATATGACTCTTTCACTTACAGGTTCCAAAGTCAGTTTGAACTATCAAAGTTGACCCATTCTGTATGACCCTTTCACCCACACATTCCAAAACTAGGCCAGTGCCTGGTATAGTGGTTAACACATTGGACCCTTGGCTGAATGAAGAGTCTCAGGTTTAGATCTCATCAGTTGTAGAGCGATTTTCAGACTCTCAACCGCCCAGCCATCACAGAATAAAATCAGCGCACGCTAGAAACTTCTGAGACAAGTAATAATAATAATAATAATAATAATGTATGGAATTTATATAGCGCTGAATCTTGTAAAGCAACAAATCAAAGTACATACATTTATTTCTTTTGCCTTCTCTCTCTCTCACGCACAAGGTCATACTACCAAATGAAATTGCACCAACATACTCACTGCAAATATATCATATTACATTACAATAGCTTGTCTCGCCTGTGCTTGCACTCTAAGTGTATGTCAATATTTAGGTTATTATCTGGCTAGGACTGACCACTTGGCTGGATACAAACTTCAAGATCTCACTTGCATCTTTTTCATAGAATCCCCAAACATAAGACACAAAGATTCACGAGGGGTTTAATTTTCCCTCTGTTTATCTTTTGTTGTTGTTGTTGATGTGTAATATATATTTTTGAGATTTTTTCTTTCTTTATCGTTGTCTACCCATGGCAGCTTTAAAAGGCTACAAGAATATCAACTAATCTTGTGAATGTGATTAATACTTCAAAATTACGAAAAAGTGTCTTGCTGGTAAGTACCACTGAGGGTGAAAATCCAGTCTAGTTTTCCTCCGCAAATATTTTCTGAATCACATCATAATTATATTGTTTAATATATTATATTGTGTCACATTATATTAAATCACATGATATAGCTCCAAAAAGTAAATGATCCCCGCACTTCTAATGTTTTGAGAAAGGGGGATTTGGTGCCATGAGACTAATAGTCCAATTTTCACAGATAAACTTCCTCCTTTCCTTTCTAAAAAGCAATCGCAATTCATAGCATTTTGTGGATACTTGCGCGCCCCCACATACACACACACACACACACACACGCGCGCGCGCGCCAGTCAATATCTATGGCATAATCTTTAAAATTAAATCTGCTTCCATCATTATCCGATTTAATGCAATATTGATATACAGAGTTACAAGCATACCAACATTTTGGAACACTATTTCAAATAATCAAAGTTGCAATAACATGCTGGCATTTTTCTTGCGTTCATTAAATATTTCAAGAAACAATTTCAACAAGTAGGTACCATGTACACCAACAAAAAAAAGAATGAACTTTGTAGTCTGTACAAAACGAGACAGACAGACAGACAGACATACAGACAGACGGATTCAAAAAGATGAAGAAATGAAGAAACAGACAAATGTTTATAAAACTCAACAGTCTTTCAGCTTAACACAACCAACCCTGCAAGACTTCATGCAGTTGCTTTCAGTCAAGCTGTAAAACCTTTCCACCTTTCAGGTGCCAACTGATACTATCTAAAGTAATTATTTTTTCTTTGTCTGCTCCTGGCTAGAGTTAAAAGGTTCAACAACGGAGAGATTTTGCGTATGGGACCGTTTTTACCCACCATTAATTAAGGTAGACGCATTCTGACTTCGGGGATATGTAGAGTGATGAGTCCATTGCCCCTGAGCACACTACTCAATACAGTTCCATAGGATTCTTCTAGGAGAAAGATCACGATGTTGTTATCGTTTATCATGAGACTACTGAATTCTTGACTGCCAACTGATGCTCTCTGAATTGTTTTCCAAATTTACCAGCACATCAGGAAGAACAGGGGAGTGATTACACATGCTATAAGATTTTACATTTCACATGAGTCTGCTGGTTTGGAGAGTTTGTAGAGGACACTGACAGTTGAGAAGAACATTATTTTCAAGTGAGAGTGAACCAATATAGTATGAAACAGTACGACCTAGTCATCAGCAGCAGTCCCTTGATAAAAATGGACTTCGCGGAGACACACGGGACACGTTGGTGACAATTTCCTCCATCTGGACTGGATTGTCTTCAGCATTTTGTGTCAACATTCCCATGCCAAGGCCGGTCCAATTCTTTATCTGTCTGCCCCTGCATCGTCCTCCCTCAAGTGTCCCTTAGTAAGATAGTCTTAGCAAGAGAGCTATGACAAGTGACGGGACAAAACCACGCCAGCTTCCTCCTCTTTACAACAACCAGGTGGGGTCCAACCTGAATGATTTTATTGGGAAGGCTCGGATTTTTTCCCAGTTCTGTAGTCAAGGTCCGGCTTTCACACTCATACAGCAGTATGGAGATAATAATAAGAATAATACATGGAATTTATACAGCGCTATATCTTGCAAAAAACAAATCAAAGCGCTCTCATTCATCCTAGTCTTTCACATACAGCCAGTTACAATTAATAGATTTTTACAAATTCAAATATAAACACACACACGCAACAAATTAACAGTTTTTTACAAATACAAATGTAAACACACGGGGCACCCCCCCCCCCCCCCCCCCCACACACACACACAAAGGTTGTACACTCGGGCAGGCCGATGGGGGGGGGGGGGGGGGGAGTTGGTTATTGAGGGCAGGGACAGAAATACGATGAAACAAGAGGGGAAAATCTTAGGTTTGAAATAAATGCGTCTTTAGGCTGGATTTAAAAGCATAATAAGTAGGCTTTTGACGAAGGGAGAGAGGGAGGTCGTTCCAGATCACTGGACCAGAAACAGAGAAAGAGCGACGGCCAACAGTGGACTGGTTGAATCTAGGTATTCTTAAGCACAAGGTATCTGCAGCAGAGCGGAGGGAATGAGAAGGAGTGTACAAGTGAAGACATTCACAGAGGTAGGAAGGAGCTGTTTTGTGGAGACTTTTGTAACAGAGGGTACAGATCTTATAGTTTATCCTCTGTGGCACAGGCAGCCAGTGGAGAGATCACAAGAGAGGAGTAATGTGCTCAGATTTTTTCTTTCTGAGGACTAGTCGAGCTGCAGAGTTTTGTATACGTTGAAGAGGGTGGATAGATGATGCTGGCAGACCAGCCAGAAGAAAATTGCAATAGTCCAGACGTGAGAGAATGAGAGATGTGACTAGTTTGGATGTTGCATCAGTGGACAGATACTTTCGAACTGCACTAATGCGCCGTAATTGATAGTAGCACGACTGGCAGGTTTGGGTGATGAATTTTTGCATGGAGAGCGTGTTATCGATAACTACCCCTAGATATTTCACTACAGTGGATAGAGGGACAGACGTATTGCCGAATTCTATTGAAGCTGTTGTTATGGAAGAGAGTTTGTGTTTGGTCCCTATAAGCATGGCTTCGGTTTTATCTGCATTTAGTTGTAACTTGTTCTCTATCATCCAATTTTGGATATCTTGAAGGCAGCAGGACATATTTGTCAAGAGAGAAGGCAGATTTTCGGGAGTTTCACTGCTAAGAATCTGAGAGTCGTCTGCATAGAAATGATGGCTGATTTGATGACGGTTTATTATATGTGAAAGTGGGGCAGTGTAGAGAGTGAAAAGAACAGGGCCGAGAACTGACCCCTGTGGGACTCCACATTCCAGTTTGGCAGGTGCTGATTGAATCTTATTTACTGTAACTGTGTGGAATCGGTCTGTAAGGTATGAACTGAACCAGGTGAGGGCTGTGTCTTTAATACCAAACGTGTTTTGGAGACGGTAGAGAATTGAGTGGTCTATAGTGTCAAAGGCTGCAGACAAGTCGAGGAGAGTGAGAAGGGATATTTTTCCTGAGTCAGAAGCGTGCAAAAGATGACGAGTACATTAAACATCTTCAGTTGTTGTTGTGCTTTGCTTCTCCAAATCCTACTTAGCTTTACCATGACCGAGGTTGCAAGGGTTTAATCTTCATTTTAGCTGAAGAGTGACCATCTTTGGTCAGTGTGGAGCCAAGACATTTGAAGGCGCCTACTTCTTCAGGTTGTTTATCATTCATAACGATGTTAACAGTAACATGACTGGTGCTGTTTACCATGACCTTGCTGTTCTCAAAACTAATATCCAGACCATAAGAGCTAGCTCGTTCTTCTAGCTTGCTTTTAGGTTCTTGCACATCATTGTTAGTGCCTCCAAGGATATAAGCAAACAGCAGACTGCAAATGGAAAGACCTAGTGAAGTAAAATTAATACTCCTGCACAGCTGTAGTGCTCTGCTGCATTGCTGATTAATGTTGTATTTAGCTCTGAAACGCTGGGGCATTGGTATGAATTAGAAAATGATTTACCAGAACAGGGCCATAGATTTGTGTTACTGATACTGCTGCTGTTCCAACTTTTTCCTGGCAAGGTATCTTCGCATCCTGGCATTGGCAGCTCGGCGCATGCGTTGGTACTTTTCTGGATCTTGTTTTTGTCGCTGACGATAATTCCGCCAGTACTCTAGCTGCTGCTGATGCCGTCTAACTGAAATACATAAACAAAGAAACATCGTCTCATTCTGTGGTCAGTGTTTCAGTTCAACAAAACACCTAGACACAGTTAACTTAAGTGCCAGAAACAGGTTTCCAAAGGAAGAAAGATCTACCCATAACGTGTTCATATTGTACTTGTATGTACAGAAAATCTGCTAAGAAATCTTTGATGATTTTTATCAGGATAAAATTCCATTTTGGGGGTATTTTATGGGTAAGCTCAGAACAGGGAAAGAACTCAAACTTTGAGGAACTCGAAGAGGTATAATTTGATTTTCTTTTTTTGTTTCATAAGACTTAGCTGGGTAAGATGGAGAATCACTCAACAGATTTATCCTAGAAGTCATTCAGATCTTTTTCAAGTCCTCCATAATAATGTAGGTGTTACAGAAAAAAAGGTAACCATCAATCTGTACTAGCCAGACTTCAAGTCATAAGCAGGCTGCTCACTACTCACAAATCCTTCAAATAATCAGTGGCAACTCTCCCTAACAGGTAAACCAGCTTTTGTGATCACAGAAATTACCAACATCCCTAAATTGTTGACTTCTCGGTTTGATCTGGCTGAACAGATACCGCCAATGGAGTGGACAGCTGGTAGCCTAAGAATTAAAACATTATAAGGAGGTTCTAGTTCCCCTTGGTTCCACTGACATAGTCAGAAAACATGCTTTTTAAAAATATTTAAAAGTGTCTGAATGCCCGTATAAGAGCTTTCACTGAAATACAACTACGTATGGTGGCTATAGTACGATCTAAAGGATATGAAACAGTATTTATTCCCCGTGCCCCTGTGGGATGCCGGGAGTCTGTCAGTGTAAACAGCATTAACATTTCATAGAAGAATGGGCGTTGACTGGAGGTAAGAAAGGGAACACTTGCAAATGTTTTACTTAACATTATACCAAGTTCGCCAGTGCTTATTTCTTATCGACTTTTTTGGAAAAGTTTGTTCATTTGTTTGTTTGCTTCTTTTCTGGCTGTGTTGGTTTTCCTCGTTATGAATTTTTATTCTCAAATAATGTCCTTTTCTTGATCACATTCCTTTGTGTAAAATTTTGATGCTATTCTTTTCTTTAAAGCCAAGAGGGCTGGATGTTAGGAAAAGCATATATATATATATATATATATATATTTTTTTTTATATATACATATATATATTTATATATATATATCAAATTATTTTTCACAAAGCTAGTCACAAACAACAGAGAAAGAAGAGAGACATGCAGACTGAGAGAGAGAGAGAGAGAGAGTGAGAGAGAGAGAGAGAGAGAGAGAGAGAGAGAGAGAGAGAGAGAGAGAGAGAGAGAGAGAGAGAGACGACTGACTGACGGACGGACGGACGGACGGAGAGACAGACAGACAAAGAGATGAAGTATATTCTTATGATTATCTTAAAAAATATAAAAAAGAAAACCAAACAAACAAAAACCAGACACACCTTTCAAATATACACACGCTCTTAAAACATGAGTTTCGAACTTTTATTTGAATGAAACTGAACAACACAAGGCAATTGCATAACTCTTCTATAATACAAACATTCACGACAAAATTGTGTAGAACTTGTCATTTATGTTAAGTTGAGGGGATAGTCCTTCGGATAAGACTTTAAACCGAAGTCCTGTATGCCAATGCCCTTCGGAAGAGTAGGCCACAGTGTGCCGGTAGGAACGGATGACAAAATTAAAAGAACAAACAAACGCATGCACACTGGGGTCGTGTTTAGACATCATCCACGAAATCGGAATGTGGGTACATTCATGACGGGCAAAAATGGTCGCACACGCAAAATCCCACCACTGGCGAAGCTTGGATCTCTAGGCGAGGACAGGAAACAAAAAGCTGGGAGGTCACATTATCATTGCTCAAAGTCCATTTCAGAAACTGCAAAAATATCCACATCTGAACATACCTTTTCCATTTAAATCACTGCACAAAAGTTAAAGCCAAACAAAGCTCAACACAAAATTGCATTAAACCGAAATAATGTGAAAGATACAATCATATATATATATATATATTTTACATCCAGGGCTTAAACATACAAACAAATAAGTAACAAGAAAGAAACTAGCAAGCAAACAAACGAACAAAAACTCAAACACACACTGAATTATCTCAAAATCCATACAAAGAGAAAAAAACACCCAAACCCATCTGAACACACGATTCAAGTTGTTTAGATAAGATTACAATCCAAGACTAAATGTATACACTTAGCATGCAAAAAGGAATTCACAAAACCAGCAAAGTAACTGCTAGGAGGGAAAGCCCACCGTGAAAATCCACCCTGAAAGGGCAGGGTACACAGGAGGGAAGAACACCAGCGGCGCTGAATTATTCATAATTATGGTACCACACTCTCCAGGTGGCAGAACACTGAATTTTACACATGTTGTAAACAGATTTCGAAACAACTGACACATGGGAAAAACAATCATTGTTCTCTTCTCTCTCTCTCTCTCTCTCTCTCTCTCTCTCTCTCTCTCTCACACACACACACATTCCAGCAGAATATGTGACCATTCCCATCCAACTAGACAGACAAGTAGATAAGATGACAGGTTTCTGAACCTTATGGCCCCGAGTTGAAGGTTTAGGGCTACCGAAGATTAAAGATCTATACACATTCTCAGGGGACGGGATAGCTCAGTGGTCGGAGCACTCGCTTTCCCCCAGCTAAGTTAAGCAGCGTCGAGCGTGGTTACCAGTTGGATGGGTGACCGTTTGCGCGCCTTGGCTTCAGTACAGTTCCCCCAGTTCACCCAGCTGTAAATGGGTACCTGCCCTCTTTAGGGTCAGGGAAGGTAAAGCAGCGAGGGAGAGGAGATGGGCGCCGCCCTCAATATGCTGGCCCTAGAGAAGTGGGGTCTCTGACGCCTCGCTCCCCTACGACCTTATAGGTTATGGGACTCCTTTACCTTTACACATTCTCACCAAGTCCCAAGTCAGCTTATTGCACACCTGTAAGTGCCTCAAATTCCTTTATATCTTGACCTTCCCCGTAGTCTAGCATACCATTGGAGCACCACTGAAGATTTTGGAACCAGCTTCTTCCACTCCTTTATATACATGCATGCAAAAGATCAAGTATGATACCATAATTCATGTTAGCATTCGGACGAGTTGTGGGAATATAAAAATACCCATCATGCATTCAGGATTTAGGAGTGGACTTGGTTTTGCAGTTTGATGAAGTACTTGCTAAGTAATTTCCTGACAGCTCTGGCATAGCAAACATGGAATGTTCAGCGCACAGTAAGTAAAGGTAAAACAGTGGCACAAAATTACTCCTGTAATGAATGACCCTCCCTAGGGACAGACGCCTAAATTCTGTGTCACACACACACACACACACGCGCGCGCGCGCGCGCACGCACGCACACACACGCACGCACGCACACACACATACACACACACAACACACACACAACACACACACACACACACACACACACAAACACACACTGCTGGGAAAACTGAAAGTACAGAGATGAAGGAATACCGCTATCCATCAGCTCATTCAAAGTCCTCCATGGGGTTCAAAGCTAGTAAAAACGAGCACATGTTCTGCAGAAAACTGTTTACTGACAGTTAAACTGTTTTGTCAACATGATGTAGCCTACAATTAAAAGATTTCTGACTGTTCATTGAAAAAAGATGAAGAAAAAAAGAGACACATTAAATCTTTGTTATTTTGAAGCCGGAATGCGGCTACTTTAATGGTGGACACACACACAAAAAGTTGCATATGCAAAATCTCACCTTGGAGCCATTGCCAAGAAACGATTCAAAAAAACCTTTGCTGAATGTCAGTGCATTGGTCAAATAAAGGGGGGAAAAAACCAAAACAAAACAAAGGAAGGAAAAAGAAAACAAAACAACTGAGAACGGTAGAGAAATATAAGACAGAAGAGAAAAAAAAGTAGCAGATGAAAATGCAATCCACCAACAATATTACTGGAAATGAATCATTACTGATGATCTTACATTTGGGGATAAACAACAAGAGAGAGAGAGAGAGAGAGAGAGAGAGAGAGAGAGAGAGAGAGAGAGAGAGAGAGAGAGAGAGAGAGAGACCGAGAGAGAGACCGAGAGAGAGACCGAGAGAGAGATATTCAAACAATCAAATTTTTTTGTTTTTTGTCAAGCATTGGGCCCAAAACTGAATACCATTACCTCAGGCCTTTGTGTGCCGGTGGGAAGAGATGACAAAATTTAAAAAACCGCATACACACGGGGACTGCATGTAAAAAAACCCCACATGAGTGCTTATTCCATCATCCTCGATAAAAAAAAAGTCATCTGAGCGCTTTGATTTGTTGCTTTACAAGATTCAGCGCTATATAAATTCCATACATTATTATTATTATTATTCACACAAAAAAGAACAAGCAATAGAACCTTTTTTGTTGTTTTGTAGCCCCCCCCCCCCCCCCCCCCCCCCGTTTTTATTAATACAAATTTTTACAAATGAATAGCCATACAATTTTTGTTTAAAAACCCTGAGTTTTTATTCCACTTTGAAAATTATAATGTCATGGGGCTGAAAATAACTTTCTCCTCTCATATCTCGTCTCTCATACACGATATAACAGATTTTTGTTCAGGAATTGATGTGTAGACAGAATGTATCATGCCAAGCTTTAATATAGTCATCAATTTGCAGTCTAATTCAACAGCCCAGCGATATTAATGATCAGTTTGAAAACAAGCAAATATTAGCAATTGAATGAAATGTAAGCACTACATACCAAAAACAACAACGATATCAACAGTAACCCCCCCCCCCCCCCCCCCCCCCCCCCCACCGCACAAAAACAAAGTGGGTCTTTAGATTAAATACTGCCAGTAAAAAAAAGTATGTTCTTTCGAGCCAGAAGGCCCATAGAGCCGGAGCTTATCCCGGTTTCTCTGTAGCGTTAAGCGAACTGATGGTTTTTCACCACCCCTGTGACAGGACGCTAGTCTGTCGCCAGATACTTCCCCAGCAGAGCTGGTACCCACTTATACACCTGGGTGGAGTGAGGAAAATAGGAGTAAAGTGTCTTTCCCAAGGACACAACACCGAGCCGAGCGGGGATCGAACCCGCGACCTCTGGATCACGAGTTGACCGCCTAAACCACTCGATCACGGTGCCTCTACTGCCAGTAAAGGTGTTTGAAATGTCCTCTACTTTTCTTCGAAGCATGAAGTATATATAACCATCTATATAATTATTACCATCTTTATTTCTCTAAGCTGTTGGCACGTACAGTCTTTGAAGTTTTCTTCAAATCTTATCTAAGCATTATTTTCCCTTACACTCGTTAAGAAGCCCAAGTTATACACACAGTTGTCTGAAAACTGATTCTTGTAACATTTCATTTTTAGAGTGTTTAAGAATTTTTTCTTTGTTACATAGTTCAAGATGTTACACCCACCAAATAAACACACACACACACTGATAACCCCTTGAAAACTGGTAATGGTATAAACAAATATCTTATCTCCCAAGACTTCCTCCATCTTGTTTTCTCCTTAAATGTTCATTGATTCCCTCCCCTTGGTGACACTTGGCGCTGCTTGTACAGTCCTCTGGGAGCACTAGACTATTTCATCGGATGTTTCAGTCTTGCCTGTTTGATCTGGCGGTAGTATCGGTCTTTCTGTTCTCGCATTTTCTGGTAGCGGTGTGGCTCCCGCAACAGCTTTTGGTAATAGCGTTGGTTGATTTCCCTTCGTTTGGCTTTCGCCACCATCTCCCTCGTCATCACTGAAAACAGGCCAAGAAGGTGGAGCGTCAGTCTTTTTTTTTTCTTTCTTTAATATTGTGAGGTTTTTTTTGGTTTTTTTTTAGTGTACTGTGAGTCTCTTTTATACATATACGGCAAGCCCTCCTAAATGTGCTGCGAGTTTTTTTGTTTAAACATTTTTTTTCAACTGTCCCCTGAAGACTGAGCCACATCACTCATTAACAGGGGCTTATTTGAAACGTAGTTTTATTTTCTGTACTTTCTCGTGACAAGACTTGTACTGGAAATGCAGTTAAGTTCCACCTTTCTTTGCAAAGTTAAGTATATCGTTTCTTAAAGCTTTAAGACTGCAAAGGCGTTCTGTTTCTTGTTAGGTCTTATAAGGCCAAGAATTTGTTGTGCGCCGCCCCCCTCCCCAAAAGAAGACCCTGAAGAAGCCGAGTGGTTTCTGGAGTTAATATGATTTTATTTCTATTGTCCAATATTTTTTTCCCAACTAAACAAAATGATCATCTATTGTATTGAGTGCACAAGCCTAAGATTACAGCACAACAGTGAAGTTTAATGAGAAAAAGGAAGAGATCGACTTAACACATTTTTTCTCAAGAGAACAACTAACTATCTAGAACAAATAAGTGGACAACCAACAATACTTTCACACCACAACCCAGCACTGTGCTAAATGGCGATACTAGCTAATCACCCATTGCTGCTATAGTAATGGTAGATCCCTAAAAAAAAAAAATACAAAAAGGACAACCCCCCCCCCCCCCAAAAAAAAAAAAGGGATGGATCTAATCAGAAGCAGAGGGCTGAACAGGGTTACCTAGAGGCAGCAGCAGGGAAAGAAGGAAGACTTCCCAAAATCACTTCTGCAGTTAGTTTTCACTCCCACTTTTAACATGGCTGAAAAGGCTTTATAACGAAATACGTAAGAATTGAGCCTGACCATGTGATACTCCATATAAAAAAGAAAGAAATGAAATAAAACACAAACAAACAGAAAAAAGAACAAAATAGAGGGCCTGCCCCCCCCCCTTTTATATCATCAATGCTCTTTACGACTTCTGTTGATTACATGAAATTATGGATTAAACATTGCATGTTGATACTAAAAGGGTGTCCCCAATAAAAAAAAGAAAAAAGAACAATGGCAGAAGCACACTTCTGAACACAATCCAATGGTTTCACATAATCGTTCTTAACTGAGTTTAGTGCTTAGACAGGACTTAAACCCCCCCCAAAAAAAACATCAACTGAAAATGCACGACTAAAACCATAAAGGAGTGACACAACAATAATGCTTTGTTACATCCAAACACGCATTTTATAAACCCCCAAAAGTCAGAAAATTATTGCCCAGAGAGGGATAACCAACTTTGTTCTTCTTCTTTTTTTTTTAAATCCATGGTTTCATCATCTTTGGTCCATTCCCGCGCCACTTGTGTGAACGCATTGGCGGAAGAGCCCTGCTGATTGTCTGTCTATTCCTTGTTGTCGTGTTGGCCAATCGACTGTCTTCGATTTTCCCTCCACTTCCTGGCATAATCTTTATTAAGCTGCAATCGTCGCTGATATCGTATCGGATCCTGTTGCTGAAGCCGCAGCCAGTAGCGTCGTTTATATTCCTTGCGACGGGCTTTTTCTCGCTCTATGGTGGACAGAACTGCAATAAAGAAGTTAACAAGTTAAGCTGATATTTACTGTAAGACACTTTTGATTTTTTTTTTATAGTTTGTGTTACTTTAAGTAATCTTCAATATATTTGTTGTCTTTATGCTTAAAGAGATAACAGAAACCCCTTCGCATATATGACACTGAACATTTTTTTCTTTGTAACTAACAAAACAAAGAAATGGAACCATTATACTATATAAGAAGCCTGAGAAAGGAGTGAAGCTTTAAATGAAAAAATAAAAAGGAAAGGAAAAAAAGGAAACCAGAAAATGGGCAAGAGTCAGATAATTTCCATTTAATCAATCATGTAATTGTTTTTGCAAATTATAGCGCTATATAAATTCCATCTATTATTATTATCATTGTCATTATCATCATCATTATTATTATTATTATTATTATTAATCACACGTTCAGTGTGTGTGGCATGTTTTAGATAAACATGTTGCGGTGGTCTAAAATAAATGTAAGCTCAAGTTTGTAAATTTCATCTGTTTTTAGTGATGTGTGTGCAAATCAATGACCTGGGAGCTTCCTTTCTTTTATCTTAAGAGTTCAGCTGACATTTATTTCACGTCATGTGCTTCTGTCCCCTTAGGAGTAAGAAAAGTAACTAATCTAACTGTTTCAAATTTGACGTTAGCTTCCTCTTCATATTTATGTGGCCTAAATGAAATACATTTTTGACAGAGTGACTCTAGTTCCTTCCCCTTCCACACAGTAATACTGCGTGAGCTATTTTTGGAACACACGTGAGTGGTACCATGCACTGCTTGCTGACAAGAAATGATACTTTCAAGATCCCTTTTATGGCGAGTGGTGAAATACCCACCTGGAATGTGGCACACACAGACACAGAGATGATCAGTTTTTGATAACATATATAAAACAAGTGCTGTTAAAGTCCTCAATTCTAACTGTAAGCTGATACAAGATGTTCACAGATATTGATTTAAACCACGAAGGTAAACAGTTTTTCCTATAGTTGTTTTTATCTATAATGAATCGATTTTTAGTTCCACTTGTTGCTTGCTATCACTCTCTACTATGCTAATTTTGTTTTGATGTTGTGTTTACACTCTTCACTACTATTTTTAGAGTCAGAGAATGATTCAAAGAGAAAGACATAACACACGTGTGTGCTGTATGTCTCCTCGGCAATCAACTGCTCAAAAACACATACACACATACTCTCTCTCTCTCTCTCTCTCTCTCTCACACACACACACACACACAGACGCACAAATGCTTACACACACACGCCAAAGACCCATTAAGGCATGCTACTGGCAGAAGGACAATATATAGACATAGATAAGACACAGGCCTGTTTCCTTTTTTTAAAAACACTTTATTTTGGATATTTTCTCACACTGGAAAAAAAACTACTACTACAAGTCTTTGAGAGAGAAAGACAGACAAACAGACACACACAGACAGATAGATAGGTAGATAGATAGATAGACAGAGAGAGAGAGAGAGAGAGAGAGAGAGAGAGAGAGAGAGAGAGAGAGAGAGAGAGAGAGAGACAGAAGACAGACAGACAGACAGGCAGGCAGGCAGACAGAGAGGTAGGGGAGGAGGAAGAGAGTAGAAAGGGGGAGAGGTGAAATATGGGAGGCATGAAGATGGGTGGGGTTGGGGATTGGATGAGAAGAGAAGAGAGGGGTGGGGAGATGATGTGTGACAAAGAGAGACAGAGAGTCAGAAACAAAGTTGCAGAGAAAAAGAGACATGCAGATGGAGAGAGCAAAACATATAAGTAAACTTTTCCACCCAACAAATCTTTTGTGTGTGTGCTTGCTTCCAATCACAGTCATCGACCGTGACACGGTTCACGGAACCACATGACACAGTTCATGGCATCACGTGACACAGTTCACGGAATCACGCAACACAGTTCATGGAATCACATGACACAGGTCAGGGAATCACGTGACACAGTTCCTGGCATCATGTGACACAGCTCATGGAATCACACAACACAGTTCATCCTCAGAACAGACATGTACTGTTACAATTTTTAAAAAATGAAAGTCTTTAAGGTGGTGGTATCAATCATGGTAATAAACATAAGGACAATGCTATCCATATTTAAACAGAAAAAGAAAATGACTAGGACTTTTACGTTTTCATTCTCTCATGGCACACTAGTTGTTGTGGGGTGGTTTGGGTTTTGGGTTTTTTTTGGGGGGGGATTTTGTTTGGGGTCCCCCCCCCCCCCCTGTTCTATTGCTAGAGCCCTAAGGCTCACTAATGGTGAAATTTTTGTGTAAGCAGCCCTTTTTTGCCCACCATAAAGGTAGCCACATTCCGACTTCAGGGATGGTGTCTAAACGCGACATCAGCGAGCATGTGTTTTAAAAATTATGTCATGTGTTACAACCAGCATGAAATGGCTACAATTCGGAAACGTGTTTTAATGTGTGTGCGAGATATTCTGCGTGCGTTTGCACACGGGACTTCGGTTTATAGTCTCATTGGAAGGACTTTCGGGGCAGTGGAGTCAATGCTGAAGTTAACTCTGGGAGGAAAATCCCCTCGAACGGACGCCTCAGTGGAGGCTCAAACTCAGGTCGTCGGATCTTGAGCGCAGTGCTCTAACTACTAGTCTACAGCTGAGGTATAATTTTTAACATAATTATGTCCATTTTCAAGCTTTCCTATAAGTAGGTCCTCTACATTCACTGGAGTTGCTCCTGCCTATAACAAAACAACTGCTGAAACGAACACACAATTTTGATTGCATGCAAAGGGAGGGAGGGTGGGGAGTGTTTCCAAAACCAGTAAAATTCACCTGTTCAGTTCTGGCTAAGGGGCATTTGCCATGATATAAATGGATTATGTTTGCTTTTATACAGGCTGAAAGTATATAAGCAGTATGTGTGTGTGTTGCTGTGCATGTGTGCGTGTGTGTGTATGCATACAAGCATAAATGTAAATCTGTAAGCACTTATATAAAACCTAAGTGCATACTATGTCAAAACCAGAGAGAAAAGGGAAAAAACAAAGAGCGCTTTCCTGCTATGGTCACATTTCACTCAGTATTGTCTGTCAACATTTCATTTGCCACCAAAGACTCAGTGTACTGTCTCTGTTGCTGCTTCTTAAATGTCCGTATCGCCTTGTAGCGAGTCTCTCTGTACTCTTTCTGCTGCTGCTTCATGCGATGGAAGCGCTCAGGGTCTTTTTGTATCTTCTCATAGTATCGCCTGTTCACCTCTCGCTTCCTTTCCCTTGCCGCCAAGACTGCAACCAAACAAAGGAAACGTCTGGTTACTTACTATCCTGGCAGTACAGCGACAGAAACTGCTGCAACATCAACAAACTGTATGCCCTCATCAACTTCTTCTGAGATGAAATCACTAAATCAGTTGACGAGTTATGGCAGCCTAGTCCAAGCAAAAAATGAAAGACTTCATCAGTTATATGGTTAAGATTGGTTATTTTATAGGGGGAAATTGTTTAAAAATCTAAAAATGAGTAATAAGATTTTAAGATTTGAATTAACAATACATTACTTACACTGAATTAATGTCATCTACTGATACGGTCTGACATCAGCCCCAGAGTATGGAAGCCAAGCCAGAGACTGAAGGTGACAAGACAGAGGGATGAGACGAAAAGAGAGAACAAAAAGCAGAAGTGAAACGGAAGCACCAGACTTCGCATTACTCCAAATTTGCTCTTCTGCACAATTTGGAACACTGATTGTCACTCTTGAAAGGGACAAAACAGCCACAGACAATAATGCAGTTCACCCTTAAAAAAAAAGCCGACATGATCACAGAGTGTACAGACACATGCAGGCTACAATGTCCCAAGACAAGACAGCCAGCCACTGAACAAGTACAACAGAGCTAGCTCTGGGTAGGAGAGTACGAAAGAATAGCGCTTTTGCAACACAACAATATTGATATTATTGGCAGTAATATTGTTCTGGCTTAATTTCTGAAGAATCTTGTGGCATGATCATTTCTGTTTTCTTTTATATTCTCTCCATTTTTCTTTACTGGTAATTCTTCTCCCGTGCCTGTAGTATGTTTACGTACTAATAATATGCAAAAGTGCTTTGATTGTTGTTGTTTAAAAAAAAAAAAAAGAATATAAAGCTATATAAACTTCACTTCTTATCAATATTATATATATTAATGTTTGTGTATGTGTGATTTTTTCCAGTGATTATAAATCTTGTTTTTCTTTTTCTGATTCCTTTAGCCAGCACTCCCACTCCACCTGCCTTAATGACTACAACCAGGTTACCGTAGATATCTAACAAACATCAAATGAAAGTTTAAAAAGAAAGTGAGAAAAACAAACATAACAGATGAATAATAAAAAAACAAAAAACAAAGAAAGAAACAGACAAAAATCAAACAGTATAGCATTTACAGGCCCTTTCCAATGCTTGCTCAGTAATTAAAGTTTTGTTTTTTTATGGAAAAAAAATCATGAAAGAAAGGAATGATCGACATTCATTATAAGCATTTGCTTTAAGCATTTGTTCCTGTGATTTTCTTCTCAGCTGCAATCTTTCCATTTAGTGTCACAGCTATATTTTAAGAGAATGATCTGTAACTTTTACCAAAAGTAGACCTTTTTTTTGCGTATGGTCAATGAGTGACAAACCAGTTTGCTGTGATTTCCTTTGGGAAGTCAGAACCTCTTTTCTCTGCATATGGGGGAAACAGCACCAATGGATGATGATGGGTCTGGCTCTCTGTTTGTTGTCCCAGGTCTCTCCATGTGATGGGTACATTCAATGTTGGCGGGGAATACAGGTGAGACGGCCTGGCAGTGGAGACATCTGTACAGTTTCCTGCACTGTTTCCGTCTTGTTGTGACCCTCCTCTTTCACCCCATGCACCCACACGTTCTGGAACAACCATGCTGACCTTCATCCATGACAGTCATCAGTCTTTCTTTCTTGGTTTAATTGCCACTGCAGACTTTGGTTTCCACCCATGAGAGTGATCGTTGGACTGTTGAGCTTGTCACGCTCACTCCCAAAACTGAACACAGCATCTTCATGTTTTCAAACTTTGCTGATTCTTGAAAACTCTTAGTTTATCCACCTCCTGTCTAATCTGTGCAACATATGGTTTTTGTTTCTACTGACCAGTCTAGCCTGTAGTTGTTAATATCCTGCCGCATACATCGGGTAGGCATTGCTTCTTTTGATTATCGTATCAGTTTCTTTTGTGCCTCGTTAGTTTTTTCCACTTCAAGGATAGCAGACAACCCATCCATTGACAACAACATTGAAATGTTCCCCATATGTGTATTTTTGCTTAATATTTAAAACAACACCTGACATAATTAATGTTCCATCTGTGAAGAACAAAAGTGCTGTATTTCTGTGAAGATAAGAAATCAAAGAATATTTTCACACTACAGGCCAGCATTGCATGCAGTTCAACCGATGCTTCTCATTCGATCTCTCTGCTCAACTAACTCTGCACATCAATGTAATTGTAAAGTGATAGGTTGAGTCACTTCAGTTCGCTGACAAATAGTCAAGTCAAGCCAACTAACCTTCATTGGCACTCTTCCCAAAAAACAAATAAAAAGAAGTTTTTGAGTCGCCCTTCAAAAACTGAGAGAAAATATATACAATGCTATTGTTCCTCATCTCACGGAGTTTCATTCTTGTCGTTCCTAAAGTGAAAGGCAGCATTATGCAGTAGCCTAAGCAATAGCCAGCCATTTCATTGTACATGCATGTGTATACATATGTACAGGCATGCTTAGATATGCATCCATAAGCGTGCAAAAGTGATACACAAGCATTTATGGAAACAACAGAGAAAAGGAGTAATGATGAAGTCCTTTGCCAATCTCTCTGCTCAAATTGGCATGCCTCTAAATATAGTCTTGCGACATTTCAGCAACTCAGTAATGTCTTTGTTGCGGCTTTTTTAGTCCCTGTATCGCCTTGTAGCGAGTCTCTCTGTACTCTTTTTGCTGCTGCTTCATCCGACGGAAGCGCTCAGGGTCTTTTTGAATCTTCTCATAGTATCGCCTGTTCATCTCTCGCTTCCTTTCCTTTGCCGTCATAACTGCAACCAAGCAAAGGAAACCTCTGGTTACTTATTATGCTGGCAGGACAGCGATAGAAATGGCCGCTATTTTAAAACACACACACACCCTAAGAAGTTTGTCCTTGGATACAGTCAACGATGAGCTAAGAAGCAACGTGAACCTACTTCAATTGAAGAGAAGTGAAAGAAATTTGTTATGTACCTTTGACCAAGTCTTGTAATCTTTTAACCCTTTGCTGTTACCTGCTGAAAAATAGTGTATTTCAAAGTAAATTAAAGAATTGGAAATTATATTCTAAAGGGGGAAATGTACAAGATCTGCAATCAGTTTAAAAACAAAAGTATATCAGTTTATAAAATAACCACAGTCAAGTGAGGTTAAGTGAACTATGTCCTATGTGTGGGAAGCCATTGGCCAAGAGAGAGATTGACGGCCACGCACCAGTTGCATTAAGTCTGACACACAGACAGGCAAATGGCAACAGGGAACTGAAAATACTGCGAACTTCATGAAGCTTAGACGTAAACTTTCAGGATCCATATTCTGAACTTTTTGTTCCTTGGCTACAGCTCCAAGGTCCACCAATGGTGAGATTTTGTGTATGCGACCGTCTTACTACCATTAAGGTAGCCACATTCCGACTCTGGGGATGGTGTCTGAACACCAAACCACTGTGCATGCGTTTAAAAAAAATGCCATCCGTTACTACCAGCATGAAACGACCTACTCTTCCAAAAGGTGGAACAGGTTTTTAACTTGTGTGCAAGATGTTCCGAGTGCATTGACATATGGTACATCAGTTTATAGTCTCTTCTGAGGGACTTTCGGGGGAATAGAGTCAATATGTGTGGAAAAAGCAACAGAGAGAGATCATAATTATGATAAAAACAAAAAGATGAGTACATATATAGAAACTGGAAATGGAATTGCTTATATGTACCAGTACTTTGCACTAGTACTCTGCTGCTAGTTTACAACTCACGCTGGGCAATCGTAGTCAATGTTGGCCAATACAAGAACATGTAGACTTTTGCAGAAATATTGCAATGTCTGTGTACATGTCAAGCTAAGAAAATATATCCTTTGGTGATTGCCTCAACCAATATATTAAAGCAGTTTCATAGACTGACCGTGTTTGGGGCACAGAATTGAAACGTACTAAAAAGAGCCTCCTCCTCTGAGAGAGAGAGAGAGAGAGAGAGAGAGAGAGAGAGAGAGAGAGAGAGAGAGAGAGAGAGAGAGAGAGATAGAAGACTTAAGGCCAGATCGGGGGAGGGAACAGAAGAGAGAGGAAAATATAACAGAACCTTCAAATCTTCATAGAAGAAGAGAGAGCACTGAAAGAAGGAACGGCAAGAGAACCAGAATATTCAGTGAACAGAAAGAAGAAGTCGCTACGAGAAGCAGTACAAGATTCAACAAGTACTCCATAGTCTGAACCCCTTTTAAGTGGCCATCGGTGGCTGTGTTTTGAGAACAGAACAGCAGAGAGGAAAATATCATCAACAGTTCACGCTTCAAACGTCCTTCATCCAGCCCAACACAAAGCACTTGACAAGAAGTGATACTGGCAAGAGCAACCACATCATTTTTATTTCACTCGCTGAACCAAAAGAAAAGTCTGCTTCATCTCGACAATTGCAGTACACATATTTCCTCAACCACATTTGTTCTTCCCATTCTTTAGTTGTATGCACACACAAGATTAAGAAGGTTGGTTTTGGGGTTGGGTTTTTGGTGTTTTTTTTGTAATCAGCATATGGGATGGGGTTTGGGAGTGGGAGTGAATGAGAAGGGGTGATTATATATATACATATATATATATATATATATATATATATATATGACACAAATTCCCCCTTTGAGAAAAGGCCAACAGGTCAATCACATAAAATGAAGAAATTAAAAATCAACAGAAAACAAGTTTACTGAACCAGATTTTATGACAACAGATCTGACTCGTATTACTATCATAACCATCCCCATTCGCAATAAAACCGCTCACTATGTATCAGGAAACTAAACAAAACAGCTTTTTGATCCTGAACATTTATTTTAACAAAGGAGCAGTTCTTGCCGTTACTTTTCTCATCAGTTATCAACTCCATCCTGGAAGCCTTTTAAGAGAATTTAAAGCAAGGACTTCAAAACAAATATACCATCAAAGAAACATGATCCTCACACTCTCGAGCTGTGTGGTCTATTTTTACCACCGTGTTTCTCTTTGTGTATCATTAACCATCAGTAAAACAGTATTTACAACAACAAAAAGACATGATCTAGTGTTACCTAAAGCTCACCAAATTACTTTTTGATTAAACAAAATGAAATTGATTTTATTTTTTCTGTCAACAAATTCAGAAACCAAACCAAACCAAACCAAGAGAGCACCACAGGAAATAGGATGCAGTGTTATGGATTCTCAGCTGCTTCATCCTTGGCCGTCCAAGAAGCAAGATAAGAGAGTAACAGACCCAAAGCACAAAAAAAAACAACCAAACAAAAATCCAATAAAAAACAACAACAAAGTGCAAAGATTGTCATCAGAATTACGAATTAAAAAAAAAATTGTACAAAGAATACTTTTCTGATTGAAAATCCGGTTGTGGGTGGTAAAGCACTTACTATAAGTCTTCATAACTGTAGTCCTTTGTGGGTTATGACCGTCTTTCCCTCGTTTAAATACACGATGTAAGGACACAATTCTGTAACGGTGAAGGTGCCTTTATGCCAACAGTACGTGTTCCACTAACTACATGCTGATGACATGGTGGGGTTGCCACAGGGCAATGTCTAGGTTGATAATTATATGTGACAATTTGGATTATCTTGGAACACATAGAGCTTAACATTTGAATGATGATGACAAGAGCATTCTCTCTCTCTCTCTCAAAGTGATTGTTACACATTAGTTACTTCTTCTGAACTTGCACGTATGTGTGATGTACATGTAGACAAACACACACACCTGTGCACTGATTCAGTCACTTCATGTATATGTATATGAGTTTAATCCTACATGTCTGTCTCCAAATGTGCCTGTCCAAAATGCGAACTTGTTAAAACAAACATACTTAAAAAAAACCCGAAAGCAAAGGTTTCTGGGTTTTTGGTTTGTTTATCTTTAACGTTCCTTTTTTCACTTTCTATCTTTCTTTCTCAATTCTGTCTTTTTTTCCCTTCTAATTTTCCTGTTTAGCATTTTTCTGTCTCTTTCTCAGCGTTATACATCAGCCTGTCCTCCATCGTCTGGTAAGGGGTGCAGAGCGCTGCTGAGATCATCCAGTATCTGTGGCCAGGAGACAGACAGAGAGGAGGCATCCACAGCGGGCCATGGGGGCGCTGGCATGTGACCGATGCCGGGAAGACCAACACTGGCAGGCACAGCAGGACTGGCAGGCACAGCAGGATCACCAGCACCAGCATCAGCACCAGAGGGCTGTGTCCGGCTCCTCATCATGTTCAGTCTGTCCCTGTATCGCTTGGCTCGCGGCCCGGTTCTGGTGCTTCTTTCTCTCATGCCGGGCGCGGTCCATCTTCAGTCGCTGCCACCTCAGGCTGGTTTTGCCTTCCTGGGCCATCATGTTGTGTCTCCACACTGAAAGATACACGACCACAGGTACACGTTTACTGCCATGCCGCACACCACAGGGAGGGGGAGCATCCCAAAAGGTACGTATCCTACACTAGTCAACGTTGAAACATGACTGGGACAGCTATGAATCAGAGGTCAACATTGATAAATATACTGAAGTGTGAACTTAAAAAGGAAATCTTTGATATTTTGTTTGTTGGTTTTTTTCCCCCCAGTCATACATAGTCTCGACCAAACGTGCAACATATAATCCCCCCCCCCCCCCCCCCACACACACGCACGCACGCACACACACAGACACGCACAATATGCGTGTCTGATTTGTAAAACCAACGTCAATCCAAAAAATGAGAAAGACAGAAATCACACTTGTGTTACGTGGTTCAATTGATGTTTCAGGAGAATTATCGGATAAGCACCAGATAAACTAGCAGAAGGGTGGCCCAGAAAACCACTCAGAGTCAAGACAATCTTTCTTCTCTCCCCACCCCTTCCCCTCTTTCTTTTCCCCACACTGTAAAGGAGTAACTGTGAACAAGTAACTGTACAGACCGATCTACACAAGGCCACATTAACAAGTCAGTCACTATACACTTATGCTTATATGCCTAATCCAATCCAATCCAATCCAATCATGTTGTTTAAAGTCCCGACGACCACAGAGACCATATCAGGGCTGTCACCTCGTGGAATTTTTAATCTCAGATTAAAACTGTCCAGCTATATACAGATTAAAACAGGGTATAGAACCAACTCTACTGTCCTTCCTTGTATCAACGCCCTGGCCAACCACAAGGGCAAACCCACATCATAAACCACACATAAAATGAGATAAAACCAAAACCAGATTCCTTAAAACAACCTTGTTCTTAGTGACCAACTGTAACACTTATATGCCTGATTGAGAGTGGGTCAAGCATGTTCTGTTTTCAGGAGACTCCATACCCAAATCTATTTCCTTGTGTGTTTCTTGTCCATTTTTCACTTTCTCTGTCATGACTGATGTAGTGTGGGATGCAGGGACTAACCCGCATCAGGGACACCAAGTCTTCATCTTGATGAAATGAGACAGCATGGTGAGCTGACTGAAGAGGGATACTGAAGAGGTTTACTTTAAAGGTACTTATTACGAGGTTTAAGCAATCTAAGGCTTCCTTCCAAAATAACAATTTCAGCAACATTAACATTGGTGGGGTTTTTGTTTGGGGTTTTTTGGTGGTTTTTGTTGTTGCAATCCATCATCATCCTCACAAGATTATAGCCCTCAGCTCAAGAGTCTTGTCCGTTGGTTTGAGAGATATAAACTTGTTCTGTTTGCTTCTGGCTAAAAGTAGTTTTTTGTTTTTCTTACCTGAATTTTTTTAAATAAAGGTATTCAGGTTTATTATCAGGTTTTAGTAGAGAAGGTTAGTGACAATGTCACCCAAGGTAAAACAATACAAAGACTTTCTATAACGGCAAAAATCCACGACCAGTTCCCCTGTCCATACACAATCAGCGTTGCTGATCCCCGACTGGACTCCTTCAGACCACAGCTGAGGACTTGATCCCGACAACGAATTACAACCAATTAGTCATTTTCATTAACGCAAAGGAAATTCTGATGCTGACTGTTGTCTTAACTTGTTCACAAGAATCTCCCTTTCTCGCATAACTATAATAGTTTAACATGTCTTAACTTGTTCACAAGAATCTCCCTTTCTCGCATAACTATAATAGTTAAACACTGTCCACGAAAACTATGCTTTCTATATAAAATTAGGCTAACATTCTATTTACAAGAACATATCTCTTTACGGATTACAAATACATTGAACTTTACTATAGCATAATTAATTAATCAGTCATTAAAAACCTATGTTCAGTCTTCTTCTATGTCATCCACTTTCCTCACACACACTGAGAACTGTTATTCTGATATGGCAGCAGCTAAGTCTTTTCCAGTCCGTTTTTTTTATTCTGAAGATACACAACTGTACTGCAGCATGACACAATCAGACAGTGGGGATCAGCACAGAATTTGTCTGTGTGGAGGAGATTGTCGCTTCATTGTATGAGACAGAACGAAGATTTATTTGGCAGTTTTATCCAGAAAGGCCAAACATCCATGGAACAGCATGGAACACCTGGAGGGACTCTTTGAGTTTTGTGCATCAGAATGGATTCAGGTTCTGCACATCAGACATGTAAGCTGCCTGCTTTGTCAGCAGTCTTTCTCTGTATCTTCTGGCCTCCTCTCTGTTTCGTTGCTTGCGCCTTTCGTGGCGCAGTGGATCGCCTTTGAGCCGTTCCCACACTGCCCGGTGTTTCGAGACAGTCTGTCGGACGTTAGCAACACTTCTGTAGTAGGAAGACTGGGGTGGCAGCAGCCCTGAAAGACAGGAATCAGGTCAGCTGTCACTATGAGGCATTGTCTGTGATCTGCCAAACTTGTTTTTATGTAGATTGAAATAGTGTTAACAACAGCTGGGTTGGAGTGGGGCAAAAGAGATCAGTATTGTTTCAACAGTTTTTCTTTCCACTTTACAAATGTGGTAATAAAGCAATTGAGAAACTAAGAAAGGCCTCCTTGACACGAGAGACTGCAGAACAGCAATAACATTTCTTAGGAGCATAAATAAAAGAGTTGGTAGGACACTGACAGGACAGAAAGAGTGAGCAGGCAAGAGATGAGAACATAGATGTATCGGCTGGTTTGCCTTTTGCTGGTGAATAACACACACACACACACGCACGCCATATATGTTTTGTTTTTCAACCTAAAAGAAGTACAAAAAATCACAAACCTATAAAGGTCTATCCTCCTCGCTCTTTCTCCCTGTTCCTCACAGACTAAATATATTTTTCTTAGATTAAATTGTCATCTCAATTATTCGCTTTTGTGTTTTGTTAAAGACTCTTACTAGTTTTGCAGATACACACTCAATATACAACTATTTCCAAAAACAATCTCCACTCCAACTTCTTGAAGACACTCTCACTTACATTATAAAACACATTCAGTTTCTCCACAGTTCCCCCCCCCCCCCCCCCCCCCCCCCCCCCCCCAGGACTCCCACTGCTCATCACTATTTTTTCCCTTAAAAACAGGCACTCTCAATCTCCAATATCTACCACAATCACTCTTCATAGCACTCTTTTGAAGTCAGGCACTCTTCAGTGTCAGTTTCAGAAGACACTTTTATCATGTTTGACATTTAAAGAGAGATATACCACCTCACTTTTGTGTAGGTACACACTCTTCTGCCGTCATGAGAACTACACACACTCTCCACCACAGAGATTCTCCACCTTCACTTTCAGAAGACAGATACCATCTTCTATCAGTTCTTGAAGAATGTTATTGTTCTCCAACAGAGGAAGAAGCTTGTTCCTTTTCATATAACACCGCTGGAGTCATGTAAATATGAGGTGTTATGCATCTTTCAACAATATGGCTGTGATCTTTGTGGGTGTGGTATCCATTCTCGGAAGACAGACACCATCTTAAAGAACATCGTTTTTCAGCAAAGGAAGCAGCATTTTTTCCTTTCACACAACACAGAATTCTCGTCAGAGTGTCGTGACGAATCAACAGTGTGACTCTGATCTTTGTGGGTGCGGTATCCATTTTCCGAGGACACCATCCTAAATTAAAAAATATATTGTTCTTCAGCAGAAGAAGCAGCATTATTTCCCCTTTTGCACGACAATATGGCATTCTCATCAGTGTGACGTGATGGACCAACAATATGGCTGCTATCTTAGTGGGTGCAGTATCCACTTTTGGAAGACGGACACCATCTTATATCAAAGAATATTGTTCTTCAGAAGGCCTTGATCTGTGTGGGTGGGGACTCCATGCAGCCTGCTCCTTCAACCTCTCTCTGTATCGCCTCACTTCCTCTCTATTGCGCTGTTTGCGCCGCTCGTGGCGCAGTGGGTCTTGTTTGAGTCGCTCCCACACGGCCCGGTGTTTGGAGGTGTGTCTGGTGTCCCTAAGGGGTGGTGGGTATGAGGCCTGGGGCAGCAGGCATCCTGAAAGACAGGAACACGTCAGCTGTCACTGGAGCAACACCTCTGCCTTTTTCTTTTACTTCTTCCTTTTTATTATTTCTCATCTCTTGGAATATTTCTTATTCACATTGGGGGAGGGGGGGGGGGGGGGGGAGGACTCTTCTCTTGACCATGAACTCTCGTTAAAGGAGGTGTGTATGTGTGTGAACTGATGTAAGAGTACTTGTAATACAATGTATAATAAAAGCCCCTAATGAAATACACTATCAGCAACATTGACATTACAGCATCAAAATCCTAAGACTAAAAAAATGATTGCTCAGAAGCCAACAAAATCTCCACAGTCTAACTGCCTGGGGAACTCTGGGACAGAGCAGACAGATAGAGAGAATAACCACCACACACCTGCTGGCAGAAAAGTAGTACACTGGCAGACAAGCCTCCTACTTTAAGCATCATCCTCGGGAAGTTGGTTTTATTGTTTGTTAATTACACTGTCAGAAATATTTTTCCTGGGTGTGATTATCGTAAATATTTTGTCTATAATTCACACTGACAGATTGCTTTTTGCCTGAGCGTCATGACTGTGAATAGTTTTTGGTTATTAACATTGGCAGCCAGTCCTTTGCTTGATTGTCAATATCCATGCTATTTACATTGCGTGTCCCCGCAGGAGTCTCGACCATAGGTAACTTGACAACCAGTCCTCTCCAGCCTTACTACTGCAATACGGGAAAAATATCAGTTCTGCCTATCAGGTGGCTTCACGCTATTTTATAAGTACTAAACCTTATTTTCAACGATCTTTCTTCGAAAAGACTGTATCACAACTTAAATTTTTCTGACAGATTTGATATTTTGGGAGGAGTTATATAATTATGACTTCACAAAGTTTACTTTTTTAAGGGGAGAGAGAGAGAGAGAGAGAGAGAGAGAGAGAGAGAGAGAGAGAGAGAGAGAGAGAGAGAGAGACCGACCGACCGACAGACACTAACAGACAGACGGATAGACAGAAACAAGAAGACAGACATATTGGTAGACAGACATATAGCCATAAATTTGAAACTCGTGTATTAAAATAACACAAAAAGATGTATGACATGTATGTCCTGATTTACACCGGTATTATCACACACATGCCCACAGTTCATTTCTGTCTGCTCTTTCAGAAAAACAACAACCTTATTTGTTTTAAAACACACAATTAACTGCTCAAGCAATTCCACATCCCCGATGTTGGAATGCTGTCTACTGAGGTAAACGGTAGAATACCCATACCCAAGTTACCAAAACCTCAACATTAGTAAATTCCGCAGCTCTAGCAGAGGAAAGACCAAAAATAACAACAAAACCAAAAACAACAACCGCCAAACAAAACCATTCTAATAACAAGGCAAGTCTGCTATTCTTTGAACAGTTTATTGCAGGAACGATTTTCACAAGAATAAAACATCCATCAGACAACCTACATACAATCATCAAAATGATTCAAATGAAAAAAAAAAAAAAAACAGAAACAGTCCCAGCAAGTCTGCTGTCTTCCAAATACTTTTAGCTCCCTGCCAGAGAACACAAACAAATAATTTTTATTCAAACAAACAACCCCCCCCCCCCCGGAATAAAAAGGAATGAAAGGGGAGAACAAAACAATTTTTTTCACATGCTAGTTGAAAAAGAAGAAATAGGAGTTACATAGTTCATGAATACTAATCGTAAAACCAATGCAATGTACAAAACCATGAACAAAACCAACTAGAAACGAAAGCAAAAAATAAAAACGTTAAAATCTATTACAACTCATCATTTCAAACTCAAAGGATGTCATGCGGCCATCAAACTGTCAGTCACAACCCATGACATTATTGATACCAGTATAAGTATCAAAATACAAAATCTGTATATGCAACAGTGATTGCTATGCTGATTTTCTCCTTTATTATCATTATAAAATCCAGAACACATATACAGATAAAGGAGAAAAAACCCACGAAAACCCACATCAGATAAAGTTCACAATGAAAGAAACATGCTGCGCACACGTCCACTATGAAAAGAAAGCCTTAAAAAGCACTGATGGTGTCACAATTTTGCAGATTCATTCCCCCATTATCTTCTTTTCAGAGTCTAAAACAGCCCCCCCCCCCCTCCCCAAAGAAAACACACACACACAAACCCCAACAACAAAGACTAGGGATTTAACAGTTATGGTTTCCACGTTATCCCTCAAATTCTTTTCTGGGGGGCATGATAGCCTAGTGGTTACAGTGTAGCACTCGCAATCTGACGACCCGGGTTTGAGCCACCACGGAGGCACACGTTTGTGGGTATTTTCCCCCTGGATTCCACATCAGTATTGACTTCACTACCCCCAAAAGTCCTTCCGATGGACTATAAACTGAGGTCATGTGTGCGAATGCACCCATGCACGCAGAACATCTCTTGCACATCTTACAACCTGTTCTGGCTTTTCGAGGAACACGCCATTTCATGCCGTTAGGAGCAGACGATACAATTTTAAAAGTTGCATGCACACTGGAATAAGTTTAGACATCATCCCTGAAGTTGGAATGCAGTGTCCTTCATGGTGGGTAAAAACGGTCACATTCACAACATTTCACCATTGTTGAACCTATGAGTTCTCGCTGAGGAAAGAAGAATAAAAAATCTTTTCTTACATTGAAAAATGAAGAAAGGTGGTTGTGTTGTTGGTTGGTTTTTGTTTTTGTTTTTCTGGGGGGAGGGGGGGGGGGGGTGTATTCCTCAGCTAGAGATCCAAGGTTCACCAATGGCGAGATTTTTGCGTATGCAAAAACGCCAGAAGAAAGGTAGGAAACACGCGACTATCAGCAGACACTCAATCTTAACATACACAAACATTACAAGTAAATGAGGGGGGGGGGGGGGGGGAATTGATTCAATGGAAAAATCAAAAATGGAAATTCCAAAGCCAAAGGGGAAAAAAACAAGAACTACATAGTACAAAAAATGTAAATATACCACAAGCCGTCATTTGCCAAACCTTAATAAAACAAATTTAATCCAGAACCATGTGAATGTCTGAAGCTCGTTTTCCCTTCAACTTCTTGACTTGTATTTCCCTCTTGCTCTTGTATTTTCCCTACGTCTCTGGTGTTTCCTTCTAGCTCCTGTGTTTCTGTCTAGTTTTGGTCTTGCAATTCAGAAAACCCTTCCTCAATCTGGTCATAATACGACCTGACTGCCTGGCTGCTCAAGGACATCAACTTTTTCTTCAGCCTAGACTTTCTCATGCTGGCCCTGGCCTGAGCTTTCCAGCGGGCATATCGAACAGGGTCTTGTTTCACCTTCAGCCAACGGGGACTCTGTATCTGCAGGTGATCAGATGCATTCAGGTCAAACTCCTGGGAGGCCAACAGGTCTGCAAGAAACAAGACACAAGCTGTGTACTGTGACCATCCCAGCAGATCGTTTTACGGTGCTTAATATGTAACTTGAAATGCTATGGTAGGTGCGAGCTGCTGACTGATGTGATGTATTCTAGCATTACAGGATATCACATGTTTAGTATGATCGATGTGCTGAAAATTGACTTGATGACATGATGATGTCTGTTTTTCTCTCTTGTGTGAAGGAGATTTGTTTAACTCTTCTGCCTCTTAAGGTTTTTTTTTTATTATCCATCCTAAATCTCCATCTATTGAGGTTTTTACTGACAGTGATACATTATTCTACTGAATGTTGTTTTTTGTTTTGTTTTGGGTTTTTTTTAAAGCATCTCAAGGTATAAACATTTTGCCTAAGGTGGTTTTCACAACAAAAATGGTAACTCTTTGTTTTGTTTTGATTTTTGTTTTCACAAAGCTAAGCTTAACAGGTCTTTAAGCTTTGAGTCTTTTTTGCCTGATGTTTAAAAATATACCTCTAGACTTTGTTTAAAATCTGCTTTGATCATTCAGTTCTTTTAACATGTTCTCCTGTATTTACACTTTTAACAACTGATTCCTTGTAAATTGTAATGCTTAACACGTTCACATACTTATTTCTGAAACTGTATAGTCCATTACAAAATCTGCTGCTAAATACCATACAAATGCCTCCCTATTTTTGTAGTAGAAAGACAAAACGCAAAATTCCTATCCACTTTTCTACTGCAGAGTGACCAAACAGAAACACCTCTCCAAGTTTTACTTTTTCAATCGGATATATCTGTGTATACAAAAGATTTCATATACACTCTCCACTTGGATTGGGAACATAAGACCACACACACACAAAAGACAGGGTTTAGGCACTTTACTGTATACCATTTTCAGTTACGGCAGATTTTATTTCATGAAATTTGGACTGCTCTCCCCTGGAAGAGGCATGCACTAATCCTACCTACCCCCCCTCCCCCCCGGAAAAAAACGCTAAAACATTATAAAAAAAAAAAAAAAAGCCACCAATGCATTACTAAACATCAAAGGCAATTAAAATGACTCAGCAGCAGTACACGGCCTCTCTGATTGGTGTCCTCACAGCGACTCCTCCCTTTAGACTGCTGTCCTCAGATTGTGGCAGAACCAGTCTGCATGTGGCATTGGTAATTCTGGTTGTGGCATGTGTGGATGTGGCATATGGTAATTCTGGATGTGGCATGTGGTCATTCTGGATGTTGAATGTGTGGATGTGGAATGTGGTAATTCTGGATGCGGGATGTAGAGAATTCAGATGAGCCATGAAGAAGTCACCACACATGAACAGAATAGGGGACTAAGTAAAAACCAAGCAAATAATGACAACAGCAACCAAATACAAGAAATCAGCAATCACTCGTTTAGAATAGGCAGTCAACTGTGATGCATTATGTACAGGGCATTTAAAAAAAAAAACAATCCCTCTTTATACTTAATAAATATGTAAATATCTTGATGTGACAACAAAGAGTGCCCATACACAAGCACGCGCACACAATTCAAAGAGACTCACGTTCTTTTGATTTTCATACACAGGGTAAAGATGAAAGCTAGAAACAATATGACACCCAATGTCCAGTATAGTACAACACTCTGGACACCTTCCAGGCATTTGTCAACAGTAGGACTTTTAGCTGTCACCTTGAAGTTTGGTTGGTTTTTGTTATTTATTTTATAAAGTTTTTGTTCTTTGGTTGTTAATTGCAATGTAAAGCTTATCCATGATTTGATGGAAGTGCAATCGTAATGCAATCGAAATGAACTTTTCATAATTTAAAAAAAAAAAAAAAAAAGCTTTTCAGTCCACTGGTTTCAAGTACTTGTTACTTTTTTCCCTTCGAGGTCTTTATCTACCAGCTGGTTTTCCGTTTGTACCCCTTCCATTTTCAATGTGTACCATTGAAAATTTTCTTTCTAAAAGCTGACAGAAACAAAGTTAAAAACCAATTTAAGAACCTGTCTGCAAATTTGGGCCGAGTGAAATCATTTTGAAAGTGTTTTGCTTCTGTCATTAATTCCCACAGCAACAAAAGGCCACCAAAAAGCTAGTTTTGTGGCCACCTTTGTGCTTTCAGCGCCTCAATCTTTCTCCTCATTCTGCACAGTCTCATTCGTTCTTTGCACTGTTGTTTAAACACAGCGTAGCGCGCTGGGTCCTCTTTTAACTTGCGAAACCACTTCCTCTGGTACTCAGACTGTTTGTTGGCCGATTCTGCTTTATGTGGCATTGATGCCGCCATCCACCCTGCAAGACAAGGTAAACGTATGGTCACAAACATCGTCACTTGATGTCTGAGTTAAAGACCTATGACCTAGCCCTCAAACAAACAAACAAACAAACAACCAGAAGAAAAAACCCACATGTCCAAGCTAGATCTTTTGTCTGAATATGTGTAAAGTATGCTGAAATTTGAACGTTTACAAAGGGTTTAGTGCGTAAAAGTCAAGTTTTGTTGTTGCTTATGGTCCAGCTGGTTATTGAATACCTTGTTAAGGCTGCCACCATGTCACTTCTATGAAATGCAATAACAAACCACGTCAATAGGTCAAACCCCTTCAATTTGATACAGGACACAGATTATCTTTTATCATTTCAACACCCAAAACTCTTCAAAGACTGTGAGAGAGTGTGTGTGTGAGTGTTGGGAGGGGAGGCAGGGAAGAGCTCAAGCTCAGAATTTTATCAACATTGGAGTGCTGTTTATACTACACAGGCCTCTGGCATCCCCATGGAGTAAACATATTTAGTAATAAAGAGAGGAAAAAAAAAACCCCACCCAAACAAACCAACAAGCAAACAAAATATCTTATCAAAAGGTAGGTAAAGAAACGCAACATTAATAATGCATTGTATCAGACAATCTGGAGGTAACTATGGTTGACTTTAATAACAATCCAAGCATATCATATTCACATGATCATCTCCGATGGTTTAACTGAGAAAATAAAGCTTTTTAGTCATTTGTGTTGAAGCCTTTGAGGATTAAACCAACACAAGGTTCCATGCATAGATGGAATATGACACTACACAGATTTCAGCAAATATATAATCTCAAGCAATCTAAGAGAGCCTGTGCGCACACACACACAAACACACAGAGGAGCAACTGAAAGTTCACTAATGCATAAAATGACAGATTAAAGCACAAAGTAAAAAACTTTCACTGCAGTCTACTCACGATTGATTTGTCAGAACAACTCCATTTTAAAAGATATAAACAAACAGAAAAAAGATAAACATCAACTAACACCAAAGAATGCACAACTGCAAAATATTGTAAATATCAACCCAACGATACATGTACCCTTCACTGACTTCATCTATGTATTGAAAAACCAACTTGCTGTATCATGTGGAAGTTAGATGAACACCATGGCAGCTTTTTTTAAAGTAATAAAAATAATATTCCCCGAGAATTATTCCCTGAAAGTTTAAAAGGCTTAACAGAAATTCAGCAAGGACGGCACACAGGAAGTTGTGTGATACTCAAACGACCTTGTTCAGTTGCAGAATGAGTGACAATGCTATGCTCAATGATCTGATACATCTATTTTGCTCAAAGTGTATAGAGTGGCTGTAAGAGTTGTTATCAATAAATGCAACCACTTCAAAGCTAGTGCTGCTTTTAGTGACAACCACCAAGAAGAAATGCTTACCTTGAATACCCCCCACCCTCTTCCTATCTCAACAGTCTCAGGCCAAAACTATTATGATTATAAATATTCAACAACTAACCACTCTCAGAATCTGTCAACTCGAGAGTAGTAACATACTTTTTAGGGGGCTTGTTTTCTAGTGTCATTTATTTAAACTGGCTTTCTGGAAATTTGCTTGGTCTTTTCTACCAGTTAACTCGCTTATCTTTGTAGACGTTATATTCATGTGGATATTATATATGAGTGTTAATTGTGCATACTTTTGTAAAAAGGGAGTGGCCCAAAGACAATGCTGTCATTACCATCTTGTAAATAAAAAAACAACCCTTTCATACATACAACAGAATAAAAATTAAAACTCTTAAAAGCTAAAAACATAACCCTCTCAGGAATGGATGCTGCATCATCTTAAATAATAAAAGTCCACACTGTCTTAATCCAACTCTGCTGACCCTCCTTTTCTTATTTACATCTTTACACCTTCAGTCTGAGCAGTCTCGCAAATTATGTTTGCCAAGTCTGTTTTTCATCCCAAATCTTTTTTAAAAAATCCTTTTTCTACATCCTTTTCCCCACCATCTCTTAGACCAAATCACCTTATGGTGACCACATTGTTTGAGTGTTTCCTTCATCCTTGACGACCTCACTAGGCTCTTCTGACATGCGCAGAGGCCAGTCCACTGGCTGGGAAAGCTGAGATTTCAACTGCGCTCTTAATCGAAACCGCCGCTGTTTCTCTCTGTTAGCCTCTTTCCACTTGGCATACAGAACAGGGTCTGCCTTCACTTTGAGCCAGTAGCGGTGATTGTACAACCTGCGCTGTTCCTTTTCGCGTTGTCTTGCTTGGGTTATATCTGCAAGATACAAAATAGTCCGTTGAAAAGATCACTAGCGTGTCTGCAAAGTAAGTACTGCCTACAGATTTTTTTCAACTCCTTCAGCAGCACAAGGACAGTCACTGTACTGGCAGAACTAGATATGTTGTGTTACAGGAGCCAGAAAATGATCTGTTCAGTCATTCACCCCCCTCACCCCCACATGGATAATGCTGATGTCAAAACATATCTGACATATGCAGCACTGCCAGCAAATTTCAGAGGTACTTAGTCTTTGATTTCAAACAAAAGCAACACCTGAAGGAATACATATTCCCATATGGTTAACGATCAAGCAGAAAGATCAGTCCATGCCCAGTTAAGTACATTCTAAGGCAATGAGCATTTTCAAATACAGTTCTTTTAAAGCAATGAATAATCTGTTTATATTCCCTACTTTGATTTACTGGAATTACTCCTTTTTAAGGTTTAAAGAAAGAGCATTTCTTATTTCAATTTATTTATTTGGGACACAACTGTATTAGGGTTTGTTTGGGGTTTGTTGTTGTTTTCTAAATAAAGAAGAGGGAAAGAAAAAAGAACAGAAATGACACAGGCATCCTGAGAGAGAAGTGAAATTCTGAAACACCTTATGCTTGTTGAAAAGTTATCTTTAACCATAAACGAACAATATTATACGTTCTAAGCTGGGGGAAAAAAAGCTCCTTGATTTTCTCACTTCACTGGGTGGTATATTTTTCTTGAACTGGTCATAAGGAACATCAAACAACATACACACTTTTTTCATTTCTGGCTTTACGTTTTGTGTGGTTTTTTGCTTACAAATAACCAAAGCTATAAAAAAATTATATAAAAAAGACTTGACAGTCATAACAACCAAGTCTTGAAGCAAAAGTGATGGAAAACTTTGCCTAATACACACATTGTAATATAATTGTCTGTGACCGATAACAATGACAGACATGGGTAAAAAGAAAAAGATTTCAAAATACAGCTAGCAGTAAAAAAAAAAAAAAAAGTGTTGATCTGCACAATGCTCTCAAAAGTTCCTCTTTCCTATGGTCTTTTAAGCCTAGCCAATCTTCAGGATGGAGTAGAGCTACTATGTAGTTTACACCCTTTCTTCCCCTTAAGGGAAAAAAAATCGACCTCCAAAGTTTGGTTGGTATATTTGCTGTGATTTCAAGTACTTGCAATAGGAACACTGACACACCATTGTGAAAAACCAGCTTATGCACTAGCATACGCTAGCATGTACTGTAAATGGTACATAATCAAAAGCATTGTTTCTTTAAAAAAAATTACAACATACTGGCACTTGGGAACAAACTAAATATGTTACACAAACTAAACAACCACCAAAAAAGAGAACACTATGAAGGTATACAGTGGTGTCCTTGACATCTCTCTCTCACACACACACCAGAAAGAAAACTACATGAAATTTCTAATTCTAACTGATGAAAAATAACACATTTACTTCCCTTTCTTGGCCTCTATCCTTTTATTTCATTGGTTATTTTAACAATGCATGTTGGGAGATGATTTCTTTTATCAACCTTCTAGCTTTCACTTACTTTACTAGCAAAAAAAAAGTTTATGAAGAACTGGGACTTTCTAAATGTTCAAGAAAAACCTCACTTTGAAATACTATACCGCACCACGAGTCACTATTGCCCTATTCGAAACAAGAACAGTCACGCAGTGTGCATACAACAAAGCATAGCTTAGCACATTATTAAGTCAAGTCCCTCTACTAAGGCTTGACAAAATTGGGAGAAAGCTGAGGTTGGTCTGGCTGGTTCAAATACACTGGAACTACGGTGAGGTCAATTTTGCCAATACTGGCTGGAGTAAATGCAAGAGGGTCAGGTGGAACTCCCTTTTTTTGTTTTGAAGAAATGCTGCCATGTTCAGTCTATCCATTTTCTCAAGCTGTCTGTCTGTCTATCACTGCTGCTGACTTCTCTGGGGATGAAGTTTCAGAATGGATTGTGACTCTGCTGATCTCTGGCTGCTTTCTTTCTGGCATACATTTCTTTCATTCTGCGTCGGCAGATCTGTTTCCACTGCTCGTATTTCGCTGGATCTGCTCTCTTTGTTTTCAGATAATACTGTCTCTGATACTCTTTCTTCCTCCACTCCCTGGCCATGGCAAGTTCTGCAAAACACACAACCAAAGTCTCAATCTTCTATGTTTCTTCCTCACATAACACACACTGATTGTGTTGTGAATATTTGTTTTGTTTTTTGTTTTTTAAGCTCTAAATTATAAAAATCTTCATACAACTGTTACCTAAACAGAATATTTCTCTGAATAGTCAGGAGGCAGAATTTGTCACCACAGACTTTCTCACAAAAGATGACTAAAATCTTCAGATATGTTTTGGCACTCAGAAATACATTCCCTATTATAGATCAATAAAGTACACACTTTCAAGTGTGTTTGAAAGCTTGCGCCCTTTAGCAGATCAATCTTGGCTTTTCTTTGTAGAAAATGAACAGCATGGCCTTCTCAGTGTCCACTGGTGCTGCTTTTCCTGCTGTCAAACTCTGGTTGCCTCCTTTGGTCATACATCTGGGACTGAAAATTCACCATCTGGTTATTTCCTGTCTGCTGAAGCTTTCTCTTGGACTGGAATTTCTGCTGCGCCAGTTTCATGGCTTCCTTGCGTCTGGCATACGTTTCAGGGTTGGATTTCATCTTCAGATAATGAAGTCGGTTGCGGATTTTCCGTTGCTGGCGCTGCCATTCCATTTTAGAGTACAGGTCTGCAAGACAGAAACATTGCTCGTCTCAGGTTTAGAAATATGGGGTCAAATGAAGTTTTGTTTGACCACAAGGATTCTTTTCAGGCCAATAAAAAAACAGAACTATTTGTAGCATGTTTGCTTCATTTTAATTCTCACAAGTAAGTCATGCCTCCCTAACATCATTTCCATCTGAATACTAATGTTTCCGCACTCCTTGCAAAAAATCAGGTAGAAGAACGATTTGAGGAAATATCAACATGAGGGTACTCATTACTATTTGATCATTCTTCAATTACCCCCCCACCCCACCTTAACTTGCACACACATTATGTATACACAAGCATGTTTGACTAATATGGCTTCACAGTTTATTCTAAGCTCAACATTTTACATTATACTGTTTTTTCCCATTGTTGTTCCTTTTCTTGTTCAATCTTTATTCTACTTGTTAAAAGTTTATTGCATAGGTCTTTCTCTCTGACAAAGACAGACACAAGGCATAGAAGACAGGTGGGTACCCATACCTATGACTTTGCAATTGATAACAGAACAAAAATCTGCTTCTACTAATATCAACCATGAGCGCCAGTGGCTTTCTGAAAGACACACGAGTGCATTATCACAAATGTGACACAAAATCACTTCACCACTTGCGCACGCACACACACACACACTCTCTCTCTCTCTCGCAAACCACCATTCACCAACCCAGAGTTATGGTGGCAAACAACTTGCATAGATCTAGGAGTTTTATCAGCTTGTGAGTCCTGAACCACACACAAAACAGCAGACCCTTGCAAGCTCATGGTTTGTTTTTTGAAGCAAAGACAGCTTTTCTCCCATTGCTTCTAAACTCTCTCCTGAAAGTGTTTGCTTCAGTGTTCAAGATTGCGTGGTGATTTTCATGGTATATGTTTGCTCTTTCCTGAAGTCATTAAGTGTGACACCACTTACAGACTATATCCACATGTTTCTCCTTCTCAAAGCTGACCACTTCTTGTGAAAAAAATACAGAGTTTATGTATGAAAGCTTTTTCAGTGGAAGGAGGGAGGGGGGAGGGAGGGAGGGAGAGAGAGAGAGAGAGAGAGAGAGAGAGAGAGAGAGAGAGAGAGAGAGAGAGAGAAGAATGTTTTTGCTGTCAGTCAAAATACACGTACACATGTCTCTTCACCTTTCTGTTGTTTATTTACAAAATTTTCCCATACTGCATACCACCAGCACAAAACAACAATATTTCTTTCCCCATCCACAGTTTCATACACAAAAACCTCTTCATTATACAAAAATGCCAGACACTTCTAGTAACATGACAATGCATTTTTCTTGGGCTGAATATCAAGAGAAAATCTATTAATCATAATCAATGTTACCAAAGATACAGACTTTTAGCAAGAACATGCTGCTGTTGCTTTGGCTCATTTTTGCCTTGAAATTACATAAAATATTCTCCTTTTAGGTCATATTAAATAGCACAAAATCTATATATACATGGCTAAAAAACCTCAAACAAAACAAACAATTAAAAAAAATACCTTGCAGAATGAATGACCCATGCACACAAACAAACCTACTCCCCAAAAAGTTGCAACATACTGGAAAAGATATCAGAAAAAAATACTGAGCAAAATGTTGCCAAGTGTCACAATATTTGGAGGAAGTGGATATGTAACTCTAACCAGTAAAGAAGCTGGCACAACTATACAGACCAGGAAAACAAATGAGCGACAGGAACTAACGACTGTCTTCAATTTTAACAAACAACAACCAACCCTAAACCATTCTAGAATTCAAGTCTGATATTAGAGACAAATCCTCAAAAGCAAACTGGACTTTACAAACTTCCTGACGAAGGTTATCTCCTGGAACTTTCAGGCAAGATACTCTTTCCTCCAGTTGTTTTATTTGACAGATCTTCAGTGTTTCCAGAAAAAAAGGGAACATAATTTAAATGGTGTCCACTTTCAGTTTCTAAGAAGGCCTGGGGAAGGAGGAGAGAGAACTATTTGACAGATCTTCAGTGTTTCCAGAAAAAAAGGGAAAATAATTTAAATGGTGTCTGCTTTCAGTTTCTAAGAAGGCCTGGGGAAGAAGGAGGAGAGAGAACTCTGAACAGGTTTAATGTACATTGGCCTTTGACCACAATACATACAGTGGGCAAGGCAAAAAGGCAAGTGAACGAAACGAAATCCAAAAAGAGATCGTCATAATTTCCATCTAAGCCAGCAAGAGTGAGAGAGAGAGAGACAGACAGACAGGCAGACAGAGACAGAGAGTCAAAGAGAGCAGTATTAATTGGACAGTGCCATGATATGATTATTAAGAATCTGCCTGACATAAATGCACACATGTACACACACACCATACACACAAACACAATGATGTAGATTTCAAAGTCAACATGCACATGTACACATTCAATATATTCTGAGCATAACATTAACATCCTCCTGGTTTATTGCTGCGAACACAAGAACAAATTGTAATGAGTGATTACGTAAATACAAGAAATCTTCTGTACTGATTACTCAGAATGGTAAACCCAAGCTCAATATCAAATTCTTGAGGGAAAAAAATCAACAACATGATTGCCATAATACTGGTTTTAAGTAATCATCGAAATAAAACAGCAACTCTCTCACAGGGCAGCTTTAAAGCCAAAACAAAAATAAACCGCCTGAAAATACAGCAAAAGAACAATTTGACAAAAGAACTGTTTAACTATTGATATATTAGAAGTCAAGAAGAAATCAACATTAATTGAAGAAAACAAAAATTTAGAATACATAATTTCTAATCATTCTTTTTTTTTTTTCCAAACCTGGTTGACTGTAAATTCAACTTTTCTAAACGAGTCAACTTCAATTCCAAGTCTTCTCAAACAGCACACAGTCAATCTTTTTCTCGTGTGTGTGTGTGTTATGTGTTTTCAAGCACATGCACTCAGGTATAATTTATACACACTGTTTATAACACTTCTTTTGCATCACGTTTTGTTTAAGTGTAGGTTCTGATGCACTGATGTCAGTGGTCCAAACCAAATGTCAGAAAGATTGGAAGTATGAAACTTGTTCAACATCAGACACAAATATACAAGAGTTTTTGTTGAATTCAACACAATGCTGAAGCACTGTAGACATGGACTGACTTCTGTTGCTCTCTATTCTCTCCCTCTAATGTGAAAAAAAAATAAAAAGAAAAGACAACTCCCCTCTCCTATCAATAGCAAATTGATTAACAACTGTAGACAATGCCCATTTTGCTTTCTTGGTTTCAGTTGTCATCAATGGGAGACATTTGTTTGTAAGAACAATGTATTAATTATCTAAATACAACTTTTGTGTCAACTAGCTTGCTTTGTCCCAGGGAAAACAAAATGAGGAAGTTTAAACAGGGCAGTTTTCTTCCTCTCAGTGGGTTGATTCTTGTGTTTAGTGATAATAAGAGAGAGCTCTGATTCTAAACTTATCCTTTACAGAAGATATTGCTATAAGATTATTCTGCCACAGCCACTCCAGAACGACTAAATGATGTGGCTAGTTCACTTTCTTTATGTTTGTGTGTCTGCTTATGTTAACCCTAGTACACATTCATGTATCTACAACCTCTTTCTTTGATTGTCCTCTTGTGCACTTTCACTACTTCATTGTCCTCTTAGCTGCAATAAAACGTCCAAACTGGCCTTCAGTCTCTCTGTAACTTTCTGAGCCACACAACTATCTCACTGCTGGATGACCGCTCTAACTATTCCCTCATTTTGTCTGCGTTGGCCAGCTGAACGTCTTCTGCAGAAGACAAAACTTTCTGCCATTGGCGACAGCTCGCATCCTCTCCTTCCTGCGGGCATAGCGCTCTGGGTCCAGTTTCAACCTTTCGTAGTACCGTCGGCTGTTAACTCGGTTCTGGGCTTTGCGTCGTTCTGCAAGAACAAGCAGGGAAGTGCGTTAGTCCCAGTCTGAGGTTGGCAAGATGGTCTGATGGTCTGAAGATGGGACATGTCCTGGTGTGAATGAAGAACTGTTCAAAGAGTAAGAGTATATGATCTACACGTTTTCTGGTGCAAACATGACAATCCCCCATAAAAGGCAGTTGTAATTTGTAAAGCGAAAATGTAAAAACGATAAAAAAATTAGTGCTGTCTGCATTTTTACGCGTAATAGTCTGTCATTTCATTTTAACATAACAATTCTTCAAAGTAAGTCTTGATTCAAGTATTTTCTATCAGTCAAAAGAAAAAGGGAAAGGACATAATTTAAAAAAAACCAACATAAAATACCTTTAAGACTCTTGACTTTTTTATTTTTATATTTTTACCGTCACCCTTCTGGTTGTTTTAAGTGCATATAAGTGCTTTCCATAAAACAGAAAAGAAGACTTCTGTAGTCTCTAGATTATTTCCATTAGCTCATAACTGTCAAGTAGTCTTTTTTTGCGACTTTTCGTAACTGAGTAAATGATCCCCCTCAGAAACATAACCAGAAGACTTCTGTACAACTTCTATGACTGTACTAGTTGGTCAGGGTTCAGAACAATGCCTATCTGAACTTGAAAATGTTTCACTCCCTCACTCAGACTGGCTAAAAAGATGCCAGCATTGAAGTTCAAAGCAAGTGAAAATGACCAAAACCCTTGAAGACTAAATTACTTTATTTTATGCTTCAAACTCTTAAGTTAAAGAGAACGCATGATTCTCCTTCTAAAATTGGTTTCTTACTTTATGTTCAAAGCTCATAAAGAAAACAACCCTTATTTGTTTGAAATACTTTAAACAAGTTATTAAAATAAATAAGGCTTCATGGCGAGCTTTGTAGTCAAGATGTGCATGCACACGCCAGTACCGTTCTCTTCATGTGCTTTCACAAGGAGACGTGAACATTTCTTCTGTCTAATTGCCCTGGTTAAGGTTGAGCACAAGCTACCTCGGAGAATCTTTGCCCTGGGTTTTCAGCTCCTTGTCACAGTGTCTGGTGGCCCATTGTGCAGCTCCCACCATTTCCATTCTGCGGGCATAGTAGGCTCTGTTGGCAGCTCTCATCAGCTCTATCCTCCGAGCATAGCGCGCAGGGTCTTGCTTCAGTCTCTCATAATGACGCCGACTGCTGGCCCGTTTCCTCTCTCTCATCCTCTCTCTTTTTGCCAGCTCTGCAAGAAACCATGCACAGCTGTTAACAGAAATCTGCCCATCTAATCCAGTCAGTGGAACATATGTTTTCGCTGCGTGTCAGGGTTTTTTTTCTTCAGATTTTTGTTGTTGTTAACTTGCTTTTATGGTTTTCACAAGCAAAGGCCTTGCTGTTTAAAGTTTAAACAAGAAACATCAGTATCAGTAGATTTTATTTAGGCAAAAAAAGTATTTACAGGCAACAGTCCTATGTCACTGATGAAGGTATCATTTGTTCTCTGAGACTGGAGAGCATCTGTCTTCTTTCCAGGTTGCTGTTCTTAGAGTTGCAGGGAATTTCAAAAGCAGAACAAAGTCCAGTACGTTGTCAGATCTTTTAAAATGCAGCAGCTGGCAATCGAAAGGGTGTTTTGGGGGGGGTAAAAAAAATCCTTCAGGTTGGCACAATGTATGTACACAAAAAGAGCAGGGTTCATTCCTATGGATACAAGCAGTTTCCCTTTTCAGTGGCAAGGCTGTGGTAGATATCCATCAAAACTGTGATGACTGTTGATGGAACCTTGCTTGGTTTCTGAGAGCTCTGTTCCGCATAATGGACTGAATTCGTCGGGCATAGCGCTCTGGATCCAGCTTCAGTCTCTCATGATAACGTCGGCATCTCTCTCTTGTCCGTTCTCTCTTTTGTTCCATTTTGATGATGTCTGCAAGAAGATAGACACTGTGGTCAAGTTTCAGGTTCCAGCCGTGCTTTTGAGGCTGGTAATTCAGTTTGGTTAGTGTATTTAGTACTACATAGCTTCTGCTTAGGCAGAGATATTTGTCCTTTGAAGGTGTTTTTATACATGGAAGTTACACTGTTAACATACAGACTTATGTTTGTGTGTGTGTGTGAGTGTGTGTGTGAGTGAGAGTGTGTGTGTGCACGCAGGCATGCACAAGTACAATGTGTCTAAAGCTGAATAATTTGTTTTATGGTGGGTTTGTTAGGTTTCTTGGGTTTTTGTGGGTTTTTTTACATAAAAGCCAACTCAGTTTTTTTAAAGTTCAATTCTGCAAAACCTGCTTCTGTCACACAACTATGCCCACTTTGGAATAAAAACACACAAAAAACTCCCACCAAGATTATTTCTTAATCAAAACGAAGAAAAAAGCCCCCTTACTTTACAGATTATCTTAGTATATGCAACTTTTCAAACACCCATCAATAAAAACAACAATCTTTACTTAAATAACACCAAAATAAACAAAACAAGACAACTTTTGTGTAAATTAAAATTTTCTTAAAATGCTTCAAAATACCTTATCAACAGTGCATGTAAAATATGCTCCCAGCAGAACCTGATGGTCAAGTTGGTAAAGGTATGAAAGTCCTAACATTCTGTCCTTGTCCATACACATCTGACAAAACCCAACAAGAGTGGACATTCTGGTGAGATTATGTGTCTGAACAGGGTTGGTCTCTCTCTACCCCATGACTTAAACAGGGTTTCCTTATTGTTTCTCTTTCTCATGACCATTGAAAGATTTCCAGTCTTCCCTTCACACTTATTACACATTTTGTTGGTTTTATGTTGGGCAAATGTAAGGGTGGTTACAGAACACAGTACATCTTGGTTTCCAGACAAAATGGAGGGAAGGAGAGAGAGCGAGAGAGACAGAGAGAGAGCGAGAGAGAGAGAGGTACAGGCAGGTAGACAGACACAGACAGAATGAGACAGACAAGAGACAGGAACAGAGAGAGAGACAGAGAGACAGACACACAGAAACTGAGAGAAAAGCTGATCTGGTACAAATCTTCTGTCATAAGCTATTTTCCCCCTAAATATTTCCACTGTCATGAAGTAACACCAGAAAATCACCAAATTAATGCACACAGTCAAACTCTCTCTCTGTGTCTCACACACACACACACACGAGCATGCATACACACAGTCTTGATTCTTATTTCACACCAGACAAAAGGAGGTAGAGAACAGCCAACAGCGAAGATCACCACAGTCACTTTATTGCTTATAAATTCATTCCACGGCCACTTACTGAGTGTGTAATCTTCAAATTCAGACTTGTAAACATCATACGCTCCAGAACAACATGGTTTATCTGAAGCCAGTCACTTGCAAGCCAAATTTGCTCACTGACAAAGATGTACGAGTTAGGAAGGAAGGGGGAGGGGGGTGGAGGAGGAGACTTTTCCTTTGAACCATCAACAACAAGGATGGCAGGAATAATAGTACAGAGTGAAAACATTCATCAAGAGCCAGATTTTCAATGAAGTTGAATATTTTTTCTACGCACATCTTCTCACGCAGGCTAAACACAAGTTTATCACCACCTGCTGTAAGTTCAGTAATGATGACAAGGGCATCAGTTTGATTTTTATGACAAACTTTGTTTCTGAAAAGTACTTTCAAACGAACCTCTTCTTTTCTTTCAAATATCAATTTATTGGAGCACAAGTTTCATATGATATTATAATACATACACAAGTGAAATGACATGCCCTCTTAATTCACTTCTCAACTTGCTTTTCAATGTTTGCTTTTCAATGTAAAGATGTTGCACATATATGGGAATATGTACTCTATGTATGGGAAGTAATATGTAGTATGGAGTTAACATCAGTACTGACTCCACTCCCTCAGATGTCTTTCAGATGAGACTATAAACTGAGGCCTTGTGTCCAAATGCATGCAAAACATCTTACGCACGTTAATAACATGTTCTGCCTTTAGGAGGAGTAGGCCATTTCATGCAGGTAGGAACAAATGACTAAAGTTTTTTAAATGCATGTACACAAGTGTGTTAAGACACCATCCCTAAGTCAGAATGCAGCTAAATTAATGGTGGGTAGAAAAGGTCGCATACACAAAATCTCACCTTGGAGTTTTAGTTGAGGAACAAAACAAAAACATAACAAAAACCCAACCCCACAGAGAGAGAGAGAGAGAGAGGAGAGAGAGAGAGAAGAGAGAGAGAGAGAGAGAGAGAGAGAGAGAGAGAGACAGACAGACAGACAGACAGACAGACAGAGACAGAGAGAAAGAGAAACAGACAAGAAATATGGGACAGAGACACAAACAGAATTGCTATGTACAATTTAAATTTTTTAAAATTAAAAACCCCAAAACCAAAACTGCAAGCAGTTCTGGTCAAACAATCCAACACACAGCTTAACTCGCCTTTCATGGGACACATATTTAAAACATGCATTCAAAACTTTAGCTAGGAATCAAATCCTGCCAGTTTTAGGCCTCTCTTCTAGACACCATCCAGTTCTTCCTCATCATCGATTGACTTGAACCATCACATCAACAGCTGCTGCTCCAAACGTCTTTGTTTCTGTCGCTGCCTGAACTTTCTGCTGTTCTCACGGTTGGCTGCCAATTTCCTGGCATAGAAGTCTGGATTTTGCTTGATCTTCAGCCACCGCAGCCTGTCATACTCTTTCCTGCGTTCCTGAGTCAGTCTTACCACCTGAGGGATTGTGGACAGAGACTCTGAAAGAATACAGCCCAAGCTTCAGTTTGGAGACTCCCATAATTCAAGCAAGACAAGAGTTTTCAAACTATCTCTGTAAATAATTTGGCAGCGGCAAAAAACAACAAAACCCCAGTAACATTACAAGGACTATAGAAAAAAGAATTTAAATGACTTTATTTGCTGGTGCTAGATGATAAAACAAACCAAAATAAAGATATGGAGTTGTGGTTTTATGAAGTTTATGTGGGTACACACTCTTGTATTTAGATCCAACCATAGAGAATGATAGATAATGCCAGTTGGGGGTTTTTTCATGTGAGTGCAAACAATATTTGTCATTTTACCCATGTGAGTGCAAACAATATTTGTCATTTTACCATATCAAAATTATTATTCACTTCCAAAGCGGACTGATGGGAATGTAACAAACATGCAGACCTTGGTGTGAGATTTATCTGTACTTGTTGTCTGATTTCTATTTTTCCCTAAAACAACTGCTAGAACTATTTTCCTGCATATGCATTTCTGGACTATTTAAGAACAAGAACAAGAATATGTATAACTAACCGGGTAACAACCAAGAGAAGCAATAAAGCAAAACAAAGATTTTTTCAGACAACTAATTTCAGAGATTAATCAAAAAATAGGAAAAAAGCCCTTTACATTAGAAATTCCTTCCATAAATCTGTTGCCCAGAACAGAAAGCATTTTCAAACTGCATGAGAGCTCCTAAAATTCCAGATCTGGCATACATACGAACTGTTTTCAAAGCTACACAACCAATGAATGGCTGTCTGTTGGACAAACCTGGACACATACACAAATATTATCTGTTCAACACTGGATGCATAACACGTAACACCCTTGGCAATGTAAATTATTCACGGCTGATGCTGTTGCATAACACCTCTTGGTAATGTCAATTATTCACTGCTGATGTGAAACATGTAACACCTCTAGGCGATATCAATTATTCACGGCTGTTGCTGCTGTTGTTGTTGTTGCCATCCCAGCATTTGTCCTTTTTGCCGCCGTCTGAAATTTCTAAGGTGTTCTCGGGTAGCTTCTTTCCTTCGGGCATAGCGCTCTGGGTTTTGTTTCAGCTTCAGCCACTGCTGCTGATTGTACATTCGCCGTTTCGCTCGACGCTCTTCTTGAATCATCCACTCTGAAAGGAAAGACGGCACAGTCTCAGTGCTCATTCCGCTGGCATGACTGTTCAACATGTAGAGAAGTCTAGTCACATGAAAAGAACTATTTTTCAGGAAACCATTTTGTTGTTCTTTGTTTCAAGTAACTTATATCAAAAGCACATACATTTAACAAAATTTTTTTTTTCCAAGATGAATCGATACAGTAGGTGACCAAATGGGACACAGCAACAGTCTAGACCAATTCTGTGCTGCATGTTAAGCAAGTGAATTTGATGCATCAGTTTTGGGAAGGTAAAGCAGAGAGCCTCAATGTGTGTTAAGTGAAAGCATCATTTCAGAATTTATTCAAATTCTCTGTCTAACATACAGCCTGAAGAGAAGACGGAGACAAAAGGCATTTTACTATAATAATTATGTTAGAGAGTGAGAGAAAGATAGAGAAGAGAGAGGGGGGGGGGGGGGGGGGGGGGGGGGGTTGAGAAAAAGAGCAGACCTGCCTACCCCAGCAAATGAGAGAGAGAGGGAGACAGAGAGGGAGAGAGAGATAGCTGGCTTTTATTTAATTATTAAAAAAATGCTGGTCTCTTAATAAAATAGAAGTGACACGTTAAGTAATTTCTCAAGGTCATTATACTACAATGATGTTCCTTTCCCTACAAACATTTTGTGTAAAAGCAGTTTTTATTTGTGTGTGATAAATAAAAGCAAATAGGCAGGTGTGGGTGTGTGACTCTGTGTCTGTGGTTGTGCGCGATTGCGTGCATGTGTGTGAACATTTGCTGTTACTTCCTCGCTATAGAAGTAGAAGAAGTGACAGTAGGAGTGGAAGTTGCAGTACAAGCAGTAGTAGCATATAGTGCACTGAATCCTTGACCAAAAGCTCCAAGTCCAAACACTTAAGGATATCAAAACATACTTTAATACAATTACATTACCTCACACAAATAATGAAAACAAGATAATCCCACACTAATACCCCCCCCCACCCCCCCTTCATATCACCCAACCCACTGAACCCCACATATCAGGCCTGTCAACTCAATTCAATAAATAAAGTTCTGATTGAAACTGTGCAGCCATCTACAACAACTTTAAATACAACAAAACAAAAACTATTTAGTTGTTCTTCCAGTATTGTTTTGTACAAAACTTGTACGAGTCTCAATAGTCAGTAACATTCCTCTTTGCCAATGACAGCAGTAAAAAGGTTTTTTAAAAATCCAGTTGGAATGTAGTGGTGTGCAGTGATTAAAAAAATCAATTTTTGAAAGTGTAGCACTGCTAGAAAGGCAGGAGAATATGATGGTAATTACCCCCCCCCCCCCCCCCCCCCCAATGTACGCTGAGCGTGCAAGTGTTTATAACTAATCCTGTTTCACAAAACCCCCGTGGGACTCCCGGGGTATGCTTGCAAAGCGAGCATTGCAAGAATAGGATCTCTGCCCTCCAACCAGGCATGTCGTAAAAGGCGACTAAGGTGGAACCCTTCCCCCAGGTAGGGGGTTAGACACAGGGCTAACAACCCTGTTCTATAAAAAAAACATTTGTTACGGAAACAGCAACAAAAGAAATAAACAATACTGGGTGCGACGGGCTTCCAGAGTCATCGGAAGATGCTCGTATGAATGTCAGTGGTGAAAGCCGAAAGGATGCCACTGACAGGAAGATGGAAGTCTTAAGCGCCAAAAATAAGACCAAAATAGGATTCTGGAATGTGAGAACCATGTTCGAAACAGGAAAACTAGCGCAAGTTACAGCAGAGATGAGACGCTACAATTTGCATATTCTCGGAATTAGTGAAAGCCGATGGACAGGATCAGGCAAATACAGAGCCAGCACAGGAGAGACAGTGCTGTACAGTGGTAGAGATGACAGCCAACACCATGAGGGAGTAGCAATTATCATGAAGAAAGGAATGGAGAAATGCCTGATGGAGTGGAAACCTATCAACAGCAGGATGATGAGGGTAAGAATGAAAGGGTAAGCATGCTAATACCACAATCATCCAGTGCTATGCACCACCAACGACAGTGGAGAAGAAAGCAAAGATACATTTTATGAACAATTACAGGCTGAAATGGAAAACACACCAAACCATGACATGAGGATAGTGATGGGTGACCCAAATGCAAAAGTCGGAAAAGACAACACAAATCAAGAAAGAGCCATGGGAAAAGAAGGATGTGGCAGCATAAATGACAACGAGAAAGATTGGTGGAATTCTGCATGACAAACAACCTGGCCATTGGAGGGACATTATTTGCACACTCTGAGATCCACAAGCTTACCTGGTGTTCCCCCAATGGAAGAGACAAAAACCAGATCGACCACCTGATGATCAATGGACATGGAGGAGATCGCTCCTAGATGTAAAAGTAAGGAAGAAGCCGATGTTGGCAGTGATCACTACCTTGTCACTGCAACCCTAAAAGTGAAGCTGAGAACAAATGGATCTGGGAAACCAAGACAACAACATTTTGATGTGGAAAAGCTGCGCAACACCAAAGTAAAGAGTGCTTTCACCCTCCAGCTCAAAAACAAGTTCCAAGCACTGGTGGATACTGAAAACTACACACCTCCTGACACGACTAATATAAACACCATGTGGAAACAAGTCAGGACAGCCTACACACAAGCCAGCGAAACGTGCTTAGGACAGAGACAGAGGAAGAGAAAAGGTGGATTACAGCAGACACCTGGCAAGCCATTGAGAACAGGAGAGAACTGAAGAAGAAAATCTTAGAGACAAAGTCAGAGCGGATAAGAGAGAGGTACAAAAAAACAGTACAGAGAAGCAAACCAAACTGTGAAGAGAATGACAAGAACAGACAAGCGTACCTACATGGATGATATTGCAAGACAAGCAGAGGGGGCCGCCGCAAAGGAGAACAAGGACAGGTGTATAAGATCACTAAGACTGTCAGTGGCAAGTACCGGAGCAACACCGAATCACCAATCCTAGATAAACAAGGCCCAAAAATTTACCACAAAGCAGAACAAGATGCAAGATGGGCAGAACATTTCAGCGAAGTTCTCAACAGACCACCACCAACTGAAGAGGCAGATGTACAAGATCCTGATGCCGATCTCAATGTGAACAGCTCACCACCCAAAAAAGGAAGAGATTATAGCAGCAATCAGCTCTCTCAAGAATGGAAAACCCCTGGCCAGGGCAACCTCAACGCAGAACTTTTCAAGGCAGATCCAGAATTTGCATCTAAAGTTCTACAGCCACTCTTTGCAGCTATATGGGAGGAGAAACAGCTACCAGCAGATTGGACAGAAGGAGTCATCGTGAGATCCCAAAGAAAGGAGCCTGAACAATTGTAACAACTGGAGAGGAATCACTCTGCTATCTGTTCCCAGCAAGATTCTGGCAAAGATCATCATCGGACGAATCTCAGAGGCAGTGGACCAACAACTCAGAAAGGAACAGGCAGGTTTTAGACCAGGAAGAAGATGCATAGACCAGATCTTCACCCTGCGCAACATCATCGAACAGGCACGAATGGCAGAGACAGCTATATATCAACTTCGTAGATTTTGAAAAAACCTTTGACAGCATTCATCGAGAAAGTGTATGGCGCATACTCCGAGCATATGGAATTCCACAGGAGATTATCCAAGTCATTAAGAGCTTCTACAACAACTTCACGTGCAGAGTAGGAAACAGCAAAACCAGTTTCAGTGTACAAACCGGCGTCAGACAAAGCTGCCCCATGTCAGCACTACTCTTCAACCTGACAATTGATTGGGTGATGAGACAAACAACAGCTGACCAGTCACGGGGCATCAGATGGACCCCTTTCTCAACGCTTGAAGACCTGGATTTTGCCGACGATCTGGCACTGCTCTCACATACCCACCATCACATTCAAGAGAAGACATCCCGTCTCAGCACTTTCGCACAGCAAGTAGGTCTAAAAATCAGTCAGAAGAAGACAGAGGTGATGACACTGAACGCTCAGAACCCCTCACCGGTCACAGTGAATGGAGAAGATTTACCAACAACTGAAGAGTTCACGTACCTTGGGAGCACTGTTAGGCATGACGGCGGAGCAGGCAGCGACATCAAGAACCGGATTAGCAAAGCAAGAAATGCTTATAGAAATCTAACAATGTGTGGAAATCGTCCCAGTACAGCACCAGAACCAAACTAAGACTATACCAGAGCTGTGTACTTTCCACCCTTTTGTACGGCTCGGAGTGCTGGAGGATGACTGAGAGTGACCTCGACAAACTATCCACATTCCACACGAAGAATCTCAGAAGAATCTTGCGCATCTTCTGGCCTGAGACCATCTCCAACCAAGAACTTTTTGCCCGTTGCAACCAAGAAAGCATGGACATCATCATGCATAGGTGATGGGGATGGATAGGGCATATCTGCCGTCGGGAACAGGGAAACATCGCCCGAACAGCCCTCCACTGGACACCAGAGGGAAAACGCAAACGAGGACGACCCAAAAACACTTGGCGTCGGACTGTTGAAGCAGAGCTGAAGACCTTCCAACATACCTGGGGAACCATTCAGAAGCTGGCCCAGGACAGACAGGAGTGGAGAACTTTTGTTGCTCCCCTACGTGCCAATAAGGCACAAAGGCATTGATGATGATGATGTTTCACAAAAGATTTTAAAAACCTGTTTTGCTTTGAAATTGTCACAGTCAAATGCATTTTGTTTCTTCAGATTCAGAGTGTCTTCATTTCAAGCACTTTTGCATCTGGTTAACTTGTGCCTCTCACCTTTTATCTGTACTTGGTCTAACCTTTGAAATCAACCAAAAAAAAGTCTTTCAATGTACATTAATTTGATGACAAGCCCTTGACAAAGTCACACATACTTTGAATTTGGTGTTAAACTGATATAACAAAATAAATGGTTCTTAAAACACACAACTGCTACTGATGCAAGACTTCTTATGCAGACAAACACATGCCTCTGCTGGTCCTGCTTCAGCCTCTGCCAGTAGTTCTGTCGCTGGATCCGTTTCTTCCACGCATTCCATGCTGAAAATACATAGCAACCAGCTAACTCCCATAGTCTTATGTCATGGAAAATAAGTGTGTGTGTGTGTGTTCATGTGTATGTATGTGCATGTGTGCTGGGGTGAAAAAAGATGCACTAAATGCTGAGAATGTTTTCATTTTTGAGTCTGTGTGTGTGTGTGTGTGTGTGTGTGTGTGTGTGTGTGTGTGTAAGGTGAGCATGTTTATGTTTGTCTGCACAATGCCTCCCCCCCCCCCCCCCCCCCCACCTTTTGAATATATTTTTTAAAGATAGATTTCTTATCTTTCACCTGTCATTATTACAAGTTGACCTGTCTAATCTTGTTTGATGTGCTGCTATCAGAGATATCTACGATTTGAATCTTATTGCTCTAGCCATCCATCTGAATAGTTATTCAAAGGTTTTGCTTCTGTGATGCTAATGCACTACGCAAGTTCTTTATTTTAATTACTTCTTCATGGTGAAAGATTTCTTGATTGATTCTCAATTTTCTGAGGGGTGGGGTTTTTTTGGTGTTTTTTCTTCTTCTTTTTTTAAATTTGCTTTTAGATATCTTTGCAATCTGCAAAGGATTTTTTCCCCTTCTGTTTTACATCAATATTAGTCGGAATTTGCTGAGACCTTGGTTTCACAAGTTGAGCACTATGCCAATCACAGTGTGTGCTACCTATCACAGTAGAGAGAATGATAACACTAACAGTTTTTGCTTCAGTTACAGACCAATATTAAGTTCTGAAAAGGCATTTCTGATAGTATACAGCTTCCTCATGAAAAAACAAACAAAACAACAACAAAACAGAGAGAGAGAGAGAGAGAGAGAGAGAGAGAGAGAGAGAGAGAGAGAGAGAGATTCGGAATGTTTATTCATGTAAAGGCCATTGCCCCTAATGAAGGGGTAGAGTACACAGGTAATATTAATGAAATCACTCAACATACACACACATTAACGAACTTAACTAAGTCAGCACTGATCGTAATTTGAATGCCTTATATAAGTAGATCGATACATTTCGGACAATATTTTCGTTCATAGATGACAAAAGTAAACACAGACGAAACTGGCAAGGGTATTTGTAAAATTTCAATGGTATATACCGTGCTCTTAGCTTACTGAGAATAGGGCAACACAACATGAAATGTATTTCATCCTCATTTCCAGTTTTACACAATGGACAAGTCAAATCCAATTCAGAATATGTTTTGTAGCGATTTTGGTGTGTACTAATTTCTGAAATGCCAAATCTAAACCTGGTCATAATAAATTTCAAATGTTTGTCTAGATCCATTTTCAGATATGTTTTCCTGTCATGAACACCGCAAAAAGTTCTATAGATGCTAAACCTCTCACTGTTGTTAACGTGGAAGTCCCATTCTTGCCATCTGCTTAAGATCAATCTTTCTTTAAACTGGTATAAAAAACTCTTTAACATTTTGAACACCTCCATTTTCCCATACATACCCAAAACCATTTTCATATAATCTACAATGAATATTTGATACCCAGTTTCTTTTGCCTCTTACATCCAACTCATATAGCATTTTATAAGCTTTTCTTTGGTAATCTAACATCTTCCATCACTACTAATTTTAACCAATAACGAATACAGCGTATAACAGAGTTGATATAAATAGGATATCTGTTTGTTTCACCATAAACGAAGTCATTTGGGGTTCTCCTTTCAACCCCCAGAAACTTTTTCAATGCAAACAAATGTACTTGTTCACACTGACGAGCTGCATTATCCAGGCCCCAAAGTTCTGCCCCATACAAAGCAATAGGTGCAACCTGTGAATCAAACAGTTTTAAAAACAATTCTAAGCTGCTGTTATTCAGGGATCGAAGTTTTCTCATGATGCATATGACAGCATTCTTGGCTTTACTACTAAGGTCGTTACATGCTAATGTGAAGCTAAGTCTTGTAGAGAATAATATACCTAAATATTTGTATGCATTTACCACAGGCATTTCAACACCATTGTATTTCCATGTTTCCCTTGCTGAGAGATGGCCACCTTTTCTAAATACAATTATTTTACTTTTATCTAAGTTTACCGTCAAATCCATAGAATGTGCTGCTTTTTGTAAACTATCTAGTTGCGTTTGTAAACCAATAACTGTTTCACCTAGTAAAACTATATCATCTGCTAAAAGCATAATGAAGAGTTCAAGATAATCATTATTAAATAAAGCCCCATGTCTTCCATTTTTAATAACCTCAGTAGCAATCTCATTGATGAATAAGGAAAATAGAATTGGACAACAAACGTCACCTTGTTTTACACCATAAGTACAACTAATTAAATCTGTCAGTTTTGAACCACATCTAACTTTAACTTTAACACTATTGTACATACTTTTGATACAGTTAAACATTTTACCCGTTATTCCATTTTTTATGAGAATCTGCCAAAGAATACCCTATTTAAAGAATCAAAAGCCTTCTCAAAATCTATGAAGGCTACATATAATTTCCTGTTACAAGAGAACTGTTTTTGAACAAAAGACAACAAAGTGAACATGTGATCAGTAGTTGAATAATTCCTTTTAAAACCAGCTTGATGTTCTCCAGTGATATTGTTTTCCTCAACCCATTCTTGTAAACGATGGTTTATGATTGTACTATAAATCTTACTACTAATGTCACTTAAAGTAATGCCTCTATAATTATTAGGGTTATTATTATCACCTTTTTTATACAAAGGAAGAACAATGCCTTCTGTCCATTTTTGTGGAAAAACACCTTTTTGAAATAAAGCATTGAAAAACAATACAAAGAATTCAATAACATTGTCACCTGCATTTTTAAACAATTCTCCAATAATCCCATCTGGACCAGCTGCATTTCTGTTCTTTAGTTTTCTAAATGCTAACATGACCTCTTCTTTTGAAATAGGTCGGTTAAAATAGGTATCAGAGTCATCAGACTGTACATGATCTTCTTCATGTGTTTCCTTTTCAAGTAGATTTTTGAAATGATGATACCATTCCTCAACTGTAATACTATTACTAACAAATTTTCTCTTAAATGAACATTTGCGCACATTTGTCCAGAACTGCTTTTGATCTCGAACTGATGACAAGAGCTTATCTAACAATGCATTATTATGTTGTTTTTCCTTGAGCTTTAACATGTGTTTATACTCTCTTCTTGCAACGCAAAAATCATGGCAGCTACTAGCATCACTTGACTGTCCAGCTACTTTAAAGAGTTTACGTAAGTTTTTCCTGGCCATTCTGCATTCACTATCATACCAGTCATCCATCTGTCGGTCTGTCTTGTCTCTAAATTGTTTTGTCATACAGCCAGCATTTTGTATCAGACAATGGTTGAAAACGGTTAATGCTTCGTCAATATTATGGTCAATAAGGCTTACAGCTAGTTCTACAAACACACACACAATCAAAATAGAGGGACAGACAGAGAAGAGTCAACAGACATAACACACATACCTCATATAACGCACATCTCACACAATCTTCATATCTCACAGATATCTAATCCTTATCCTCTCAAGCAGCAGCAAAGCATGAAGGAATATGAAAACATGGGCACATTTGTATTCTGATTTATTTTAAACCTCTCAGATTGTACAAATTCAGAGTTATCCAACTGCAACAGCAATGGTATCAGAAGTAACAAAAACCCTTCATTCAAAAAAGGACTACTTAAGAAAAACACCAGATTGTACAGTTTCACAGTTATTCATTCAAAAAAGGACTACTGAAGACAAACACCAGATTGTACAGTTTCACAGTTATCCATCTGCAACAGCAATGGTATCAGAAGTAACAAAAACCCTTCATTCAAAAAGGACTACTTAAGACAAACACACCCAGATGAAAATATATAAAGCGTTTTTGCAACATCAACAGCCCAAACAACCCAATGGATAACTGCTCACTGGATACGACACACACTTCTAAGCCCACGTCAAAAGTAAAATGACTGCACCAGCAATTATTGCTAACTTATGGCATGTTCAGAGCTACATTACCTGTATAGATATAATATAACATCAGTGATCCTTTGTGTCAATGTCACTCACTGGTTTTCCCCTCTGTGCTATGATGGGAAACAACAAGAGTTTAATTCACTCCAGCAATACATGGCATTAGTTTGTGTGTGTGTGTGTGTTTGTGTCTGTGTGCATGCGTGTGTGTGTGTAGTTGGTTGTGAGGAAGCATGCATGAATTTCTTGACACAATGAGATTAAATGCCTAAAACCATCTTCTCTCTCTTTAAAGTCATGATACTCAATAACCACAACCACCAACCAATATCACCCAACAAATGTTCAGCCAAGTCTTTTGCTCATAAGTGAAACTTACAAATGGTTTACAGAAAGCCAAAAAATCTGTCGGTTTCAAATCCTTCTTCAAAGATCATCTTACATGGCACAATCCTGGTAGGAAAAAGAGGGGGACAGACAGAAAAAAGAAATGGGTGAAAACCATCACTGAAGAGACCCAAATGAGCTTTGCTGAGACTCAGGCATTGGTACATGACCACAACAACAAATGACAAGAGAGCTGGTGTTCTTCTAGCACCCCACAACCACTCTCACATAAGGAGTTTAATGTAGTATTCTAGCAGGCTTAGGAGACAGAGTAGACAGAGGCTAAGAATAACTAAGACACTGCTCATGTCTTGGTCAGTCATTTCTTTCTTTACTGATTCTATAATCTTTTAGGGGGTTAGATGCATAATTTGTTTTAACAAAATCACAAAGGCCATTTAACAGAGGATAACCTATATATAGGCAATGTAGACCACAATTTGAGATATATTTTAATATCTAGATATGAACAACTGCTCCTAGTAGCAAGACAGACCACAATATGGGATACATTTTGATGTCTAGCTTTGAAGAACTGCATTGTGTAGGAAGACAAAACCACAACATAAAACCAGTTTAACCTCTTAACTGCTGAGTGCAAGTGCACCCTATAAGCCGGGGAATAAAATTCTCATGTACTACTTGCTATGTACATGTCCCTCTTACTCAGAAATTACTAAAAGAATAATCCTGATAGTCTGCCCAATGACAGTATATATATCGTAGATTGCTTTGAGGCAAGCTCAAATTAGTTAGCACATTTCACTACAAAAATATAGTTAAAATGTAAAAAAATTGACAAAAAATACACTTTCTTCATCACCACCATCATTCTGACTACCCCACCCCCCACCTCAATATCATCTAACATAAATCCAGGCAAAATCTCAGTCATATTTTAAAAATGCACTATCTCCTGAATCATACACGATCGTTTTCATCACTGTCAGGATTATCTCAAGTTTTATTTGCTACTTTTTCAGCTGTGTAAAGTTATTGATACCTTCAACGAGAAGTGTCAGCCATTTTGAACAAGAACTGCCCAAGCAGTCATGCCTAATAACACAAACTACAAGCTAAAATGTAAACGATCGTTTTTGCCGCGGTTTTGCAGCTGGATGTTGCCAAGGAACAGAAGAGTGATCTCTTATAATCTTGGAGTTCTTTCCCTTTAACCGTTGTCAAGGAAGCTGGCTTGTTTATTTCAATTTGAAATCCCGGAAATTTGCCGGATTGTAGGCCGACAGAGTGCACATTTAGCCCCGGAAAATTTCCAGGGAGGGGCAGTCTAGTGATTAAATAAAACTGAAATACTCAATTCAGGATCTTTTAACAGAGGCAGAAAACAAAGTCAGCAAAAAACAAACAAAAAACCAACCCAACAACCTCAAATACTTAGGATCTACTTCAGCTAATTTGAGAAATGCAACTGCATTTCAAACTCTGCCTACCATAACCACCCTTATTTTCAGTTTCAAGATATCAATTTTCATGTTGATAATTTTCACACCCATCTCTCCAACCTTACTGAATACATATGATTCTACACATCTTCAGAAACAGGTTCAACATCCACGTCAGGTTTTGTCAGTCAAACATTCTGATCAAGCACCATGCCATCATGAATACTTTCAAGCACACACTTTCAAGACATCACAATGTAACCCCTAATTATGTCACTGACAATTTTCAGCACAGGCTCTCAAGTCATTGCATGTGTTCCGTTTCAAGTCACTGACTGTTTTTAGTACAAATTCTCAAAGACATCACACAATATACCCACTAATATTAACTGATGAGAGAGACTCACGATTGCAACTGAACAAAAGTGGATTTGTGTCTAATATCACTTCATGTGAATAGACGTTAAATTGAAGAACAACACAACAACAACAAAAGTGAATGCGACATCAAACAAATTCTATTCCGAGCTTGGCCACTGGGGCATATTTAACTGCCCTGCTTTTCTCTGAGCCCTGAGCTTCCTCATGCCTTCCCTGGCCAACACCTTGTAACGTTCATAGCGGATGGGATCATTCTTCACCCTTTTCCAGTAGTAGGATCGCTTCTGTTCTTTCCTCTTCCATAACTCCAAGGCTGAAATAGCAAACACACAGCGCTGCATCAATTACAACAGGGAGGGCCTGACACAGATCAACTCTTTTATTTGTTTTAACTACTTTTCATCGGCCTGCAAGAAAGTGATCTTTTTCATTTCATTATTTGCTTAGTTCTACTAGCCAGCAAGTCAAATCTTTTTAGTTCTCTTCAAGTGTGTTTCATTTATTTGGTCAAATACATAAATTAAAAGCACAAAAGAAAATGTAAACAGCTAATTCAGTGTAATTACCTCTTTTTTTTTTTTTTTTAAAAGAAGAAAAAAAAAGCTTTTGTAAAAATCTAAAGCCTTTTTTTTTTGGGGGGGGGGCCTTCCCGTGATCTTTCTTTGTCATGACAGAGAGTACATTCCCCAGACCATTCATTTTTAACTATTTACGGACTGATTTTTGGTGGAAAACAGATATGAACAGATAAGCTAGTGGAACAAATAAGAAAGAATGTAAGAGGAAAAGTGGAGCTGAGTGGGCTGAGGTGGGGAAGAGACAGCTCAGGTGCAAGTACATATTCATAATTTTAAAAATCTGTTTTAGATACAGTTGTTAAATCAGCTAATGTGCATGGTGTGCACACACTGCCTGAATTACATCAATCGACAACAACAACAAAAAACCCAGTCACTCATTACAAGAGATTTTAGTTCAGTCTTTTTATTTACATTAAAAGAATGCTTTCACCACCACCCCTCAAACATACATTAAAATAATTTAACATGTTTTATCATTCCTTAGGAAATTTCCCGAATTCTTGCTTTTAAATTTTACAACTTCATACAAATCTTTAAAACAAACTACAAAAACACATTTTTTGTTTGGTTGGTTTTTATGTTTTACCTACATATTTCTTCTTTCTGATACACTTTAATTTTATCATAACATTATCTGAAGGTCAATATACCTTATTCCTGTTGGCCTATAACACCTCTTAAAATATTTATGAACATCCAGTTCAGAGGCTGATCAAAGTATGCCATATTTTTTTTTATAAAAATGACAGTAAACAAAGTATTGCACTATTATCTATAGCTTAACAAAAAGGCGAACAACAATGGGAAGCCTACATTGTGACCAACAAACACTTCTATACAACTAAAACAAACAACAACAACAACAAAAACCCAAACAAACAAAACAACTGAGGACTTAAAAATAAATTTCTGCAAAGGAGAATAAGAAAACTAACAAAATGTCAAGAGGAGCACTGTAGTAGAAAATACAAACTCTTATGAAGATAAAACAATCACAAAAAAAGCAGTGGGGAAAGAAAATGTACATCACTTTATACAAAGTTTAGAGTAATATTCTCACATTCTGTTGCTAAAAATCCAAATAAAAACTTGTTATGCTCATTAGCACATTTATGACGATCTCTCCAAACTGATGTCGTGCAGTCACTGTTTATCTTTTGTCTTCTGCTGTCATCCTATACTCCATTTTGTTGACTCAGCCAAGCTCTTTACATTCAAGCCTTACTTCTCGGACATCTCAACACATCCAATAAGCTGTATCTATCCCGTCTCCATCAAGCGTATCACAAGTCAATAGGACTTATCATATCAACATGAGACTAAGAACTTTGTATAATACCAGTTCTTGCAGTAGTTTCTTTGTACAGATCAACTATGGCACAGCTTCAGCATGCACTGGAAACTATGAACTGATGTTTCAACTGATAAAAGTCATTCCTTCGTCTCCACCACTCCCCATAAAATGAATGGCAACCAGATACAATCCTTACTCCAGCTGTTTTGGATTCTGTTACTAATATCTCACATGGAGGACTTAAAAGCAAAAAAACTACACCCACACCAGCTTTTTCTCAGTTTCATTCTCTGATTTGCAGCATTGACCACATAATGATAAATGACTTTAATCAAAAGTCATGGTTTCGTTTGCAACAACATGAGTATCACATGACAGCCTGCTTCTGATCCGATATGCAAATCTGTGCGCAAGTGTATGTGCATATTCATGTGTGGTTTCTTCCTTATCTAATTAAAGAATAACTGATGAAGAAATCTGCTGAAACAGAGTTGAGAGAGATGTGCTCAGGCAGACTGGTCACGCAACACACACACACTTCTCCCATCCCCGTTTCTAGTACTATTTTACAATACAAAAGAGAATCAATGTGGAAGGGGAAGAGGCAGACTTCAAATGATTTAATGTTCATAAAGGGAGGGGGAGAGAGGGAGAGAGAGAGAAAGAGAGAGAGAGAGAGAGAGAGATTGGCATGGTATATCCACAACTGGATACAACGCAAGAACTGGTCGAGGGATTTTGTATATTCTTAAGTCCTAAGTTTAATATCAATCATTATGAAAGCAAATGCACATTCCTCCTTGCCATATGAATGACTATTATTAGTTTTTCCCCCTTCAAAATTGACTCCTCAAAGAGCAATCATTCTGAAGTCAGCCATTATTTCAAGGATCATAATCTAGGAGGATTCATCTTCATCACACGTCGGTAGCGCTCTGGGTCTTGCTTCAGTCTTTGGTAGTAGCGACGGTTTTTCTCTCGTTTCTTCAGCTTCTGGTGATACAATGCTGGAAACAGACAAAACAGCTGGTTTTCCATCTCTGTTTTTGATGGCAGCAGACTGTTCTCTTTATTCTGTGGATTTCATAAGGTAGTCCCTCCTCTAATTACATAGTTAGAATACCACTTCTGTTATTTAATGTTGTCGTGTGTTTTTCTTTCTTCCTGCCAGCATTTACTTTACATTACCACGGCTCCTACTATATAAAAAAACAAACCAGTCCAACATTATAACCTTTATCCTTTAAAAAAATTTTAATTTTTAAAAAAAGCACCTTCCATATGCAGTGATTCAACTGACAAAACCTTTCATGATAATGCCAAAAAACATGATAATGCCAAAAAAACAAACTTAACTGGAAGTAAAAATGTTATGACAGAAGAATCAAAATTAATGACATACTTATTGCTAGTAAAACAAGTGCTCCAGATGTTTACAGAGAGAGGAGGCAAGGTTAAGAGTTAGATACACCACATTAGACAAAACACAGCCTGTAAAAATGAACTTAAAATAAACAAAACCTGATACTTTAGATCACTTAAATATGTAGTGATTGAAGATTCTGATGTCAAGATTTTTAAAACAAAGAAGCCAGCCTCAGTCACTGCCTATTTTCAAATTAGGGTGTCACCATTCCCAACTGACATGCTTATTTGTCTATCATGTCACAACTGGACACTAATACTTAACTGAAATAAAAATAATACATTGGGTGCCTATACTAACTGCTCATGATGACAAAATAGGCATATTAAACAGACTGACAGACCTGAAATAAAAAGACTATCCCGACAGTATTCTGCAATACAAAGTTCCCTGTAATCACTGGTATTGACCACCAACCCCCCACCCTCCCCCCCAAAAAAGATCAATGAAGCAACATCATTGAAAGCTATCACCCCCCCTCCCCCCACCTCTCTTTTTTGGGGGGAGGGAAATGAACAAGGGAAATGAATTCAGCAACAGTACCTAGTCCATCTAACAATATTAAAACTGAACAGAACTGTATAAAAAAAAATCCTGTACATATCACTCGTATAAATCTGTTTATCAACACAATAAAGCCAAATTAAAAACAAAACAACTGTACAGATGACTAATACCCATCTGTGACAACCAAAAACAAAACACACATCCTTCCATCGTTTTCTATGACGCCATTATCACACGAAAGCATGTAATTGTTTACATTACTGTTCACAAAAATGGTTAAAAAGTGCCTATTCAAGTGCACATCCATTTACTCTGTTTTAACTGTAGAAATAAGAAGCGACAACCCGGAGTAATGGAAGTAACACCAACTTACAATCCCCTTTTCAGTCAAGATGAAGCAAGAGTGCTAATTGTTAAATGCCTAAAAAATCGAAAATTTACTACATGGTGCCTTTGGACCAACACACACAGACACACCCATAAACAAAAAAGAATTGTGTGCATTGCAGATTCCTTAGTTTTTTTAAAAAAAAAAGGGGGGGGGGGGGGAGGGGTAAAAAAGATCTTCAGTATGTATTGGCTTGTTCTGTTACTTTCTCACTATTAGTGAAGAAAATCTGAGAGCAGCAGAAAAAAGGATGGAATGGACTGCCACAGCATTCCCACTAATGATGAGTCGATAAAGCAAAGAAACTTGTTTTTGTCATAAATCTGTTTAACGCTTGGGAATCAAGGGAAAGAAAATAAGATTTGTTCAGCTTTCAAGGCTTTGCAGTTTCCAAAGCTTCTAAAACATCGCAGTTGCATTTGTCATATCTGTGTGTGTATGTGTGAATGTGCATGAACATGCATCTGTGCGATGTTGTTAAGAAACAAAAACAAAATAATAACAGAAAACCCTGTCCTAGAGAGAGAAAAAAAGAAGACATTCCTTCAAAGTTCCTATCCCTTGACTGTAGTGGAAAATACAACAGATTTTTTAAACCATTGCCTAAGCAGGATTGTTCTTTTGAGCTCTTTTCTTCTGTAAATATCTCTTCATTCTCTCTCGAGACATAAGTTTCTCTCGCTCGTATCTCTCTGGGTCGTTCTTAAGCCTTTGCCAGTCTCTCCGCCGTTTCTCTCTGCGAAGGTGACGGTGCAGCTCCCAGCTGTGCAGTGCTGCAATCAACAAAACGGACTCTCAGTCGGGAGGGCGCATAAGGCTCAAGGATTAAGATCCCACATTATATATAAAATATATCAAACTGCTGAAACGCAAAGGAAGCATTTGGTTTCCTTCCTTTGAGGTAGAAAAACAGCTAACATTTTTAATGAATCTATAAAAATGTTTTTCCAAAAGTGACAAAAGCAAATACGTAAGACCCAGACCACCGAAACTGACCAACATGCAAAGATGATAAACTTGTGCCATTTTGGGAAGATCTTGACGTCACAGATTTTAAACCATGACAGTAACCAAGACAATAATTAAGTTAATATTATGGGCAAAGCAACCACTGTAAAAACATGCGGACTGCTATACAGCTGTTTTTAAAGTTGATAGCTGCAGGCAGATGAAGTGAAAGTTTGTTTTTTTAAAGTTGACAGCTGGAACAAGATATATTTTCAGCTGTTGATAGCTGGTTGAGTTTTCAGACTATTATTATTGAAAGATGATAAAAGGGAAAAAAAGTACTACTTTATGTGGACTCTGCTATCTGTTCAATAGGCAGGTTGGAGTCTACAGAACAGTATAACAAATTCTCTTAGACTGGAAAAGATTTCTAACAATAAAAAGTCAGATGCAAGAGACTAGCAAACAAGAACAGAGTGAAAAGATCATGGTTGACAATTTCTTAAAACCATGTTTTCCTCTATCAGTTGTTCATCTTGAAACATCTCTGCATCCCGCTGATGCCAGTCTCCACAATTTCTTCAACTTGAAGCATGTCTGTATAACAGTTTTTGTCTGTTGGCGCTGCAATTTCAGCATCTTCATCTCTAGCCCCTTTCTGTGCAAAGCAGTCTCAGCCGTATAAGAAATTAAAGTTTTCCAAGCCTGTCCTGTTTTCAAAAAAACCCATTTAGCTTTGTGACTGATTTTCCACCTGGCTGAATGCTGTCATTTGTTGAATTATCAGCAACCTTTGTCTAGCTCTCCTCTGTTGGTCAGTAAAGGCTTTCTTCCTTTTTATGCGATGCAGTCTTTCTGGATCTTGCTGAAGACGATGACGATACCGTCTGTTGATTTCTGCTCGAGTCAGAGGCCTTCGCTTTGGATTGGTCCAAACTGAAAACAGTTTGAATGTGTGTTAGCTCCCTACTGCTCAACAGCAGTCCCAAGTTTAATAATATAATGTCAACAGTCACAAAATGGCACAAATTTATGGCTTTACGCTCTTACAGAAACTTTAGTAATTCCAATAGATTGAGCTAAGTAAAACAGTAAGCTTTTTTTTTTTTTTAAACACTGGGACAAAAATTGAAATATCCTCACCTTTAAAAAGAAAAAGAGTAGGTCAAAACTAATCAGAGCTAATATATATTATATATATATGTCTACTATCCAGCATGGTCTATATGAATTACTTGTAGAAAAGATTCCGCAGCCTACCTTTACTACCTAATCTTTTTCCTCCCAAAAGACACAGGGTATATTCACTCTAGATCATCTTTTTCACAATTTAAGAGAATCTGACATGACATTTTCATTTGATATCAACATTACATGTTTGACCGTGAATAAATGCTGTTACAGTTCATAGCTACCAGTTTCGGTTTTGTTTGTTTGTTATTTGTGGTTTTTCTAAAGTGATGACCACCTTAGTAGCATGGTCCATATATTGAAACAAGGAACAACCAAGCTAAATTCAAATCGTTTTGTCATCTTGGTATATTGATCTGTAAACTTTTACACAATTTTACCCGTAACTCTCTCTCAATGGAGTGACAGCCCTGATATGGTCCAAATGATCAATGTGGGTGGCTATAAGCATAACGACTGATTGACAGGTTTGGTATCTAATCTGCTTCATTTTGTTTACAGTCCAGCGGACCATGAAGGATATATCAGGGCAGACTACTTGTCAAAGAAAAAGAATGATAATGACAAGAAAGACAAACATTTGACAAAACCATTTTTTGTGTGTTTTGAAACCTGTCCTTAAAAATAAAGGCAAATGACAAAACAGAAACTTCTTCAGTTGCTCAGAATATTTACTTTCTTTTTCATACTGTTTAGATCTTTGCAGCACCAAATACTATTTATTCATAAAAGAAAGTGTATCTTGCAATCCCTGGACTATTTCAAGGTCTCTTATATGTAAATGTTATTGTAGTTGGTATTATTATCATCATACTTATTACTACAATGGCTAGATTCAATCAGCCATTCATGAGCGAATCAATGGTTACTTGTACAATTGCTCCGTTTGTTGGCTCTGTTGTCAGGGGCTAATGTTCAAAGGTTTTGTTTTGTTGTTTTGTTGTTTTATTTTACTTCCTAACAAATCACAATCCAAAACAAAAGTGCTGATTTGTTTGTTCATTTGTTTAAACTACACATCCCCCCCCCCCCCCTTAAATTAATCCTTCAAACACACCATAACTGCTTCTGTCCAATGACATTTTTCAAGACTGAGATAATAATAATAATAATGTATGGAATTTATATAGAGCTGAATCTTGTAAAGCAACAAATCAAAGCGCTCAGATGACATGATTTTGTTTTTTAAAAATTATTCTATATTGAGGATAATAGAATAAGCACTCAGGTGCTTTTTTTACATCCAGTCCCCATGTGTATGCGGTTTTGTAAATTTTGTCATCTGTTCCCACCGGCACACAATGGCCTACTCTTTCAAAAAGCAGAACAGGATTTAACGTGTGCGCAAGATGTTCTGCATGAGTTCGCACACGGGGCCTCGGTTTATAGTCTCATCCGAAGGACTATGACATTCAGTTCAATTTTTTAGTCAAACTTGGAAGAAAGGGCGAGGCTGGGAATCGAACCCAGAACCTCACGGTTTACTTGTTGGCAGGCAAACATCTTGACCATCCTGCCACCTTCCTTCATAGATATCACACATAAAGATTATATAGTAATATACTATAATTTTCGATGTGAAAATTTTATGAAAATGACCTTTATCAAAAAAGCAGGAAAAGAATTACAAAACATACCAGTCATTTAAAAAGCATTTTTACTTCCTTTGGTTTTCCACATTGCTGTCTGCCATCTACTTACAGTGAAATGATACTTATAATATGGCTACTTTGCTATAATGCAACATACCAAAGGGGAAAACCTACCCCCCCCCCCCCCCCCCCCCCCCCAAGAACTGCCAATAATTCCACACTTTTGGTATTTTACATATGTTCAAAAATTTCTGCAGCAGCATTTGTATTTTCTGCTTTTTCAGTCACAATTACACACTCGATCAAATTGCTCCAAGTTTTAAACTGCCTATTTACTGCTGACTGTTGGCAATGTGAACAGTCTGATGCTTTTTCTGTCTATAGCAGTCATTTCTTTCTTTATGCTTCAGTTTGTAGTGAAGAAATCTCTCTGGGTCATGTCTTATCCTAGCGATAGCGGTGACTATATTCTGCCATAGAACTATGTGTCCTCTGGTCTGGACTGAGGTGACCTGTGGGCCTGAACTGCCCAGTCCTTGGATTCAGAGCTACTAGCCTTCTTGATGCTGCAAGAAAGAATGGGCAGATGGTCACTGGATGTTTCCTTCTTCCTTCCTTTTTCTCCCTCTCTCATTCTCACACACATGCAGACATCTTCATATCCCTAATGTTTGATATGCCAAAATTGTACTGTTTTGACAACTGATGGTCACTAGTGTACAACTGTGGGAAACAGAACCCTTTATAGCAAGTGAAACACAAATGAAAAGATAAGTTTTGATTCAAACACGTCTTTTCAAATAAAAAGCTCTGGACATAAAACATCATGTTTAACTATTCCATCCCCAGTGTTTATATACTATCAGAAATTATCTTGAACATGGCTATTCATGACAAGATGACAATAATTTGCATGCAATATTTTAGATTCTAATTTCACCGCACTGTTCTCGCCACATGCTATAAACTAAACACAGAAAATCTGGACTCTGATCTCAGCTTATCATAAACAGCATCACCAGCTTCTCTTTTCTTTGCAACTTCTCGGAATCTCCTATTTCTTTCTTTAGTTTCCAATCTATATCGCATATATCTCGCAGAGCCTTTTATGGTTCACTCACAATACCAGCAACATTAATGTGCATTCCTTCAATCCCATGTTTTCATCTGCTCTGTAACTGGCAGTCATGCCTCACTGATGCTGTTCCACAAATGTCCACGTAACTACAAGAAACAACACAGCCACTTGGTGGCCAGTCTCTGCTTTAGAGAAGGAAAAAAAAACCAACACACTGCATTTTACGATTTCACAAAGAAAAAACAAAAAACAATGAAATTTGGTCTTACAATATCAGTATATTCACTCTTGATTTGCACTTTTTCCTGTTTGTTATGGTGGGAAACTTCTTTTTTTAAAATTGTAATTAACAAGTTGTGAACAAATTAACTACTTTATGCTCAACTTTTTTTGGAGGAAGGGAGGAGGCCAAAAAATGCGCTCATAATATTCAATATCCCAAAATTCAATGATTACCCAGAGTCTACCCTTTATGTGTACATTCTAAACAATTACAAACAGTCCTGTGATACACTAGGCACTTTACAAAACAATTATGAATAGTCATGTAACACACAAGCCACTCTCATTGGCAATTTTTTTTTTTAATGGCATCTTGCACAGCTAGAAATGATTTTTGATGGGAAAAAAAAGTTTTTTCCAAGACGGATTTATTTTCCTTTTCCTTCTGTGATGTTCTCTTTTATTATCTGTCCTCCATATTCATCCACGATCTGACACTTTCTTGATCAAAGATGATGATGTCCGAAGCCAAAACACAAACTGAGACCATCACAACCACACAATTATTAAATTCTCAAGTCATCGTTCTTGGCTTCACACTTCTGTCCTATATTGGAACCAAGACAATTCTTGTTCCCACTTTAAATTTCTCTGGTGGTTTCATTTTTTCTATCTCTCTTCTCTTTTTGTTTCTTTCTCTCTCCTTTTGTAGGTACCGGTGATACCTTTCAGGATCTTCTCTGCGGCGTAGTCTGTAAAGGCGATATTTTTCGATTCTGGCCTGTTTATGAATCTGAGAAGAGCGGAGTTGTTCAGGTGAAGTCTGTACACTGTCTAAGCTCTTCACCGTCACAGCATTTGAGTCTGGAAAAAAAAGTAAGTAGACCTCAATTACGCTCCTCTAAGCTTTTCACTTTGCAGTCGATGTCAAAAAAGGCTTAGAGAGAATAAATATATGCATGAGTGGTCAAGTTTGATTATTTAAGCAGAAATAAATTATGAGACCACAAACTTTATTTAAGGGCTGAATTTAAAATGGAAACTAGTGCATGTTACTAAAGGTAAGGGTAAAGGAGTCCCATAACCTATAAGGTCGTAGGGGAGCGAGGCATCAGAGACCTCACTTCTCTAGGGCCAGCATATTGAGGGCGGCGCCCATCTCCTCTCCCTCGCTGCTTTACCTTCCCTGACCCTAAAGAGGGCAGGTACCCATTTACAGCTGGGTGAACTGGGGGAACTGTACTGAAGCCAAGGCGCGCAAACGGTCACCCATCCAACTGGTGACCACGCTCGACGCTGCTTAACTTGGCTGGGGGAAAGCGAGTGCTCCGACCACTGAGCTATCCCGTCCCCTTTTTTTAACCATGTTACTATCATCTTTATTTTTGCTGTGAATAGCCCAAGGCTGAGATCATTACATATATATGCTTTGATCCTCATGAATACACCAGATTTCCAGTTGTTTTGGCTTGTATTGTTGCTCTCTCTTTGTGCTCTTCCTCTGAATTACTTGCCTGATTGTCAATGTTATGAGTGTAGTCAATACATATGTGTGCGTGTGTCTGTGTGTGTGTGTGTTTGAGTATATGTGTGTGTGTTTCTTTCTTGTATTCTTTTATTTCGAGGATAATGGAATAAGCACCCGGGTGCTTTTTTTCATCCAGTTTTGTAAATTTTGTCATCCGTTCCCACTGGCACAGAATGGCCTACTCTTCCGATAAGTGGAATGGGTTTTAACGTGTGTGCAAGATTTCTGTGTTTTCACACATGGGACCTTGGTTTCTAGTCTCATCTGAAGGACTTTTAGGGAGAGTAGAGTTAGCACCAACATCAACTCCAGAGGAAAAAATCTCTTGAAATAGAATCTAACCCAGGTCAGCAGATCATGAATACATCGCTCTAACCACCAGGCTACCTCGTCCCCCCTGTGTGTGTGTGTGTGTGTGTGAATAAGCCTCTGTCTTCTCAGTCAATGGTCTTTAAAACATTGTATTCATACATCGGTGTATGTGTGGGCGTGGGTGTTGCGCATGTGTGTGCGTAAATAATAAGTTTATATGTCTTTTCTAGTCAATGGCTTTTATAACACCATATTCCCAATTGGTTGTGTGTGTGTGTGCGTTCGTGACATTTTTATTTGAAGTTATCATGGAATGTTTGAACCAATATGAAATGTAGCTTTTTTGTGTCTTTTGAGATTATGATACTATCAATGTGCTTGTCAGTAATGTAATTGCCCGTCATGGGATGATTAAAGAGTTTGACTTGACCAACTCTCTCTCTCCCCCTCCCCTCCCCTTTGTTCTTCTACCTCATTTTTGGTGATATCCCAACACTTACTCCCCCACTGCTAAAATGACAATCAATCGAAGCCCTATCAGGTCACTTTCAGAACCAAAATTTACAGGGAGCCTGAACCATCAACATCAAGCCTCTTTGAGAACACAATCCTGGAGTGGCAATGCATCATTCTTGGAGGTTGTCAGTGATATCTATTCTCCTCCAACATACACAAGACTCCACCTACTTAACCTCCTACTCCAGACAACAGGTTCCACTGGATTACATTCTCACTTGGGAGTGGTGCCTGTCACTGCAGTTCTCTTGACATGAATAAACAGACACAAAGGGCTCTTGATGCTTTTGACCCATGAGCGCAGCTGCATTGCAATTTCTGTGGGCAAGCTCTTCACAAGCTGAATAGAGTAAGCACCAGCTGACCAGGTCATCAGTTAAATCTTTGTATCTTTTTTTCTTCTTACCCAATTCATGGCATTTTTAGGCTGACTGATTGCCTGTTACATAATACGTGCATTAAACCGCACACTGCATTGAAAGAAATTTCTTAATTATGGTGTAAGATTATTCAACTGCTCTCATTTCAAGAGCTGGGCAAGTTGCCATGCTTGTTAACTCAATACAATTCATGCAACACAATAAAACACTTAACACTATGAGGCTTAAAATTACCACTGTCATCTAAACTATAGTCTTCATCTGCACTGTCATACACAGATCCAGGAAGGTTTGAAATAATATGATTCTATGTTTCCTTTTGCGGATACGTCAGTTATATACAAACTGAGCTAACTAGAGTTAAAGCTCTTTAATCAGTGTCCTAGGAGTGATGACAATGTCCGATCTCAATCTGCCCACTAAATAATACTGTACAAGAAAAAACCCAACTTAAAAAAAAAGAAAGATTATCATAAATGGCTCATGACACACAAGATGCACTTGGATATTTCATAAAGCACACATATATGTATATAAGGGGAAGAAAGAAAAAGGGGGAGAGACTCCAAAAAGGAGAGACTAAAAAAAGGCAGGAAGCTGGCAAACAAAACCACAACTATTTATAACAACAAATTATGGCATGCATGGCAGAGAGAGAGAGAGAGAGAGAGAGAGAGAGAGAGAGGAGAGAGAGAGAGAGAGAGAGAGAGGTGTGTGTGTGTGTGTGTGTGTGTGTGTGTGTGTGTGTGGAGAGAGTGAGAGAGAGAGAGAAAGAGAGAGATTTGAATGAAGTACGAGACACACTACCCACAACTCAGTTCTTTTCCAATCTGATCAGTTTATGCCAAATGCTAGAAATTCATTTCTAGCCATCATTGGCTCCTGTTTCAAAGGCAATCACGTATACCAGGTTTTAAAGGGTAGATAATGACGACTGTAACATGACACTATTTTTCTTTAATGTACAGATTTTTAGTAAACAGCACATCATGTGGGACAACCCAAATACAAAGCAAACGTCACTAAAAATTCCTACTCGTGGCAACATCATTTTGACAGTTTTATTATGATGCTATTTACACAACAGCTGACCAAAACAATTGCTCTCACATTTGATTTGATGATACTGCAATCTGTCTGAGGGAAAAGAAAACAAATGTCTTGAGCACACATCCATAATTCAAAGTCACAGCAGGAGGTTTGTTTCCATCAGCTGTCGTCTTCTTTTCAACTCCTCCCTTTTTTTCCTCATTCGTAGAGCATTTTTCCGTTTGTTGAGAAGGTATTTTTCTGGGTCAGTTAGCCTGATCCTTGCCCTGTACAATCTCCAGGATTCAGCCACAGACAGACCCCCTCTGGTCGAACCAGGGCACTGCGCCCTTAACATGTATTGTCCCAAGCCACTTCCTCTAGACTGCAACGACACTGCAAGGAGAGAGGTAGGTTGGTTTTATTTTTTTCATCCATTGTCACCCTGTCAAAGCTCATTAAATCTATTGTACTCGTCTCCATCCCCACCCAAATGTCTGGTGATGTGCAACTTGCAGCTTGCAACATCAAGTAACATTTTTCCTTACCTTGATAAATGTTCTGTTGTGGACTCATGATAAAAGTGCTATGTGCTTGTAATCTTATATACTTATTACCACGGGGATCACTGAACTTCAGACTTGTATTTTTAAAAAATAATTTTTTTTAACATACCAGCGCGTGAGTGCATGCATGTGTGTGCGCATGCATGTTGTATATACACAGGTGTGTATACATGTACATATACAATAAACATTGGGTAATAATAAACTCCAGCTTATTCACTGAAAGAAATAGCATTAAATACACCTTGCTTATTAATGTAAAGCAGAGGGAAAGCTTTGCCCCTGTTCAAAGTTGCACTTCTTGTCTGGTTCCCTTGTGCTATAAATAGTAATTCATTTGAAACAGACTGCCAACCCTTCCACACTGGTAAGAAAAATTACCGTAACTTTTACACATGGTCTTTTAGTTAAATTGATCAACTATCCAGTATCCTTCCACACAGCTGTGAGCATTTCTTGAGAGAGAGAGAGAGAGAGAGAGAGAGAGAGAGAGAGAGAGAGAGAGAGAGAGAGAGAGAGAGAGAGAGAGAGAGAGAGAGAGAACAATGAACAAATTTTATTTATAGAGGGTTATAGAATAAGCATAACAATAGCTTTTTTACATCCAGCCCTCTGAAGAAAGAGAGAGAGAGAGACAGACAGACAGATATGGAGAGGACAGGAGTGACAGCATGAGAAGAAAGAATGAATGAAATCTCCATCATAACACACAAGACACATAAAAGTACTGATAATGAATGCACAGTTTATTTCAAACTAAAAGCATACTACAGCCATAATCTAGACAGGGCTGCCGACAAATCTACAATGTACATATATACTTACAATGAAAACAAACCTGTAGATACACTTTGGGCTTCAAATGTGTTTTAAATCAGCATACCGGGGGGAACGACAATAGCATGGGACACTCACATGACAAAAACAACACTCTTAATCCTAATGGCTCTGTTCACAAAAGAAAAGGGAAAAAACCCAACTTAGGACCAATCTTTAGCCCCTTCATAATTTATCTTCCAAGAAAATTTTGAAAAAAAATATTGGATGCTTGACTTTCCAAGACCATAGCATTACCATATCTGTTAAGTTAGCTCAAATACAAATTAAAAAATTTTTTTTTACTAAAAGAAGTCACTTTCCTGTTCCAAGAAAGACCTTTTCACAGACTTTTAAAGATGCTTTACACAAGAGTGATATGAGCAGGATTATAACAACCTTTACCTGTCTATACCTTAAAAGAATAAAGTGTTTTATTTTTTAAGCAACTGTGATTACCATTTCAAGCATAAATGATTGCAAAATCTAACACAACAAACTACAATGAACGAAACTTGCAAATAGACATCATTTTCAACATCAAAACACTATTACATTTAATATGTTGTTCTTTGCATCAATACAATGATCTGGCAGACATCAAGGAGTTTGTATGCATTTATTCAAAAAAAGCATTCTTATCTCATATCAAAACACTCATTTATATGGCATCATTACATTACATGAAATTCTAACAATATGTACAGTTGAACCAAGAATATATATTATGGACAGCACAAACAAAGGCAAAATACAACAGTATTAAAGTAAGACAGTCTATCTACATGATGAAAAAAGGGGAGAAGTGATGGACTGGAGACAGCAGTTTACTCTGGAAAGAGGGTTGGAGAAGAAGGCAACGATCCACAACTCCAAAATTGCACACAAATTGAAAAAGAAAGAAAGAACAGCAGAAAACATGTGAAGATTTGCCTATCTTGCCTAAATGAACAGTGAAACTACACTTTCCAAGAAAATCCTGCACCATTTCTCACATATAAACTCCACACAGTCTTCAAGACTGCTAGAACCATAATAGAAACCAAAATGATATATGTGTGTGTGCGTGCGTGCATGCGTGTGTGCGTGCGAGTGTGTGTCTAAGTGTGCATATGCGCACGTAGATAAAGATACTGTACTATCATTTCCTCTTGTGAAGGCTCACTTTCAGCTTGCCCAATTCTTTCAAGCAAATACTTCATTCAAGACATTAAAACTTGTTTTAAATTTAAGCTTTCTCAACTGGCATAAACAAACACTAGTAACATTATCACTAAGTTTATTCAATACTTTTATTGTCTCAGCTGAAAAAATTCATACTTCGATCAGCTGCGATGTCTGTCTGGAAATTATTTTTTAAAGTGTGGAATGTTTCCAGGATATATTGGACCAGCAGAATAAAAAGCTAATTAATGCGGGGAGGAAAATATGACAAAGACATTTATTTCTTACTAAACAGAATTTTAATAATCTGTGAAAGCAAAATTTCAGCCTTACATCTTTTTCAAGAGAGAATGAGAAAGAGAAAGTGGGAGTAGAATGGAGAGGAGGACGGGGTGTTAATGATGCATTGCCTTTTTTCATGTAATTACTGGTGGGGCAGAAAGAGAAGAAAAAAAGGACCAGCTGGCTCTGTATCTCCTTTCATTATCACTTTTTACCCCTACCTCTACAACCAAATGACTAACCATCTTCAATTACTAGCTTTATCATGTAACACTTCGAAAAAATTCTCAGTACTTCATAAATGAAAACCATCACTGTAACTATAATGAGTATAACCAACCAATCTTGCTATGCAGTACGGCAAGAAACAGACAATTCTACATGTTCTTTTTCAACTGTTCAAAAAGTCTCTGCCGTTTAGCTTTGTGGCGCAACTGATATAGTCGTTGCTTTTCTCGGTATCTTTGATATTGTACTGGATCTTGTTTTATGCGCTGGCGATATCGCCGTGAATTATTTGTGCTCCTGCACACACCACCTTCAAGGCATGTTGTGGTGAATCCTACAGGTTGTTCCCAGCCATGTTTAGAGTGAGTCATAGGAGCTGCAAGAAACAAAAATCAAAAAATCAGAAAAGCCCCTTTTTTGACTCGAGGAAAAGAAACTACTGTAAAATTACTATAGATTATATATGACGAAAAGACAAACTGCTGTATCCTTTAACAGAAGCCAATATGTATTTTTGATATTTCATTCTTAAATCAATGTGAATTTCGATGTCTTCTTTTATCAAAAATCGTTAGTCTACTTTTTAATTCTTTACAGCTTCAAAGCTTATAAACACAAATAGGTCAAAGTTTTATTGCAATACCTTTTGTTTTAACTTTGTTGGGGGGGGGGGGGGGGGGAAGAGATGTACTGTACATATTCAAGGAACACACACACACTCCTGCCACATCAAATGGTGTGTGTGTGTGTGTGTGTGTGTGTGTGTGTGTGTTTTAAGGGGGGGGGGGGGGGGGGGGGGGGAGGTAGTGTCACACCAAATGCATTCATGAATATGAAAGATGGTTAAGCCTTCTTCTCAGAACCATGTCAAAGAAATATCATACATCTTTAAAAGAAAATTCCACATAATTGTCACAAACATGTCAAAAACAGTTTCCTCACAATACAAGACAGTGATTGATACTTTACAACTTTCAGACAAACAAAAATATCCCCCAGAAGAAAATTCCAGAAAAAAGGCCTCTATGGGCAAAATAGATGTGTATGCTTTTATGGAAGTTGCTGAATATAAACATTCAAAACAGATGAAACACTAGTGTGCTGAATTAGCAGATGAAACAATAGTGTGCTGAATTTGAACAGCTGACAATCATGTAGCAGCCTCAAATCTCCATGCATGCATCTTTCCTAACAAAAATGTAAAATTTTTGCAATCCCTGCTTTTGAGAAGCTGATTTCCAACAGATATTGTGTACACAATAGTGTGTCTGTAATAAAAAATACTTTTGCAAATAGACATGAGCCTAAATGGCCAAACGGTAATAATCAAATAAAGATATAACTATGACAAAAACTCATGAATAAATAAATATTGCTTCCTGAATAAAGAAGACTTAGTTTTCATATGACCTCTTAAGTCTTGAAAACAGACTATCTTGCTTGGTTAAAATTTTGTTTAAAAAGTTATCTTACAAATGATGGTTTCCCCTATAGTAAAAAAAATTATAATGTAAATTTTAAATGAGAAAAACCTCATAATTGATAAGGACACCGTATATGCTGCTCTAATGAACACACATATGCAAAATGACAGACTTTTTCTGGCTGTTACCAGTGTCCTATAATAAATCTCCTTCAACAGGCTGTTTACTATTGTGAATTCAGTAAACCTGTGAGTGTGAATTTTCATCCACATTCTGAAAAGATGAGTTGTCCTCTGCACCCCAACTACTATCACTTCCTTTTATTAAAACTTCCAGTCTTTTGCGGGCTTGATAGCGTTTTGTATACATCAGCTGCCGTGTAAGATACTGTCTGTAACGAACAGGGTCTTGCTTTAGCCGTTCACGGTATCGTCGATGATATGGTACTTTCTTGTTGGATGCTGAAAGTATAAAAAAAAAAAAAAAGTTTCATTCTTTCTCGGAAAACTTTCCTACATATCTTGTGTGCCTGCATTATATATATACACATATGCAAGATCGTGTACTGTTTCAGTAACAATAAAAACATTTGAGTAATCATAAATAACTTTTTGTTGTCAGAAAAGGTGATAAGTACTTTTTCAAAACAAAAAATAAAATACCCCAGAACAAAAAAAATTAATCAATAAAATATATATGCAACACATTTAAGGTTCATGTCTAGTATACTATGCAGCAATGCTGCACTGAACTGATTATAAAGGATAGAGCAACTTTAAATTTCATAAATGATAGATTTAATTTGAGTTTGCAGTTATTTTGGGATTACTCGCTGTAAAAGTTTCTATAAACTAAATTTAAAGACAATACTATAAACCTTTAACCCAAAACATTCGTTTTCTAAACTTACTGAGTAGTATTTTTTCATTCTTCATCATTTTTCCTTTTTAGAGGAATTCTTTTCTTTATTTTTTTTCAACAGAACTGCATTTGTAAAATAAAGAGTTGGAATCTGGCTCCTGAGTACAAGAAACAATTGAAATATCCACTTGAAGTATAACAGATGTTGACCAGTTTCCTTTAAACACACACACAAACCACACCAACACAGAGGACCACCCTTTTAAAAAGAAAAATCAATAATCAAAAAGTACTAGTGGCCACACAGTGCCACAACACATAGCAATTAGCATTGCCTCCCATAATTTCACTTTTACATATCTTTCATAAACAGAGTCTGGACAGGTCTAAAAGTAAAACCATACCATTATTATCAATCTGACCTATAAAGAGATCTGTCTGAATGTGATCAATAGTACTATAGCAATTCTAGACGAGCTGCTATATTGTAGATTACACCACTTCACTGTAGTATGCTTGTCTGATGTAAGTACTCTTTTTTTCTGCCTTGATTCAATACCTCAAGCATTCAAAGCTTACAGAGCTCCTCAATTCCTACTCTACATAAAACTTATTAAAAGCACTGTGCTGTCTTTCTAAAACACGCAGCAGACGTTTCTTCTCTTGATATCTTTTACAATGAAGCCGTTCCCTTTCTCTGTATTTCTGGAGTAGTGAGGGATCACTTCTGATTCGCTGACGAGATCGACGCTTAGCAAGACGATTTCTCTCTTTCTGAACATGGCTTTCCAAGGAACAAGCCCCAACAAGGTATGTGCCTTCATTTCCCAATTGGCTAATTGCCAAGGACTGGCCAGGAACTGCACAGAAAATCATAATTCAAACTGACTGGAGCCTGCACATCTTCCCTCCCCACAACTTCTAGTAAACCCTTGCATTTTCCAAGTTTTGCACACACAAAAATGATTTGAAAACTGGAAATTATTGGTCTTAAAAAGTTGACTTTCTTTACCAGCTTACAGCCATTGTTTTGTTTAAAAGGGAATACAGACCAGTGAGACTAAAAGCTTGTAATGTCAAATACCTTAAAAATCAAGATAGATATGTGCTGATACTATAGACTTCACACTGAATTTATCTCCTTCAGGGGATTAATAACCATATTTTGGGGAGGGGGTGGAGGTGGGGTAGGGTTGCACCTCAATGACCACTGTTCTGTACCCCCATTTAATCAACAGCCAAACACACACAAAAAAAGGGGGGGGGGGGAGACTCTGCCTTGAAAGGATGGGTAGAGGGTCAGAGGGTACTTCAACAAGAATGAGGGACCTTACACCTTACTTTTAAAAAAAAAAGCAGAGAAAGGATTAATTTGCAAGAGGCTAATGAAAAACAATGTGGCATGGTTGAGTGGTGATGGGCTGAAAGATCTGTTTATCCAAGGAGAGTACCCTAATAACTAAAGCCAATACACAACCGAAAAAATGAAAATGAAATATGGTTTCAATCATGAAAATGAAGAAAATTCCCTAATGCAGATAAGAACCTATATCATCCATCATAGAGAGCTGTCCAATTCTTTACAATTTTTTTAAAATATGTTTTTGCTTTAAGAGAAAGTGGTAAAAAAATGTATATGTATATTTACATATAACGTCAACACCAAAAATACAGAATATGTAGCACCAGATCTTGAAAGCAACAAAAACATCAACATAGATGTGGGATGTCCAGGACAGGAGAATCTCTGTTGTTTCCACTTTTTAATTAGCGCTTTATTTCTTTACTGTACAAATTTTTAAATTCTTACATAAAAAACCCCACTTAAGTGTATACATTTTACAATCTTTTCAGATTAACACACACAAAGCCCCCCCCCCCCCCTCTTTTTTTCTTCTAACTACAGTGTCATTGTTTCACGATTGATCCTTGAGCTTACACAGCCAACATTAACATTGTGACCCCAGTCTTCTGAGCAAATGTGATGCACATGCACTGAATAAGACTTATAGCGCTTTTTTGTGCTGTTCATCCAGGTTGACACAAAAGTATCAAGTTTTGAAACTCAGGACAAAGACTCCAGACCCAACTGACAAGACACTCGAGACTCATTCGCAACACTGAACTTGGACATCCATCTCCCAATTTCATGAACACAAATTCTACTAAAATGATGTAAACAAACTATCACAGATTTCTTTAAACTAGATCAAAGATAGCAATAATGGGCTATTGATAAAAACAGTGCAAAGGGGTGCTTCAAAGCATACCAAATGGCCTACTACAGACCGATTTCTTTTTGCACTCCCAAACCACAGTATTCTCTGAAACCTGGTCACTGAATTCTTATTTCCAAACCAGTTAGATTTAATTTTTCTCAATCACTTTGCATTCAAAGTGGTTGATGTAGCGGACAGCTGTAGGCTTGATTTTTTTAAGACCCTTGCTTAGCTTTACAATTGGGGTGATCATTATGGCCATCCTCTGAGGAAGACAAATTGTGATTTACACACCATTCCAACTGAGCACCATCCATGATTAATAAATCAGGAGCAATTTATGGAGATTGTTGTACACTTTAACATGTACACTTTAACAATAGGCCCAAGAAAGATATCACTGAATCAAAAAGTGAGAGAGAGAGAGAGAGAGAGAGAGAGAGAGAGAGAGAGAGAGAGAGAGAGAGAGAGAGAGGAGAGAGAGAGAGTGTGTGTGTGTGTGTGTGTGTGCGTGGTGTGCGTGTGTGCGCACGCGTGCATGCGTGTGTGCACATGCATGCATGCATCCATGTGTGCTTGTGGGTATGGATGTATATACATATTTGCTCTTTCAATACAAAATTCTGTACAAATCTCAGCACCAAAGAAAGAAAGAAAAACCAGCTGAGATACACTGTGTTCGTGTGCTCTAATGCAAGATGACCTCCTTTGAATGTAGGTACTAAACATCAAGTCAAAGATAATACAACCTTCTCTGAACACAGGTATAGAACAGAGTCAAAGATATATATCAAAAAGGCCTCTTACATCACTGAAAAATGTGAAGAAAGGAGACAAATCGGATGCAATTTTGTGTGTAAGTGAAAGTGTGCGTGTTTGTAATGTCCATACATAGATTGTGTGTGCATGCATGTTTATGTGAAAGCTTGCATGTTTGTAATTTTGTGTTATGCACATATGTGTTGTTTTGATAAGCTGTAACTGAGTCTCTTCCACACGGAGGAACTAATTTTGTATGTGGCTGAACTTTATATTTTCTTCAGCTTTTGCAGTAACTTTAACTTCTCCTTGTACTTTCTGTTTGACAATCGTTGTCTTTCTTTGTACAAGCGCAGCCATTCGGGATTCTCTTTTACTCTTTGGCGATACTGCTGCTTATACTGACGAGTCTTTTCTCTGACGTCACCATAGTCAAAAACACCATATCGCTTTCTGATTCCTTGACTTCCCTGGGAGCTCTCTGAAAACAAAGTGGATTTTTATGTATTCTTAACTTTCTTTCCAAAATTAATGCAGGCTTATTCTGTCCTTTGCCAAGTCTATGAATATTACTCTGTGTGTAAGTGTATTTGTGAGTGCATATGTGTGTACATGAGTGTGTTTAAGAGCATGCTTCACATGTATGTGCATGCCTTTGCATGTTTATGAATGTGTGTGCATACATGCATGCATGTATATGTGTATAAGTGAGTATATACCAAAAGACTAAAAGAAAATGAAAAGCAAAAGTATCTTCATAATTATATGTAAATGACAGTTCAACCATAGAATGATCCTGTCTACCCACACACAAAAAAAACTATGACTTTTAATCCCTAAGAACATCAGACAGGCAGGCTATTAACTCAATTTTTAATAAGAGGCCCTAACACAAACCAAGTGGCCTTGGCTGCTTTGAAGTGGAAAAAACAAATGACCAGATCCTACAGCCATGAAAACACATATGTGAAAGTATTCATGATTGGAAAAAATGTTATGTTCCTGTACAAGCCATGCTGGGGATAAAACCATGAAAACAGGGAATTATCAGTGAAAACAATGGGCATTTATGGAGGACTCTAAACCTGCCATCCCAAATAATCCTGTGATAAATGCTAAAAAAAATAAATTAAAAAAAATTGTAAAAAGAGAGAAGAAACCAAAATCCCCAAAACAAAATCTTGTAAGTCAGCAGATAAGGTAGTAACTATATTGTTATGAATAATCTCAGAATCATCTGAAATAACCTCAATTATAATTCAACTTGATTAAAAGCAACCAAGAGGCCAAATATCAAAACATATTTGGCATTATGAAAGATGATGCGGTCTTAATTTAAAATTTTAAAATGAGAAGGTCAGCTAGAAAATCTGAGTCTTCACAAAAATGCATTCTAAGTTATAGTTATCCTGTTAAGTGGGAGAAGACAGTGAGTAAATAGGATGCCTGACTCTGCCGAACTGCACATAATACTGCCACTGTACCACAAGCTTTCCTCAAGTCTCCTCTGAAGTCAACATTGCTGTGTGCCTTTGCAAGAAACACCAAAATCACTTTCCCCCCAATATTTCACAGCAAATACATGACCCTCCACCATGAAATGAGATGGATTTCACCTGACCCACTTTTCTGCTGGGACCAGGAAGTAATTTTAGGCAGGTGGGGGTCAGGTTGTTGATGCTGAGTTGAGACTTTGATTGATTATAACTGTTTCCTTTTGTTTTATAAACACACATTATAAAGCACCCAATCCCTCATCCTAACCACCCAATACAATGCAAAATTCATCAATTGCTCATTTTGTCACTTTCTAGAGTTTAGCATTTCAATAACTTTTCACAGAACTGTGATTTTCAATCGGTTTTTACAGCTTTTTAATTAGATATAGATAACATGATTACAATTTTTTTTAAATACCTCCGGTACAATGTGAAACATTAAGTAGTGGTGGGTCACATATGTCTGAACCACAGCCAATACATTTGAAACACTCTGATTGGCCAATGATAATCATAATCAACTCAAAAAGGATGCATTCATTTCATCCCTGGAAAAGGTTCATCCACATAAATCCTACACCTCTTTGGGGGACAACTCTAAATGGTTCTGACATGGCAACAAAACAATGTCATAAAAGCATAAAAATCCAGCTTATTTTTCTAACAGTAATAACAAAATTTTAAAACCTCTATTACTAGTATTAGTTAACAGAATTACTTTTCAGGAACTACTATCTTCATGGATGCATAAAACAAGCAATACTTTTTTTGTTTTATTTTTTCCCATCAACTTTAGAGACATGGGAGTTCACCAGAATGATGGACTGACTGCTTTTTAGTGTGCAAAACCTCTCCATGCCTATAGGCATGATCAAAGTGCTCAAGTTGAGACAGAAATCTGAAGAAAAAATGGTTGTTGAAACATTTCCACACCGTGTATAACCAATCAAAAGCTTAGTCTGAGTGTGCATATAACTCTGTAACTAAGCATGTGCAAGTGTGTGCGGTAAGTGTGAGTGTGTGTGCATGTGTGTGTGCAAGTGTGCATGTCACAACATGTGTGTATGTATGTGTGGTGTGTAAGTAAGCTGGTACAACCGTAACTTTTAAAAAAAATTTTCAACAGTGAAGTTACAAGGACTGCCTAAATAAACCAGCTTTGTGAAGCAATGGAACTTTATAAGGAAATTTGCCAGGAAAGAAATACCAAAAACAAAAGCAGTCTCCATGTCTTGACTGACCAGCTGAATGTGTGTTTGTGTGTGTGCAAATGTGTGCGTGTGTGTGTGTGTGTGTGTGTGTGTGTGTGTGTGTGTGTGTGTGTGTGTGTGTGTGTGTGTGTGTGTGGTGTGTGTGTGTGAGTGTGTGTCTGCACACGCATGTACTAGAGGTGGTGGGGTAGAGGGTGTCTCACATTCTACAATTCTGTGCATGTGACTGTCCACTTATCTTCACTTTTTACATTACGAATCACTGTGCATTTTTATCAATTCTGTATCACTGTCTATACTCGATTTATCCAGAATGTACGCCAAAGTGTAGTACAATATTTATGTCAGACACCTCAAGCCTAACATAAAATGAGTCTCCAAATGTGGCTGCCTGAATGGTGGGCAAACGGTTGCATTTACAAAATTAGGTGAACCTCGGAGCTCTACTCATGGAACCAAAAAGAAAAAATTAAATAAGTAAAAGGAATGATTTCAAGATTTTAGAGTATGTGGCGACTAAAAAACACCCTTCAAATTCTAATATAACACTATGTCTTGGTCTGACAAATCATGATCCATGTTACAAGGTCCGAAAACATTTCAATCATTCCACCCATCTCATAAATACTGAGTACATCATGTTCTAATTATAAAGTTTAATGCACAAATGTTTAGAAAGAAATTTTCAGAAAGAAAGAAATTTTCAGAAAGAAATGAAAGTTTATAGATATATATAGCAATGTATATGGGAGCCAAAGCAAATCTAGCACCACTTACTAGCTGCACCCATCTTTTACATTGTATTTAAAATAAAATCAATGCCAATGCACTCTACCACATCAATCATAACTTGTTTTAATATTTTAAAATGTTGACTGTGTTCATGCATGTTATATCAATTTAAAAAATGAAAACAGAACACAACACATTTCAACAGGTAAAACCCACTTACACAGTCATCTGGAGTAACAGAAACATGAAAATGGCCGCTCAGAAGTCCTTTCGCACAGAAGTACTCACTTGTGGCTGCGAATGTAGCTACTTAAGTTTCACACACCATATGCATGTGGATTATCACAGTATCAGTTCAAGAAATTGATTTTACTGATATCTCTGAAGGGATAGGCACATAACAGCTGCATTTTCTCTTTTCCAAGCGTTCAGATCCAGTCAATAGCCTATTCTAAGAAAGCCATTCTGTTCAGCTGCTAAGAACCCTTACACAACTGCTTAGACAGGTCCCTCATTGCTGTCCTCACCAATAATGGTCATTTATCCCTAATACCTGGAAGACCATTTGGGGATGGGTGTATGAAAATCACAGATTTTTCCAATATTTCAGTAGAGGTGTATGTTTAAATAAACTTAATGAATGACTGCCTGCACTTGATGCCCCAACAGCCAGTTCACTTTCTTCAACACAATCTTAGTGACATCTCCCCTAGTGCTGTCCCTAATATCATGAGCTTTCAATTTCTATCATTGAAGGAAAACACCTACAGATTGGTCACACAATCTGAGTGTGTAAAAATCTTGACAACGGAAACCAATGAAGGTTATTACAATCCCTGACATTATACAATGGGTTCTATCAATCAAAAGAGGAGCAAAAATGTACAACATGCCCGTGATTTGGTGTGAGCAAATTCAGTTATACCACTTGAATGTTCCACAACTGTCAACAGGTATGACAGTTCCAATCCAGAGCTACTAAAGATAAATACAGGTGAATTCTTCATTAATTTTAATAAGATAGTGAACAGAAGGGGGAAAAAACCTTTTCCTCTGTTTCTGTTACATTCTTGCTCAAGCAAACTATAGTTTTGTATATATCTCAGAATTCACCATCGTCTTGGAACCAAACCTAAACAGTTGCCATAACTGTTTTTTATGACAGATGATTAACCCAAAGCAGCGAACAACTATGTACTGAAACTAATGCTGCTTACTTGCAGTCCCATGAAATTTATCATTCCACAGCAATACCATGTCTGACAACTTTCTCCATCTAAAGCACCCACCACTCACAAATTCATGTCCCCTTGGACGACACCATTCCTATAGTTCAATAAAATTCTAACCAAGAGCAAGCTTTAGTCAGTATCTTTCAAGCAAAAAAGAATCACAACATACTCAAGCAGAAAGAGCCATCAGTAACAACATTCAAGACAGAATTTTTGAGAACATGGAATCTTCTCCACATCACTCACTGCTGTGTGACAACTGTAGCCTTCAACTCTTGACCAAAACATTACTGTTGAATAATAGTTCTCCATGTTCTTTTGTTCCCCTGAACTATGCCAATTCCTGTTAAAAACAAGAAGCCTATATTTTTATAGAGACCCTTTCAGCCAAATTGCTGTGGATGGCAAACATACATTTGTCGCTGCCAGTGTTTCATTACATCTAATTCATTATCTGTTGATTCCATTGTATGAACACAAATATAGACTGAAATTGGAAGGAGAAGGGACTATTCAAACATAGATAAGTAAATAAAATAATATTATCACTGATAGCTATATGAGAATACATACTATAACTGTCAGAGCAAAAACACACAAAAGTAATGTCAGCAACCAAATATCCAAGAAATAGCACTTCAAGTTATTTCACACAAAAATAGCTTTTTAAATACCTTTTTAACACCTCCATATGTTTCAAATTTCTTGCTTTTACATATTTTTAATACAATATGATCAGCAAATGTACAATATAAATGGTGATGACATTACTTTTGTACACAATAAACATACATCTTCAAATTCATATCATTTGCATGCAATGAAACTTGTCTTGAAGTCTGAAAATAATTATGCCATAAACAAAATGGGGATTTTTTTTTTCAACCAAAAAAAAAAAAAGAGGGTCCCCAAAATCATTATTGCAAAGAATGACTTTCTGGTTTATTCCTCACTTTACCCCTTCCCTTTCCTGATTTATAGTTTTGGATTTATTAGTGCCAAAGAAATATTTGGCTTTTTTTCCAGGTGAGTTCACCAACTGGTTCACTGCTCATTTATTTCTTTAAATCTCTCTTACTAGACGTTTAGCACTTTTTCTTCTAATAATTATTTGGTATCAAAATTAATGGATTTTATTGCTTCTGAATATGACACGTAACATATAATTACCTCTTTTCTTTTTCTTTGGAAAAAGCACTTGCTGAACATACATACATGTTAACATTGCAATCCATACACTACACATACTCTACATAAAGTTAACTTGTCAAATATTTTTAGCTTAGTGGTATTACATCCCTGCGATGTGTTATGTGAGATCATATTTTAAGGGCTCCACACAATCAGGCTATTAAAAGGATGCAAACTACTTAGCTGAAAATTCCTTCAAGTGTCAGCTATAATAATAGCATACTTTCAGATTTTTAAAAAGTTATTCCTAAGTCTAACCTTAACCAAAGTCCAGACTTTTTCCTGACACCAAGGACTTTTGAAAATACAAAGAAACAAAAATGCAGCTCCATTTTAAATTCAGCACATGAGGGTGGCTAATTATCATCTTCATATCAGTGCTAGGTCATATGATTTTAATAAATCTCCAATCCTTTCGGGCTTTTTTCCTTTCTTTGTGTATGATTTCGAAGCATTTTTAGAACCTGCTCTCAAGGTCTTAACCAAATCCAGAAATATCCCGTTCCCCCCCAAAAAAACCTCTTTCTCTCAACGCTCTGGCATGCATCAAGTTATTTTTTTTAATTTTTGTTATGTTTCCTTAGCAGCTAACAGTAATTCACCATTAACACTCTTAGTGTTTACAAATGATATAATTTGTCACAGAACACAGTTTGGAATGGCATTTTTTTTCTTGGCTTTAACTTCAGATACTGCTGCCCAAAGCAGGTTGATGTAATATTTCAAGTTCATTCATGCAACAGCCTTTACCAATGTAAATGTCAATGTCTTCAGTGGTATGCACTTGCATACACAAACATACAAGAGATAGAAGATTAAACAGATTTCTCATCAACATGATAAAATTCATTACATAAAACTTACACATAGGTAATCATCAATAAAAAGCATCAGTTCGCACTTTCAAGACAAGTTCCATTACAAAAAAAACATCAACCACACACTCTACCAAGTATCTTGTCAATGGCTTGAAAATATTTAGGAGCATTCAATTTGTTATCATCTAAAGAACAACCCCATTTACAAGAAAACACTGAGAGAGCACTTTATATAAAATAAAATAAAATCATTCAGAATTTTTTTTATTTGTTTATATGGTACAAGACTTGTTCCGTGATTAGGCTGGAGAACATTTTCACACAGTCATCTGACTCCAACTATTTCCACCGGGACAACAAACGCACACATATACTCACAAAGAAAAGTTTCAACCAGGAAAATTCAGTTCTATTCCAAGGGGGAAAGAAAACCACTGTACATAATTACATTACCAGTTTATGGTCCAAAAGAAGAAATATCAATGAAACTGCCCTCATAAAAATACTTTTCTCACACGTGAAACCCTTTGATTTTGCTCTGGGTATACCAGAACCAAAATAGTATTTTTCTTAACACCTGAAGTTTCTTTCTTGGCATAACTTTTTCCATCAGAGAAATTAGAACCCGCTATTCTTAAAACTTGAACATGAAAGATTCAATGATATCTAAGCATTTTCAATTTCACTTTTACATTTCACAGTCCCAAGGAATCTAAAACTGTAATAATATATGCTGTATCATGAAAGAACCCAGGCAGGCAAAATCAAGGCAACAGGACTCAAATAGTAAAAGGCTAGACTATGAATTACTATCCTGATTTTTCCTTTCTGTTGGTTTGAATCATTTACTTGTATTTTAAAAATTCTGGCAAAGAAAAAATAGTACAAGTGAACAACTCTGGATTGATTCTGAAGGGGCATGACAGTAAACATAAATTAAAAGAATACTTTTTTCTGATGTGGCCGACACTGCACATACTCCATGCATATATTGCACCTTTGAAGGCATGTAAGAATAAGGTGTGTGAAGTTTCTGAATATGCTGTTTTCTTGTCTTCTTTCAGAAAGAATAATGCTCTGGGAAAATGATATCAAAACAAGATATACCCAGGAACAATACCATTCACTTTTTTTTTTCAATACCTTTTCAATAATGGCAATACAAGTATACAGACATGACCCCTCTTCTGTTATATTTTGTATACAATTGCCACATCTCAATCTACATGATGTCAAGACTGCAATTCTGCAAGTCATTCTGTTCTACAAACCTGGGCTCTTAACTAAGGAACAGTGTAGCACTGGCTGTAGAAATTAGCATACACAGAACAAAGCTAACAAATCTCAAGATACTCTTATGCTTGGTGATAGAAGTTGTAAGCAATGTATGAATGTCACTGCTCAAAGAATTTTTTGGAACACTACTTGGTCAACTTTAACTATATCTTCCCAAAACAATTTTTATGAATTACTGTCAAGTTTGAAAACACCCCAGACCTCAAATCTTCAACATGGACCCAATGCAAAGGACAGAGAAGAACTAGGTACAAGATTGCACATCTTTCCATAAGAGAAAACTATGGATTGCTCCTGTATTAAAAATGTATATATATATATTATCCTTGAACAAAGCCCAAATATTTGAATAAAATCTTTAACAATCACCTGCACTGTAGCCAACTCATCATCACCATAGAGGGGTCTTTACAGAAAACATTATCATTGGAACAAAAGCAAAGAGGCTTTTGATTTTTAAGACTTCCTTTAAAAAACAAAATTTATCCTAAAAGTTGCTACTTTTTAAGTTGATAATGCAGATTTTATCACAACAAAGCCAGTGACAATCAAAATTATGTTGAGTGATTTTGACGGCTGTCTTTGTCTTACACTACAGTCAGTTTACATCCAACAACCACTAATTATAAATCTATCAAGGCCATCTCAGTCAAAACAATGATTGGCTACCTTAAATTTTTAAAAATTATTTTACATCCCAACAAAAGCAGACTTTAAAATATTTGAAATGATGAAAGTGGAACCTCACAAAAGAGAAAAATGACTGAAACCTTTAATTTTCTAGTGCATGCATGATATACTATCCTCTACCTGTAAAAAGCAACTTCAGGAACTTCATCATTAATTAAAACCGGTAGTCAAAGAGACAGAATCTAAACAGACACATGGAATGAAAGTTTATTTTGTGAATGTATATCCCCTATATGGATAACCTGAAGAAAAAAAACAATTGAAAAGAAAAAAACTATCATGCATCCAGGGTAACTTCTTTTTTTCACCTAGGAAATTATATAAAAATCCATGTCTATAAAACAAAAACTTACTCAAATGCTCTCTCATTAGCAATATCTGCCCCAATTTGGGGATTTCCCCCTTTTTCTTCTGCACAAACTAGCAAAGGTAAAAATGCCAAAACAGTTCACAAGGTAAGCTGAGGACAACTTGTCATCAGCCAATGTAGCAACAATCATTTAAAGAACGAGATATTTTAATAAAAATCTGTTATGCACTTACCGGAATGATATGAAGTCAGACGGTGTTCAGCTGACGGTGAAGAGTGATACTGAACCCACTAAGGGTCTTGTTACATACAAGTTCTGTAATGATGGTCTGCGCTAGTACTACATATCAACCTAAAACTTAACTTTTTTTTTTTTAAAGGTTGAAAATAATCCAAAATTTCACCAATAAAGAATGGAAATAGCTTGAAACACAACCAGCTAAAAGAAAGGAAAAGTACAATTATTTTATGTTCAACATTAACCCAACTATCCTATTTTTTCTATCCCTGCTCTGTACAGGAAACAGCGTGGTATAAGTAAAATTTATATGGTCATGTTGTTGGCTATATCAAACTGAAACTGGTTAAGCTTCACTTGTTGCATTCCCTAGTTAATATTTAAAAAGCCCTGAGGACCTTCTTTCCAAATTTTAGGCTGTTCCTGCAATTCCCAAGGTCTGCCATTAAATCCCAAGGCCCTGCAGAGTTGTTTTTTTCCCCCATTAATACGCAAGGCCCTGCAGAATTTTTCCCCCATTAAAACAGACGTCTTTGTGACTTCTTTTAAAAACTCAATTCAGGAATAACAGTGGAAATATATGTTGAGGTTTTAATATTCTTCCTTCAAAATCAAATTTAGACGGGCAGTACATGCTTCACTCCCTATCTTTGCTGGCTGAAATCATCCCCAAGATGCCAGTAGCATCTGATAAGAACTACTTATTTCTCAATGTATTTTTATTAGAATGATCAAACAATCCTTATCTTACTCTTAAACTTCACACTAACAAAGATGTGAAACCTTGACCAGGAACTTTTAAAACATTTTAGTTCTAAGTGTATCATTAATGTCTTTTTATGGTTTTGTGCAAAAAAGACAAATTACTGATTTAAACATATATATTTCCTTTCCTTTTCTATTCAGTGCTTGTTCTTCACTTAGATACATAGCATAAGACACATGTGACATGGGTGTTGTTACATCTGCCAATAACAATCTCTGCAATATCTATCAAACACAATTCTTCAGAGCCTATTCAGGGAGAAACCTGCTATGATCCCTGTCACTTACCTCTAACACAGATGCCTTAGCACATGCCTTAGCACAAGTGAAGAGTTATCTTACAACATATTCAGAAACACCAAACTTTTTTCTTCTCAACTCCTGATTCTGGCTGCTTGACACTACTCATACTCACATAACACTTATTATAAATAACAGGACTCTGTGTGAAGTCTTTTTAAAAAAAAAATTTATGTTGGCAAAGTCAAACAGAACTTCCTTTGAATCTATTACTACTGCTAATTCCACTGCTGAAAATAACTCACAATTTTAGTATATTTTTCCAATACAAAATATTTTTTCTATAAAGAAAACATTTGTTAGGGGTTTTTTAAAGCATACTAACTTAAAATACTTCGATATTCCCAGCAAATAATGTTCTAAATAAATGGACTTAACACTACAGAACTACAAAAAGAATATTACAAATAACAATTGGAACATGTAACAGCTTCTTACTGAGTGACAAACTCAGATACCATGATCCTACTAACAAAATTGGGGAGGGGGGAGGGGGGGGGTGGGATGGAAGAACCACAAAAAAAGCACTTTCAGTAAAATATAAATTTGCTGAGCAGAAAATATGAGTGATGGCAAGGAATTTCTTAAGTCATCCCCACTTTTTAAATTTTTTTTCCAGGGAGGAAGAGACACCGCCTTTTTTTTTTTAAACCCCATATTAAGATCTTTCACCATAGATTTCATTGATGCTAGGTCAATAATAAAACATCAATTCGAGTATCTGAAGTCTGATTTGTATTTGTTCTTGAAGTAACAAATATTTAACTCAGCACCCCCTCCTCATCAACCTACCCAATAGTTGGGGGGTGTGTGTGTGCAAATGATTCAACAGGTACATTATCTTTTGGGTTTGTTGTTTTACTGGTCACATTCAGTGAAAATAAGTCATTAAAATAGAGCCTAAAATATAAAAAGTGATCTTTTATCATCCTGAAACTTGAAAATGAGTTTGTCCTGAAACCTGAAGAGTCTATAACTTTCTTTTTTATGTCTCAAAAAGGTCACTAACACTGCTACCAGGCAAATCACTGTCAAATAACATTGAACTACCTTCATTTTAAGTATAAAAACAGTTTTTCAAACAAATACAACATAGGTTTGTGCCAATGAAGAATTTTACGGGATATGACTGTGCTTATTAAATCAAACTAGTTTAACTACATTTATTCTTATTGAATATATTCAATAATCTATTGAATCATCCAGCTACACATTAAAAGTGCATAAAGATAGTTCAGAAATAAACATGTGATAAACAGAAAGACAAGGGGTGGTGGACATTTATCTAAAATTCATAGTCGAAAGGTGGGGTTTGAGAGAGAGAGAGAGAGAGAGAGAGAGTACACACACTTGCATTGCATGCATGCATGTGTCAATGTCTGCGGAAGTGTGTGCATACATGCATGTGTACATATACGCATACTAACATACTGTGTATAAACTCAATCCTTTGTACAAATATTACTGTTGGAATATTAGCAATTGTAGCCATTTCTTGTTGAAAAGAGTACTAGTAACAACTGTGTAGTTTGTGGTCATGTTTATCAGTTTTCAAGTCCACCTACAGACCTGTTAGCTAGACTGAATACTGGAGTAAAACTGTAAGCTATGTCTGTATCTGAAGTCATAAATTTTACTTATTAATAACATCATTACACAAAGAACCTATCAGTTAAAAAGCTTACTCAAAGAGAAAGCAATAAATTTACCCATATTCAAGCTACCAGACAACTCTAGCATGTTGATAGCTGGTAAACATGACCAAAGACTGTACAGGAATTTTTTTTCTTCTGTTACATACAATGGCAGAGTCAGGAAGCCTTTTGCCTGCTGTCATGAAAACTTGTTCCTCTGCTTTCAACCTTTCTTATCAGGTGTCATTCATCTCCTTTTTTTTTAAGGAATCATTTATCAAACAAGACCACATCCCAAGAGTCTTGATGACATACACTGCATCATTTAATATGAAGAGTTCATGGCTTCTTTTATAACGTGTAGATTTTAAAAAAAAAAAAAAAATTTTTTTTTGGGGGGGAAGGTTTTAAAGTTTGTAAGAAGAAAAGGAAATAAAACCAAGGTGGCTTTTAATTAATGACCTACCAGAAATCTAATGAGAAGAGATATTACCGTAACACAGATGATTAAGTCATTCTGGTTTTTTCCCTTTGATTTATACTGAACAAATAGGTCTAGCTTTCTTTGCATCTCAGCAGTAGTTTGCAATAAAAACTCCACATTCTGAAAGAACTTTTACTTCTTTTCTGTGTTTTTTTTAAAAAACAAACACCTCTTGTCCAGTTAGTAACCGGAGTATCTGACATGTTACAATTTGATCATTGAATTTATTGTTACTTGCTACTTTAAAAAAAAGCAAAATTTTCTCTACAGCCAAACAAAAGCTCTTTGTCACACATAATCACCATATCATACACTTTCAAAAGCTAAGTAGCATGTATAAATGAACGAGAACAATTTTTCCTTGATTGTTACAGAATACTTATTTTCAAAAAAGCCTGCACCTCTCAAAAAACTTTAAATTTCACACACACACAAATGACAGACTTCAACAAAGAGGAACAACAGATCTGAAACATACAGCTATCAAAACTTTAGAAATAACATTCTACTCACTATAGCAAACACTTACAAGCTAGAATTTCCCTTTTTTCCGTTCTGATTATTAAAAAAAATTTTTTAAGACAAAATTGAATAAAACAAAACTGCTGCACATTAATTGTGTGTGTGTGTGTGTGTGTGTGTGTGTGTGTGTGTGTGTGTGTGTTGAGTGTGTGTGCGTGTGTGTGTGTGTGTGTGTGTGTGCGCGCGTGCATGCATGTATGCGTGTGTCTGTGTGTGTGTGTGTGTGTGTGTGTGCGTGCATGCATGCATGTATGCGTGCGTGTGTGTCACTGTGTGTGTGCATGTGTGGGTGTTTTGAGGGAGCGAGGTATATTTATAGTGTTCTGAGCTGAGCTACAGCTAAATCCTTGTTCATATAAAACCATAGCAGACAGCAGTTCTTTTATTGTTGCCATGAATCACATGAATACTGCTTCCGTAATTTTGCCCCTTTTACTACAAAACACATCACTATGTAACTGTAAATATCTGGCATTCATTCAAAAGGATCCACTTTATATCTTGACAGATCTCAATCCATCCTCTTTCTTTGAAAATGCAGGTATATGAACAGCCTCAACTACACAAACTTAAAAAAAGCACAAACCACTGCACCCTGCAACTCATAAATTTATGAAACTTTTTTTTAGTCAACTGCGTCTTACTGCTTCTGAGCACAGCCTTATTCACATTTCATTTTTTGGTCAGAGAAAAATATGCTTAGCACATACGAGCTCATGCAAAATACTTGTTTTACCAAGAAAAGGGTGCATTTGAAGAAAACAATATCAATCAGTCTAATTTCAGTTTATGTTCAATGCAAATGAAATAATTGTTTCTCTACCCCTAAAATACTTCTTTACTTTTACTCCTGTTCTATCCACCATTTTTTAATTAATTAATTTATTTATTTATTGTTGGGGGGGGGGGGGGGGGGGGAGCTATCCTGGCTTGTGTGGCATTTGGACTTGTCTTTCTTGCAAGTCTGATGCCCTGTAGATTTGTGTTGCATCATACACATGTCTGCAAATACTTAAAAGAAAACACAAAATCAAACATAATAAAGGCATTTTTACCTTAGTTTGTGCTGTATCATTTCCAAGCCAATGACAAGAGTGTTGCATGCAAATATACTATTTCTATTTGCCAGGTTAATATACCTCAGAGATTTTAATGAAGACTGCAAAAGATTTTAATTTCATTTCCAGTTTCATTTCATTTCCAGTTGCAAATCTATCACACTAAGTTTCCTACCATGTGACTGCTTTCAAGATACAAGTAAAAAAAAAATTATAACAGATTTGAAAATAAAACTTTACTGGCAGGGGAGGATGAAAAACCCCATGTCAAGCCAAGAGTAGATTGAACTATGCATAACATATCTCTTAAATTGTTTGGTTGGTTGATTGGGTTTATGTCCATTGGATGTTTTTAGTCATCTCACTTGATGGGTCCCTTCTGCTCAGGGTTTATATTTTAGAGTGGTTTTTTGGTTGGTTTGGGGTTTTAAGAAAGGGGGGGGGGTGTCTCTCTACACACAAATAAGCAGCAAATTTCCAAGAGGATGGGATAGCCTAGTGGTTAGAACATTGCGCTCGCAATCTGACAACCCAGGTCCGATTCCCATTCAAGGGGATATTTTCCCCTGGAGTTAACATCAGTGCAGACTCCACTCTCCCCAAAAGTCCTTCGGATGAGACTATAAACCAAGGCCCTGTGTGCGAATGCACGCAGAACATCTTGCACACACGTTAAATCCTGTTCCACTTTTCAGAAGAGTAGGCCATTGTGTGCCGGTGGGAACAGATGACAGAATTTACAAAACCACATACACACAGGGACCGGATGTAAAAAAGCACATAAGTGCTTATTCCATTATCCTCAATATAAAAGAATAAAATAAATAAAAAACAAGAGCTCTGCAAGCTATTTTGGTGTCGAAGTCTAAGCTTTATCAATTAGACGCTGCAAATATTTCTGAATAATCCCAACCTCTTCTCTCAATTTAAATACACTAAAATAGCTAATGGCGCTTTTCCACATATTAAGTCTGATCTCTCTTTTGCAGATCTGATACTGACAAACGGAAATCACAAAACTTGAAAACTAATAAGCAACTGATATTATGTGCAATATATTTGTTTCATTAAATCAGAGATCTGCATGGTCTCAAAGGGTTTTATTTTTTATTGTAAAGTCAGTCTTGATACACATTATTTTTCTGCAATCTACTGAACTTTTCTAGTGAGACTCTCTCTCTCTCTCTAAATGCACAGCTTGCACTGTAAACAGGTGTTAGAAGCAAAGTTCCCACAACCAGGTCTATAGGAACAAGGACAATCTTCCAAATCCTGATGACAACTTCACTGTCAAACCAAGTTAATCATCCTAATAATATGTTGAAAACTGTACTAAACCCGACCAAAATAATGTATCATATCTTTCAAATGATGTTTACACGCAACTATGTATGCATCAGAATTTAGCTTTTGAAGTTACAGAATACCCCAAGTCTGACGTCTTCCTGTACAAATAAAACTGCTTAATCCATGTAGTTTATTTTTTAAAAACCACCAAAAAAACACCTAAAACAGAATTTTTTTTTTAAAAGATTGAATTCAAACACATTTTTTTGTCGAACCTAAATTCAGTAAGCCTAAGGTTTAAACATGGATAATGAAAGTTTCGACAGATCTGGGCGACCCAACCCACACCGGATAGACAAAGGTCCACTGCAAGACATCCGGTATCTATCAGACCAACTATGATCAAACGCTGGCAGTGGGTCAACAACTTTCATTATCGCATATTCCACAATGCAATCGAGGCAGGAGAATTGTCCAGTAGACGAGTCCCTGGACGCCATTTTGAATTTAGTTGAAAGAGATTTGGTGAAGTAGTTTACTTGCTGTGAATTTTCAAAATTTTTCGCTTTTTATAGCTTTATTTAAAGAAATTTTGGGGGGTGGGGACATAAGCAAATGGCAAACCTATACAGCTTCTAGAATTCATTTTCAAGTGTGTTTTGGCAAGCTAAACTTGTGAAACAATTTGAAGACAAATCTGAAGTCGATCATGACTTTGCTATGAGCAATGACCTAGTTATGAACAATGACTCTTTGCTCACTGTTTTTTTTCTCCTGTACCAGTTACTACATATGGAAAACTACTGTTTTGGGTGTGATAACTGAAATTTTTTTCATCAATCTTATGCAGAACTTGGTAATTGGTAATGGAAAAGAGTTATCTTCTATTGACTTTTTTTTTAGCGCACTTGTCTTGCAGACTTACTTATCTTGGCAGAATATGCTCACTATCATATAGCACAAAGTCTTTAAGTTAAGGTGTCATGAGATTAAAAGAATTGATTCCAACTTGTACATTATCAAATATTTGTTCTCAATTAAACCCTTTTTAAAACCAAACAGTTTTGTTAGTGTCTTAAGAAATGTCTGATATGAAGCAGAAATTTACTTAAAATTCATAACTTGTTTTTCCTACCAGTAAAAAAAAAAAGTTCACTTTCTTTCCAATTAAACTCACTATATATGAATGAGGAATACCCTGATCATTTGTAATTTTGATAAAAAATGAAATAAAGAGCTCTACAAAGAAACATAATGCCCCAACAATTTTGAAATACTAAATCTCTGAGATTTATTTCCCTGGCTCTTAATGCTACAAAAAGGAAAAGGAAAAAGGCAAACACCCACCTGCAGGATCCATACTTTGTGATGTTCCTGGAACTGGGTTGGCATATGGATTTGAAGCACCTGAAGATCCTTGACGTGAACGAGGAAAACCATGTTGTGAAGCTGAGCCTGATGCCGATGAAAAACCAGGGAAGACAGGATTGGAAGGAAAGCCAGCAGGATTTTGATGCATCATCATGGGATAGATATTGGAGCTGGAATTACTGGAATCACTCTGCCCATCACCACTCTGAGACCAACCTGCGCCAAATCCAACCACCTCATCAAAATTTTCTGTAAACACAGCTCACCTTTTTTCCTTTCATATTAAGTACACTACTTTGCCAAAATTAAAATTGTATCCAACACTGAGTATGCATAAAATGCCACAAGTTTTGTATTTGTAATAAATCACATTTAAACAAACAGACCACAAAAACCCCTCAATGTTCTAAACAACCCTAAATCTCCAAGCTCTGACAAAGCACAAATAAAAACAAAATGATAACATGTAAAACTTCCTTCATTCTCTTGTTCAGATTTAACAAAACTTTGTCATCATATGCTCAGACAGCAACTACTGTTGTCTGTCATATCACTATAGTATCAGCAATTTTGTACTTTCATTAGCAATATATGGCATTTGCTACAAATCATATCAATTGATCAGTACTTTGCAAACAGATTATTTAATTAAAAAAACAACTTTAAACCCCCATAGGAATCCACACCTTCCACTAATCCACCTAATTCCTATGCTATGTTAAGATAATGCTTGGGTCCAAAAGGTAATAATAAAAAGTAGGCTACAAAATATATTAAAAGAAAATTATTATGTATAGCTTTCTTGCTAAACAAACAATTCACAGTCACAAGTGCATTATTTAAAATGACTTGCTCACTGAAAGAAGTGCCCAAAAAAACAATTTAGACTTGATTTTTTTTAATCCAAAAATTACAACTTTGAGTAGTTTTAAAACAAAACAAAATTATAACCCAACCTGTATCAGGACCTCCGTGGGCATCTTCGCCTGGTTCCTGCTTGATCCACACTGGCTGACCTGCTGAATCACTGAACGCCCTTCGGCCAACTCTTCCCTGATTCCCTGAATGACTTTGCACATCAGGAAAATTGGATGCTGAATCACCCCCATCTACCTGTGATGTTAATGATAACAGTTCATCAGATGAAATCTGTTCCAACTTTACTTCCCCTATATTGATATTTTCCTGAGATGTTCCTTGGGAAGTCACTGTAGCTGAGGGTCTTCCTGAATGCTGCCTGTTCCTTTGTGGAGATGACAATGGATTTGTGCTGCTCTGATTCTGATGTAATGACCCATCAGTTCGTTTGCTTTCCAAACCTGATGAAGCCATGTGTTTTGCAGCTCTGGACGGTATTGTGCCAAAGTTTGTGCTCCCTGGAGTATCATCTTTTGATTGGTCTACAATCATAATGTCATCATCAGAGTCTCTGTCATCTACACTTGCTCTGTGTGAGGTGTCTTTTTTTTGGTCTGCCTTTTCCTGTGGCTGTGCATGAAAACTGTTGCTGACAAATGTGACGGAATTCTCATCGTTTTTGCTGACTCTTTCATGCAAAATATAATCTACTTTCTCTCCTGTATCAATGTTGAGGTAAATGTGTCCCACTAGTTCCACTCCCCTTTGAAACTCAACATATCCATTACACAATGACTGCAAAAACTTGGTCAGTGAACTTATGAACTTGGAAGAAGAATCAGAATCCATCGTGATGTCTGCACCTGGAGATGAAAAAACAAAAAGATGAAAAATTTTGCAAAGCAACTATAAGCATTTAAATTATACACATGCGCAACACTTCTGATTAAGAACCTGTCATACCTTACAAAAATTATCAGTTTATCTACAGAAAAGATAGGTTTTCTGGCAAGTCCGAAGTCAGGAATGATGAAATTGGCAACTATTCAGTACATTTTTCTCAGCCAAATTGAATTTTTACAGAAAACTTGTCATCCCTCATCTGGGAATGACACCATAGAAAAAACATCAATGGTGTGTATTTACTTTTTCTATGCTATGATTGAATTTTTCCAGAAAACGTCTTATCTCTCATCTGGGAGTGACACCAAAAAAAACCCCCATCAATGGTCTGTATTCACTAATTCTATGCTCATAGGTACCCCACATGCAAGACAATATGCACCTGTAGACAAGGTAACATCAACATATATCAGTATAAACTCCAGAAATAGACAATTGCTTAGTATTGTTAATACATTTGGAAGTTTATTGTAGAATTAATGAATAATTACAGAAAACTTTGTCATAGAATCAATGAGTTATATTTTTTGTTGCTGCTTTTTGGTAGGAGCATCTTATTTGAAGTTAATTATTTCGTACTAGGCATAACAGGTCAACCACTACGAAGGTGTCGTGGTTACGTGCCTAACATTTAAAAAAACTCAACGATAATGAAGGTTTTGTTTTGTTTTTTCAGCAATACTTTCCAGGATTGCAGTATACCAACTTGGATTTCTGTTCACTGATTTTTTTTATTATTATCACAGGTTTGTGCAGCAGAGAATTTAGATATTTTACTCATGTTCTCTGTGATTGTATGTAAAATATATCTTCTAGGTAGGCGTATAATTCTTTGTGTTTTTTTCAGGTGCTCAGCTCAGACAAGGAGATGAAGGAGGTTGAACTGAAGTTTCTGAAGTCCAAGAGAACCTACTACATCTGGCCTCCAACAGATGACATTGCCTGGGTTCCCATGGAAGACACCTGTCCAGTTGGAAACCCTGACATAACTGCCAGGCAGCACTACTATTTTGATTGAAACTGACACCTGCACAGTTGCTTAAAAAATTGTACTATTTATAGAGTGGCCCTGACAAGTCTCTAAATCCGATAACTCCCCTGGGACTCTAATATAATCTCAAACAAAAACAAGGAGGGGGAGGATGGGGGTTGACATACCACTATAAAAATATTATCTCAACAAAAACAAGGGAAGGATGGGGGTTGATATGCTGCACTAACAACACATTTATTGTGCAGCAAAAATGTATTATTTATAATAGGCCTATATGTGCTTCATACTCTGTTCAGATGGAGAATGAGAGAGGCAAGAGGATAGGCTGAGTTAAGTCCTGGGGCATGTGCAAATGTGCCATAGGCTAGACCTTGGCCTGGCCAAATCAAATAGGGCCTAGGCTAAGCCTAGGCCTAGGGCCCCCTAGCCTTCAACGCATGCGCGCATTCACAAAGACGCCAATATGCAGACTAGGCCCAGGCTAGTTCTTTCTTCACGATATTACAAAAATATACATCCAACTGTTCTAGTCAACACAGCGGTGCCTGTAATCGTCAGGCACCATTTGCATGATATAACGAAGGTCAAATGATCACATTTAGTACCACAAAAGGAGACAATACAAATAACCACATTCAAACCTAAGCAATATGGCGGACAACAAAGATGGTTCCGAGAAAGAGAAGGGCCTAGGCCTAGGAGTAATAGTTAATATGCATAGGCCTTGTCGGTTAAAGAGTGACCTGTTCCGATTAAAAAAAAACCTCACCTGATTTGATTTTGCAATTAAGGGCACAAACAAGCAAACTGTAACACCTGAAACTAAACTAATTTCTCACTCAAAAAAGAATGATTTCTTGCGGCCATCTAATCGTACCCGACATGCCTTACTAAGCCTAACAGGAAGCTGTGCGGATTGGTTGACGGCTTGGTTGACCTGTTTTGAGCAGAGGTCATTGCATCGGCCTGGGAGCCTGCGGCCACAGTCTGTAGAAAGCTAGGCCTACTAGGATAGGTCTTGACCTATTGCCTAATAAAATTAATTTGTGGTTCCACTGGGCACCAAGCCAAGATGCACTTGTGGGACATGGAAGTCTCTGTCATTGAGAATAATTTTACTTACACACGCACATTGTGCTGACGTGATCTGCTGGCCCAGGTTCGAATCTCGTTCAAGAGGATTTTTTTCTCTGGAGTTAACATCAGTGCCCACTCCACTTTCTCCATAAGTCCTTCAGATGAGACTATAAACCAAGGTGCAGTGTGCGAACAAACGCAAAACATCTTGCGCACACGTTCCACTTTTCGGAAGAGTAGGCCATTGTGTGCCGATGAGAACGGATGACAAAATTAACAAAACTGCATACACACGGGGACTGGATGTAAAAAGCACGTGAGTGCTTATTCCATTATCCTCGAAATAATAGAATAATGAATGAATCTCTCTCTCTCTCTCTCTCTCTCTCTCTCTCTCTCTCTCTCTCTCTCTCTCTCTCTCTCTCTCTCTCTCTCTCTCTCCTCTCTCTCTCTCTCTCTCTCTCTCTTCTATCTCTCTCTCTCTCTCTCTCTCTCTAAAGTCCTTCCCATGAGACTATAAACCGAGGTCTGTGCGAACGCACGCAGAACATATTGCACACACGTTAAATCCTGTTCCACTTTTCATAAGAGTAGGCCATCGTGTGCCGGTAGGAACAGATGACAAAATTTACAAAACCGCGTACACACGGGGACTGGATGTATAAAAGCACATAAGTGCTTATTCCATTATCCTGGATATAAAAGAATAAAATAAAAATAAATAAATAAAAAATAAATATCTCTGTCTCGCAATTGTAAGAATGAAATTGTTTGAATATGGCTTTGAATTTGTTTGAATTAATCAAGGTGTTGTGTAAGGATTCAAAAGAAGAAGAGATTCATTTTGTACTTTCTTGTCCAGAATTAAAATATATTAGAGAACAATTTATTCCAGCAATATAGCTCAGGTATCCATATCTGTTTAAACTCATTATTGTTAATGCCAGCAACAAATGAAACAATTGTTAAGAGATTACGCATACTATTGTTAAGAAATTAAGCATATATTTGTACAAAGCCTTTAAAGGCGAAGGGAGTGTGTAACAAATTGCTAATGGGGATGTGTCTTGCCAATATTGTCTTGTACAACCTCCTTCTAAGGGGCAATGGCCTTTATGAATAAATATGGAAATATCTCTCTCTCTCTCTCTCTCTCTCTCTCTCTCTCTCTCTCTCTCTCTCTTCTCTCTCTCTTCTCTCTCTCTTATTATACAATCCTCAATAGACTATGCTTCTACCCTGTGGGATTCTGTTTTTGCAAACACAATGAAACCTTACTGAGTCTGTATGAACAAGACCTTGAACCCGGGTCAGCAGATCAGAGTGCAATGGGCATCACTCTAACCAACTAGGCTATCCCAACACTCTTTGCTCCCAACACCTGGGATGTTGAGTGTGATGGCTGGAGTGTCTGTCTGCCAGTCCTTAAAGTCCTGGAGGGATTCATTTGGTTGGTTGGTTGGTTGGTTTCTGACAGAGGAATGTGGTGTTTCCCCCACAAGAGCCTTGATGGGGGTGGTTATTGCTCTGTTGCTTCAGTCCATTCTTCATGGGGGCTTTCAGTTTAGGAAAGAGGGGATGTGAGAGGAGTCTCTTTAGCTTATCATTTTAACTCATTTTTTCTTGCTGCGAAAGGTCAGTGAAAGTAGGTCTGCTGTTTTCTCCTTTACTGAGACTAGATTAGTGTTTTGACAATTTTTTTTTTTTTTTTTGGAGACAAGATTTTCAGTTTTTCCATTGTGCAGTACCAATTGATGAGATCACATTCCTTGGCTAAGTGGGAATCTATTGCTATTGTGATGGACATGGATTGAGCATGCATTACTCTGTCTGTCTGTGTGTCTGTCTGTCTGTTTGTCTTGTGGGGTAGTCTTTTGTTTTTTTCTTAGGTGTTCCCCTTCTTCTGGGCTTGTGGTGGTTCTTCTATGTTCCATCTTCATCGATTTCCGTTCGTCATTTGCTGTAAGCCTGTAGATGCTGTCAGTCTTCAGGGCCTCCCGTGCATGATCTTTCCCATCTCTCTCTCTCTCTCTCTCTCTCTCTCTCTCTCTCTCTCTCTCTCTCTCTCTCTCTCTCTCTGTCCTCGGTAGGCTTATGTCGGTCTGGTATGGGCGTCTGGCCTAGTACAGGCCTGATCCTGGTGCATTGGTCATGTCCAGTGGCTGGATCTGTGCTGGGCCGTTGCACAGCCGCTGAAGGAGTTGGTCACTCTCGCAGTAGCAGCACCTCTCTCTTAATTCTCAGCGCTGTCTCAGCCTCTGGATCGGGTGTCCGCTGAGCTGTGAACATTCTCTCACTCTTTCGTTCTTCTAGACTTGCATATACTTTTAATTCATAATAAAGCTAATATTCCCACCTCATCATCTATCCTTCCTCTCCTTTCTTGTGCTTTTGTTTTGTGAAGTTCTTTTTGTGTTCTGATTTCCACATTATTTGGATTTTTTTAAAAAACATTCCCTGTTTTTCATCTTGCATCAATTGTATGCTCTCTATCCGTGTTTTTCATCTGGCATCAATGGTATGCTCTCTCTCTCTCTCTCTCTCTCTCTCTCTCTCTCTCTCTCTCTCTCTCTCTCTCTCTCTCTCTCTCTCTCTCTCTCTCTCTCTCTCCTCTCTCAATGACTGTATAGGTTTAGATTTCTTCTTTTTTTATTCTTGTTTTTATTGTGTGGATGTATGGGTATTAAATTTATTTCATTATCATGACATACAATTTGAAACGAATATAATCTAAAATGAGCGTTGATGGGATCGCATACTGTTTTGGGAATTATATATTGGATATTATCTCTGAAATACACACACACACGCTCTCTGTCTCTCTCTCTCACCTTTTATCGTCTTGCTTATAGTTATAGTGTATCCTGATGAAGGATTCATATTTTATATTTTCAATACTTTATTGGACTTGCCTCTGTACTTAAGTTTTAATGAGTGCCCTATTTCAATATCTTATAATTATGTGTAACAAGTATGTGTACCATTTTGACAATGTGTAGATGTTTATCTTTATGACTTATTAAGTTTGGTTGTGTTATTTTTCTTGGCTCTGTTGTTGTTCTTGTTGTTGTTGTTTGTCTGTTTTTCTCTTTTTTATCTTCTTCTGTTGGTTTGGTTTTTCTTTCTCTTTTGTTTGTTTGTTTGTTTTGGTTAGGTTTTTTTTGGGAGGTGGGGGTGGGGGGGTATTTTTAGGGTTTTCTTTTATTTGCTTGCTTTGGGGGGGGGGGGGGGGTTGTTGGGGGGGAGCTGTTTTGAAAAGGGTTATTTCCCCTTGTTTTTATTGTGAGACTGTATAAGTATTGGGTTATTATTATTAAGATGTATCCCTAACGGGCGGGGACTGGATGTAAAAAAGCACATGTGTGCTTATTCATTATCCTCGAAATAAAAGAATTTGTCATTGTCATTGTCTCTCTCTCTTGACAATTCTAATTTTAAGATATTTAGGTATGTCTGTCTTTCCAAACGTTGTTTAACTAAATCATCTTTTGCTTGGCCATACCAATTCTAGCTTTGACGTCTTGTGGATGGGAAGCCATTATTTTCTATTACAGAGCCTAACTATTTGAAATTTTGAACATATTCCAGATCGGTTACGTTGATTTTGATATTCTGAGGGGTTGTCTGTACACCACTAACCGGGACAGGGGGGGGGGGGGGGGGGGGTACTAGCGCTGCCTTCTGTATCAACTCTGTTGAGAATTCTTCTCATGCTTGTAATAACATTGGCCATGAGTTCTGTATCCTTGGCATACCTGAAGGTTTGTGATGTTTCTGCCTCCTATATTAATGCCTATGTCATCTATGTCCGCATTTCTTATGATTATTTCTGTACATATGCTGAAAAGAGGATAATATCATGTAAGAAAAGAAAACTGTATTTGATCTGGCAGCCTCTGGTGCTGATCTCATGGTGACCTCAGTTTCTGTCATGTTTCTATACACTTTCCGTCCTTGTTTTAAGTTTATGTCAAAAGCCTCTGGGATCTGGCTGGGTTGCTAGTCAGTCTCACTCAGTCTGGTTCTGCAACTAAGCCACTGATATTGTTGTTATCCTGTGTGCTGGATCAGAACAATGAACACAACCAAAGCCTAATAGCAGGCCCTTCTTGTTAAGTCTAAGGTGGCCGCACATTAAGTTTCATGTAATCTTCTGGCCCTGGATACACCTTGAGTCTGGGAATGGGGGGGGGGGGTGGGGGGAGGAATGATATGAGTAATGCCGGAACAGCAGGTGCTTCAGCCATAAAAAAAAAAGAGGCAGGACACACACACACACACACACACACACACACACACCCCCCACACACACACACACACACACACACATATATATATATATATATATATATATATATATATATATATATATATATATATATATATATATATATATTATATATATCCAAATCTTTGGCAATAATAATTTTTATGATGAGAATGTAGTTGTAACTGGTTAACCTGCACTTATTTTTCTCCACTACGCCTATATTATTTTCTCTGTCTATGTATACATTGCTACGCCAGGTTAAGACTCAAGTAAGCTAATCCCTTCTACTACTACTACTACTACTACTACTACTACTACTATACTATGGATAAATGCAGGTGTAGATCTTGTTTGAGCTTTATGATGAGTTGGGGATGAGGAGACATTTAAAATGTAGATTTTTTTTTCAGAATCACCTTTCTTGGAACTCAACACAATTCAGAATCATGACAGAAGCATCTTTTGAGTCTAGGTATGATGGAGGGGAATGATATCAGAATGTGTAGTGAAAAATCAGAAAAGTAATCTGTTCTGGTAAAAAGTACATTCAGACTTTATTACAGATAATATGAAAGATCTCCGACTCAAGGGAATTCATAATGGCTGTGTAGGTTTTGGTCTAATGGGTGTCTGTGGGTAGCAGCCTTTGGTTTGTTCCCTCCCCCCCCCCCCCTCTCCCCCCTTTGGTCATCAGTAGCTATAACAAATTTTTTATATGTGTACAAAAGGCCTAGGCGCCTGTTTTCAAGATTCAGAGATCTGTACGAATTGTTCTTTAGAATGGGAGAGAATGTGTTTGTTATGTAAATAAATGCTACACAATACCACTCCACACAATAAGCAAAGATTGACTGTAATATGATAAAATGATATTGGAATCCTGGCATGAAGATCATTTGCTAAATATAATTTACTGAGAAAAAATATGATTTACAATAATTTGAATAATTTACTGACAAAATTATAAATATGATTTACTAACACAGTGACAAGTACATCACTACATCATAGTGCATGAATTTGTATGAATGGTATTCATGGTTGTTGAGAAAAGCTATTGTTGGTATGTGTCAGCATGATGGTATAGTGTACTGTTCAGTGTTTGACAGACGACTTTCTTAGTTTTAGTCAAGCAGTATTATACTCGTATTAGGCCTAGTTATTCCTCAAGGCCTGTTGTATGCATTTTCTTTAGTTCAACCCCCTGGCTTGCTTCTCTTTAGAAAGAAAGCTGTTATGGACTTACCTGTTCCCCTCCCCACATCTTAAGTGACCCAGCTTGTTAGTCTGATTGTATTGATCACAAAACCCAAGATCTTGTGGTATGGGCCTGTGCATGACACTCTGTTGTACTTGTTGAGTGGTCACTTATCACCTCACCCTCTTGGATTGTGCTGTCACACATGTCTTATGGGACAAGTTGTGGTTTGTAAACACTTTACAAGGCTGGTGACAGAGCATTTTCCCTTCTTGTCAAGTGCTCAGAATCCCTTTCAAGTAGCTACAATATTAAACACACACACACAACACACACACACACAGAGTAACACAGGGGACTGGATAGCCTGGTGGTTAGAGATCTGCTGACCCGGATTCGAATCTAGGGATTTTTCCTCTGGACTTAACATAAGTGCCAACTCTACCACCCCAAAAGTCCTGTGGATGAGACTATAAACCGAAGGAACGCAGAACGTCTTGTGCACACGTTAAAACCTGTTACGCTGTTCGGAAGAGTAGGCCATTGTGTGCCAGAGGGAACAGATGACAAAATTTACAGAACTGCATACACATGGGGACTGGATGTAAAAAAGCATACAAGTGCTTATTCCATTATCTTGAAATAAAAGAACAAATAGATAAACACATACTCATACCAAAAAACAACAACAAACAAACAAAAACTACAGTACTGTTGAATGCAAAAGAATAGAGCATAATCCAATACAAATTACAATGCATAGCAATAGAATACAGTGCAAGTGCTTTAGTTTACATTAATAAAATGGTGTACAATAGAATGAGTGCTTTGCAATAGAATACAGCTGAACAATTGAACATTGCTATACAAAACAGTAGAATGCAATATGCCTACTGTTCATTGCAAAACATTTTTTTAAGCTGTGGCCCATCATTCACCTGGTAGTGGCAAACAGTGACGTGTTTAGCTACTTTCAAGACTGACATTGGACGTGCACTTATCACTATATCAGTGTTTTGAAATAAATATGAATATGAAAAGTAAAAGTTAACCTATGGTGAAGTCTACATGTTAGCACATACTGTATGGTTGGATACAATTTATATTCTCTCAAAGCATGTATTATATTTATAATGTTCAGATGCTGAATAACATTGCTTAATAGTTATCATGTACCAGGTATGGTGACGTATACATGTGAAAAACCAGTGCAAGAGGAAGATGCCATGGGACAAAGTGGAAGAGGCTGCCATTTTGCTGGTTGTATGGACAGAAATGTCATCTTCATGTGCGAAAATGGTGAACAGAGGAATAGAAGAAGTGTTCAAAGTAAGTGTATGTGTCTGCAGTACTAACACATTAATAAAAAAGATGGGGGGGGGGGGGGGGGATGGGGGCTAGTACTGTATGATCCAATGAAAATGACATTCTTGAAATGGTGACTGTGTATTCAAACACTAAATAGAAATTCTGAAATCCATTTATTTCATTTCATACTTATGGAAATAGCCGTAATATTAATGTGATATGGTTGCCACAATAACCTCTGACATTTCCAGTTTCTGTACTGCACACATTGTTGATTTGACAGTGGAAAGTGTGTGTGTGTTGTGTGTGTGTGTGTGTGTGTGTGTGTGTGTGTGTGGTGATTGCTTTGGTTGCCGTCCTATGCTGGATAACTCCGCTGATACTTTAATATGGAGATATAGATAGATAGATAGATAGATAGATAGATACATACATACATACATACATACATACATACATACATACATACATACATACATACATACATATGTGTGTGACATACATACATAATACATACATACAGAATCATACTCAACTACATACATACACACAAAGCCACCCTTGTGTGTGTGAGAGACAGACTTACAGACACAGATATCTTAACTTTCAGCAGTTTTGTTTCAGTTGCACACACAGGTAAAATGCCGCACGTCATTCATCCAGGACGTGTTTTGAGTAAGCTTGGGAGTATTTTAAGTGCAAGAAGAGGATTAGCCTAATATTATATTATTAACATGAAAAATACCCCCTTCTAATTTTTACCTTTTAGTTCCAGATCAGTATGACTCAGACTGTATCAAATTTAACATCAAACACACACACACACACACACACACACACACACACACACACACACTCTCTCTCTCTCTCTTCTCTCTCTCTCTCTCTCTCTCTCTTCTCTCTTTCTCTCTCTCTTTTACCCTCTCTCACCCTGTCCAGTCTCCCTTTTACTTTTATAGTTTTAGTTGTTTATTTGTTTCTTTTTTTTTATAGCCTACATGACATATTTATCACCACTAGACTAGGGTTAAAAACGTGGCTGTGAATGTAATGTTACTGCTTTAGAATCACAGTATGAACAAAGTAAACAATGCTGATTTTGAGTACATTGCTTGATGCACAGTGTGTTTGGCTATTATTAGGGTGGGGTTTTTTTTCTTATTCAGTGGCAATTTTTCATTTCATTCTGTCTTAATCTTTTGGTTGTTTGGTACTGTTTTTCCATAGTTCAGAAAAGGATGTTTAAACCATGGAACTAATAATCACAAGTCGAAACATACCAGTTTTCTCTTTGCTGCGCTGGCCTACAGTCCTTCTCTAGGCCTGGGCCCTAGGGGCCTCGCTGACGAGATTTTTCAATTTGAGCACAGCTGTGCTGTGAATAAGGAGAACAAGGGAGAGCAAGGGAGAGTCTACAAGATCACCAAGAAAGTATGCAACAAATTTAAGAGGAGCGCTGGGGGACCAATCAGGGACAGACAAGGGAAACTGTTGACAACAGAGAAAGAGCAAGAAGAAAGATGGGCTGAACACTTCCAGGAAGTTCTCAACCGACCACCACCTGACGAGACAGCCGACATCCCAGAAGCTACAAAAGACTCAGACATTGACGTCAACCCCCCCAACAAAGGAAGAGATAGTGGCTGCCATCAAGACCCTCAAGAACGGCAAGTCACCAGGCCAGGACAACCTTGGTGCTGAACTGTTCAAGGCAGATTCTGAACTAGCAGCTGACATACTGCAACCACTGTTCACAGCTGCATGGAAGAACGAGAAAGTACCTGATGATTGGACCAAGGGAGTGATAGTCAAAATCCCCAAGAAAGGAACCCTGAGCGACTGCAACAACTGGAGGGGAATCACTCTTTTGTCTGTGCCAAGCAAGATACTGGCCAAGGTCATCTTCAGAAGAATATCAGATGCTGTGGACGATGCTTTGAGGAAGGAACAAGCAGGGTTCAGGAAGCAACGAGGATGTATAGACCAGATATTCACGCTCAGAAACATTATCATACAATGCACAGAGTGGCAAAGACAACTGTATGTGAATTTTGTGGACTTCGAAAAGGCATTTGACAGCATACACAGAGACAGCCTTTGGAGTATTCTTCGACACTATGGCATCCCATCGAAACTGGTACACCTTATCAAAAGCTTCTATGACAACTTCAGATGCTCTGTGGGCCATAGCAACACTGTCTTCGAAGTCAAGACTGGAGTAAGACAAGGATGTGTGATGTCAGCAGTTCTCTTCAATCTGGCCATTGATTGGGTGATGAGGAAGACGACAGAAGACACCCCAAGAGGGATTCGCTAGAGCCTGTTCTCAACACTAGACGACCTTGACTTTGCGGATGACCTGGCGCTGCTGTCCCACACACACCAACATATCCAGGAGAAGACCAGCAGACTCCAAACATTCGGACAGCAAGTGGGGCTTCGTATTAGCACCAAGAAAACAGAGACAATGTCGCTCAATGTGAACACACCAGCCCCTGTGAAAGTGAATGGAACTGACCTGCGCCAGACAGACAAGTTCACATACCTTGGCAGCAGCATCAAACCAGAGGGCGGCACAAAAGAAGACATCCACAACAGACTGGGTAAGGCCAGGAATGTGTTTAGGGAGATGAACAATATCTGGAGATCAACTTAGTACAGCACCAACACCAAGCTGAAGCTATACCAGAGCTGTGTTATGTCTACGCTCCTGTACGGTTCTGAGTGCAGGAGGATGACGGAAGTGGATCTTACCAAACTTCCATCCTTCCACACCATATGCCTGCGAAGAATTCTCCAGATCTTTTGGCCAGAGAAGATCTACTACGGAGATGCAGGCAAGAAGACATGGGAACCATCATCACCAGACGACGGTGGAAGTGGATTGGGCACATCCTCCGAAGAGACCCACAGTCAATCACAAGAACAGCATTGCACTGGACCCCAGAAGGAAGGAGAAAGAAAGGAAGACCAAAAGCAACATGGAGAAGAACTGTAGGAAGTGAGATGAAGGCCATGCAGCACTCTTGGGGATCAGTGACTAGGTTGGCCCAGAATAGGCAGGAGTGGAAGCGCTTTGTTGCTGCCCTACACACTGCTGGGTGTAATGGCCAATGATGATGATGATGTGCTGTGAATGGCTGCTATTCTTTCTCCTCTGCAGTTTACAAACTGGCAGACAGTGAAACAGTCGCATTTGAGAATGGGAAAACAATGAGACATGTAGCCAAATCTATTCTTTATTTGAGGAGATTACTGCCCAAATTTCTTGAAGAATATACAGAAACGAGTTCAGCACATGGCAAGCCAGAAGTGCTGGCACTTTGTATATTTTCCATGGCTCGACATGGTCGGTTCAGTTGACTTTGAAGTGTGTGTGTGAATGCCTGCATGTGTGTAAGTGTGGGATTGAAATAAAGAAGCAGAATTTGAAAGAGGCGCTGTGAGTGTATTGTTATCAGTTTTAGTACCAGGTAACTATCTGCATCTTTGATAAGGCAAGGAGACTTTGTTCACAGCAGATAAAGTTTAAGGGATAGTGTCTTACTTCACTTTGCTAGTTGTTTGTGAAAAACATCTTGAAATCAGAAGCACTTGCTTCAGTTTTCACCTTGCTTGGTATTTCAAGACAGGGAGACTTTCATCACACCAGGACTTGGAAGTTTTACTTTGTGAGGATTTTAATTCATTGTGGTATATCGTTGCTCACGTGAGTTTGAGAGAAGTTTATCAAAGTTAAGGTGTATGCAGGTTGATACTATACTTTTGACACTCTGCAGTGTGTTAGTCCCTAAATTTTGGATTTAAAGGCCCAAATTTTGCTTCCATCAAGTCTGTAGGAACCCTGGGTAGCAAATAAAGAATTATAATTTTTCTCCCGTTGCAGGACGGGATAGCTCAGTGGTCGGAGCACTCGCTTTCCCCCAGCCAAGTTAAGCAGCGTCGAGCGTGGTTACCAGTGGATGGGTGACCGTTTGAGCACCTTGGCTTCAGTCCCCCAGTTCACCCAGCTGTAAATGGGTACCTGCCCTCTTTAGGGTCAGGGAAGGTAAAGCAGCGAGGGAGAGGAGATGGGCGCCGCCCTCAATATGCTGGCCCTAAAGAAGTGAGGTCTCTGACGCTTCGCTCCCCTACGACCTTATAGGTTATGGGACTCCTTTACCTTTACCTTTACCGAATTTTTCTCTCTACTTCTAGCTTTATTCCTTTTACATTTGACACGGTCAGTTTATTTGAATGTGATAATATTATTATTTAGTTCATTATGACTTGGACTTAGTGTTGGCCCTCATATTGAAGGCCCTTGTAGTTGGCTGCTCTAAACCTTTACAGACAACCTTGCCTTGCCATTGGTATTTACTCAATAATGCAGGTAGACTGAATACTTTGAGTTCTAAGGATTCACATTTGTTTGGTTGGGGTTTTTTTTCTTCAGAGAACAGCTGATAATAAACATTTATGAAAACAATACCCAAGAACGTTGAAGACCTTCACAAACTCAGCAAAGTAAGTTGTTGGCATTTTGTTTTTGTTTTTGATCTGTTTTTCTCTGAAGTATTAATTCAATACATTTTTTGACACATTACAGATATTAGTTAATAATAGGCTAGTTATCGAGTTCAGACTTCAATTTTGGGATGGGTTGGCCTGAGGGTTGAGATGTTCACCTGCCTAACATTGTAACAAGTAAACTGAGAGGTTATTGATTTGATTTCCAGCCTTTTCCTTTCTTCCTAGTTTGGCGAGAAATTGAACTGAATGTCAAAGTCTTCGGATGAGACTGTAAAGTGAAGCCCCGTGTGCAAATGCATGCAGAACATCTTGCACACATGTTAAAATCCCCTTCCACCTTTTGGAGAGTAGGCCATTTCATGACGGTAGGAACAGATGACAAAATTTCAAAACCATATACATAGTCGTACAGATGTTGTGTTTAGACATCTCTGAAGTTGGAATGCAGCTACCTAAATGGTAGGGGGAAGGGGGGGGCGGGTAGGAAGGGGAACAGTTGCATATGCAAAAATCTCACGATTGGTGAACCTTATAGCTCTAGCCCAGGAATGAAAATAAAAAATGAAGAAAATACATAAGCAGATAAGAAAAGAAAAAAAAAAGTGTGATGCTACTATTGTGGCAACACTCTCTGCAAGGAGAGCAGCCCAAATTTCACGCCGAGAACTGCCGTGACTTAAAGTGGTATACAATACAGTGCAGTCTCCCCTGGGCTTGTAATGTAACTCTGCATGATGGGTTTTTTTTCGGCTGGCCTCGGCCAAGACATTCTAACTTCAGAGCAGTTTACAACAAACTCTGCATGCACATACTTGTCAGATTTGCTTTGAGGAGGGAAAAAAGGCAAGAGAACGGACTGAGAAGGCAGAAAATAAAACAGAAAGAGGGATTGGGGTGGGGATGGGGTTAGAAAAGGAAAAGGAGGGATAGAAAAGGGGACATTTCTAACCCAGCATTTCCAAAAGATGGGGATGCTATGTATACTGAAAAAGCCTCCAGGAGGAAGTGAGTTTGCTGTTCTTTGGGGGGTTGGTTTTTTTGTACGCTGGAAGTGTAAGCTACCGTGTGTGTTGTGTGTGTGTGTGTGTGTGTGTGTGTGTGTGTGTGTGTGTTGTGTGTGTGCGTGTGTGTGTGTGTGTGCGCGTGCATGCATGTGTTTGTGTATGTGTGCGTGTGTGTGTGTGTGTGTGTGTGTGTGTGTGTGTGTGTGTGTGTGTGTGTGTGTGTGTGTGTGTGTGTGTGTGTGTGTGTGTGTGTGATATTCAGAATTCAGATTCTAGTATTTTATAACTGTGAAACTGAAAGTCATGTAGACTTAGTTGACATGATTGAAACAAATATTATAGCTGATAGAAAAATGTTGTTGTTATTTTCTCCCTTCATATCGATCAACACTTTGCCCTCCTGAAGTTGGAATGCAGTTACCTGAATGCCATAATGCTGGGTAAAAATGATCCCATACACAAACTCTCACGATTGGTGAACCTTGGAAGTCTAGCCAAGGAACGGAAATATGGGGGATCATTATCTTAAAACCTTGAATATTTTATATAAACATTTATTTTCTTGCTCATAACTCCTCTGTTCATATTTCAAAAAATGAAATCTGCCTCTCCCTCACCTTGCATTTATTGTTACTTTTGAAAGGTTTTTCTTTCGAGTCTAAATATTGAACCCAACCTTACTCCTGTCTTTCTATCACATTTTTTTCTTTTATTTCTTTGAGTAATTTTTAACTACAGTTTTTAATCAAGAAAAACAAACAAAACAAAAAAGATGAACCCTCTCCTGTGTTTTTTTCTCAACAGTTCTAAGAAGGCTTTTATAATACTCTTACAGCTAAAGAACAGAACTTTCATTAGCATTTATCATTTATTGAACAAACAACAGTATTTCAGTTAAGGATTTGATCCAATGTTTACTGGTTTTTTTGGTTTTATTTTCAACAGCACTGGGAAGAAGACCAAAATCTTCACAGAACTGAAGAAACATCTGGAGTGCTGCCAGAAAGCTGCCCAAAAGAGCCCAAGAGAAAGCAGAGGAGGAATCATTGCAAGAGCCTCAGGAGGATGGCATCAGCAAAGACCTGATGGAATCAACACTCGAAACAGAGGAGGGCGGGGAGATGCCAGAGGACTTTGTGTTCATTGCTGATGAGAACAGCGACGTGGAAGAAGAGGCAGCGATGTGTGTGTGTTGCAGGGAGTGGGTAACCTAGGAAGTGCCTGAAGATGGAACACTTTTTCTTCTCTCCTTTGGGAGTTGTTAAGCCACAGCACTGAGCAGTTCATTATTTAAACTCCATATAGGAGGGGGTGGGGGTAATGGGGGAAGTGTAGCCTTGTGGTTAGAGTGTTGTGCTTGTGATCTGACCACTCAGGATTGAGCCACCACAGAGGCACCCGTTTTAGGGAATTTTACCCTGGAGTGAAACATGAGTACTGACTCTGCTTCTCCCAAAAGTCCTTTGGATGAGACTATAAACAAAGACCCTGTCTTCATCTTATCCACACATTAAATACCTGTTACTCCTTTTGGAAGAGTGGGTCATTTTGTGCCAGTAGGAACAGATGATAGCATTTTTAAAACGCATGCACACAGGTGTCCTGCGTAAACACCATCCCCGAAGTTGGAATGTGGCTACCTTAATGGTGGGTAAAAACAGTTGCATACAGAAAATCTCGCCATTGGTGAACCTCAGAGCTCTAGCCAAGGAACTGGGGGATGGGGGATATTTACTTTTTAATTCCTCACTTTATGGATGGGGGATATTTACTTTTTAATTCCTCACTTTATGGATGGGGGATATTTACTTTTTAATTCCTCACTTTATGGATGGGAGATATTCATCTATTTTTTAATTCCTCACTTTATGTCATTTAGTTGCCAAAGCCTGGACCTCAGACGCACTTTGCAAATGCAATGACATTCTCCAGCAATGTCACTGTTTTTTTCTGTCAGCCTCTTTGACCTCCCCCCTCCCATCCCCAACAGTTCCCTGCAAAAGAGTGGCAGCAAGACTTGAATCTTGCGACAAGGTGATCAGTGCAAAAGTAGTTGTCTTTTCTTCTCTGTGGGCAGCAGATGTTCTTGTGCACAGATTGTTCATTGTCTGATGAAGGTTTCATGCCCTTGTTTGTTAATGATCTCCAATCTATCTGTGCCATAAGACCTTCCTACCACTACCATTGCTCTCTATTTTTGCGTTCTCTGACTGGGAGGGGAGTTGGGTAGTGCTTAGTCTTCACCTATGCTTATTGACAACCGTTTGTAGAGTCAGTAGACAGGCTGACTTACTTGACTTATGCCTCTTGGTTCCTTGGGGAACATAGGGCTGCAACAACACCCCTCCAACGAACTCGGTTTTGGGAGATCCTCTTCAGATCGGCCAATGTCATTCCGGCTGCCTTCGTTTCTTCGTCAACACTTGTGCCCAGGTCTGTTTTGGTCGACCAACTTTCTGCTGCCCCTGTGGATTCCAGTCAAGGGCCTGCCTGGTGACACTTGATTCAGGCTTGCGGAGTGTATGGCCGATCCATCCCCACTTCCTTTGTTTAATAATGGACTCGATTGGGGTTTGTCTGGTCCTGTCCCACAGTTGTTTGTTGGATATGACTTCCGGCCACCTGATGTTGAGGATGTTCCTGAGTCATTTGTTGGTAAAAGACTGGAGTTTGTGGGTGAGACAGGCTGAGGCTTGGCTTATCTATAAACGCTTTGGATAGTCTCTGGGGCACTGCAGGGAATTTTCCAGGCAGTGTGTCCTGAGCAGGTTGAATCTCATGGAGCCCATCCCTCTCCAGGTGCAGGGCAGGTCGGCAGGTCTGTGTGACCGTCAGATGTTATGTGGTAAATTTGTAAAGGCACACACAATGCAGCACAATCTGTTGTTTGAATTGGTATTGGTATTGAGATGTGGATCACAGTGTGTTGAAAACGCTGTGATAATCCTATATCATGGTGTACTTTGAGGGAAGATAGCGTCTTTTTCGAAGTGTTCTCCTCTGGTTGCTGTTGCGGTGCAGGGAAGGTGGTGGAATGGAGATTGTGTTCATGTTGTTTGATTTAAAGTGTGGTGTGTGTGTGTGTGTGTGTGTGTGTGTGTGTGTGTGTGCGTGTGCGTGATGAATAAGTTTCTCTTGTGACTCATTACAAAATAACTCATACTCAGTTATTGTTTTTGTGTGTGTGTAATGCAGAAGATGTGTTACGCAGAAAATGTCCATTCTAACGGTGCTCTCCAACTGTTAACTGTTATCTCCCCACCCCCCATTACTATACTGCTGAAATCCTCTTGTTGGATCTGAGTAAAGAATTGATGTTGTAAACTTATGTTGAAACTTATGTTGTCAGGAAGTGTTTGAATTGATCATTCTGGTTAGGTTTGTTTGGGGTTGTTTGTTGGGGTTGTGTGTGTGTGTGTGTGTGTGTGTGTGTGTGTGTGTGTGTGTGTGTGTGTGTGTGTGTGTGTGTGTGTGTGTGTGTGTGTGTGTGTGTGTGTTGTTTTTTGTTTTTCAGACGTTAGTTGTTTTTTTTAAAAACATCTAGATATGTTCATGCATTCTGATAAAGAGATTTATAGAAGTTGTTTTTTTTTAAATAAAAATTATCTTGTAGTTGTCTTCAATATATATTCATGGGATTTAAAAAATGTTTGTTTTACCAGCCAGATTCATCTTTCACATTACATACAGTATTCTGAATTTTGTGAATGTTTCAAGCTTTTACAGCAATGAGAATGTAATAAAATATAATACAAAACTTTCCCTTAGCTGCACCATACTTACCATATCTGACTTAGGCCTTTCACTTTCCAGAAGGTGGTATTAATGCTGCCTTACAGTGACACATGCGGCCATCACTTCATACCAAGTCTCAGAGAGCACTTTAACTCATAAAGGTAAAGGTGTTCTCATAACCTGTGTGGTTGTTGGGGAGCAAGGTGTCAGACAATTGCTCTGTGTCCAAGCCTCCAAATAGGAAGGGAAACTGCAGAGCATGTGCTAGCAGGGTGATGGTCATGTAGAGATGTCTTTCTCCCCAGAACATTTTTATTTGTGTACCTTTTTTTTTGCTGTCAGTGTGGCTGCGAGCTGATTTTTGCGCAAGTCAGATATGATATGTCTAGCCAAATGGGGATTTCAAACAATATTCTCTTTTTGAAAATAAAGAAGAAAATATCATTATGTGGTTATTTGAATTTACTGCTGTATGAACTCAGTGTGTGTGTGTCTGTTTCTCTCTTACCCCTCTCTTTCAATTTGTCTTGTTCTCTCTCCCCTTCTCTCAGTCACTTTCTGCCTCTCTCTCTCTCTCTCTCTCTCTCTCTTTCAAGCACACACACAATCATCCATTTCTCACTGTCATCATTCTCTTTCTTTCATTCTCTTTCTCCCCTTCTTTGTGACTGTCTTACACACACACACCACACACACACACACACACACACACAACACACACACACACACACATGCATGTGCACACACACACACACACACACATGCATGTGCACCACACACACACACACACACACACACACACACACACACACACACACACACACACACACACACACTCACTCCTCACTCAGATAGATTTCTTGCTTTTCAATCTGTCTCTTATTGTCTTCCTCTTTCTCTCTCTCTCTCTCTCTCTCTCTCTCTCTCTCTCTCTCTCTCTCTCTCTCTCTCTCTCTCTCTCTCTCTCTCTTTCTCTCTCTCTCTCTCTCTCTCCTCTCTCTCTCTCTCTCTCTCTCTCTCTCTCTCTCTCTCTCTCTTTCTCTTTTGCTCGCCAACCCAGTTTCACCTGAGCATGAAATATCTTTTATGGTCATTCAAAAATGGAATAATACAGCAATACCAATGACCCTTTACTTAAATGGATTTCGTAGTGGATTCTCTTTTACTGCATTGTTTTTCTACAATAATTAATAGTAAAGACAATAACATGTAAGACTTTGTATCAATAATTGTGTGTCCAGATGGTATATTTAATAAGCAATGCATTTTTTTGTACACAAGCTATCTATTTAGGAACAAAAACAACTTTATCCATAATATTTAACTCCAACATTATTACGACAATCCATAACAAGGAAATGCTCAATAGAAAAAAATACACTGCAAAACACACACATACATGTGCGTGCTCATGAACACAGATTAACTTTTTAAAATTATATAAAAAAGACCATAAAATATCAAACAAACAAAGAATGTCAGAGTCTTTCCAATGAGACTATAAACCGAGGCCCCATGTGCAACTTCATGCAGAACATCTTGAGCACATGTTAGAACCCGTGTCACCTTTTGGAAGAACAACTCGGAGGCAATAGCCCTCGAACGATCAGCCTGGAGACAGACTGTGCAGAAAGGTCTCTTCAAGTTCAAAGAGACCCTTGTTTAGCAGCATGAGGCAAAGAGAATGAGATGAAAGGCTGCAGCCCAGGCAGGCAGACCAGCTTCAGACTTCATCTATGTCCTCTGTCATTCCTGTGTTGGACTGGCCAGCCACACCAAACACTGTACCAGAATAAACATTTAGAGCGCAACTCTGTAGTCTTCCGAGACTGAAGGTATGCCTACATTTCTTAGATTCATATCATAGTACTTACATAAAGAGATTGTACAATGTTATGCTGAACCAAAAAGATATAGTTGAAGCTCCTTCATTATCATTTGTTAAAAATATTCTTCGTAACATAATAGCTAAGACACTTTTGGAACAATCAGTCAACACTTAGCAAATGCAGCTTAAATTTGCTTTGCGCCTACTACAAACAAAAAAGTTCTAATTACATATTTGATGTTTTAAGTTCTGAGGGCGGGGAAAAAAAGAACTACAAGCAGACTTGAATTTTACAAAAAAGCCAAACAGACTTCTTATCACCTAGAATATTTTATCTAACTGCAGACAGACTCATCCCACAAACAAGCCCTTTGTAAAAGAGTAGGTGCTCATATTTAAATTAAATGTTAAGCGTGGTGGATATACAGGTACCCCAAGAAAAAAAAGACTGTAATATGTTTAGAATTATATATGATGAATTTGTTTTGGATGCTTGTATGTTGCTTCATGGTTTACAAAGTGATAAACCTGAAGAGGCACAACAATCAGCTACTTATCAGTTAGACCAGTCCAGCAAATGTTTTTCAATAATCTGGTTCTAAGTGACTTAGATCAATCTGAAAAGCTTCAAGAACTATTAGCAAAGTATAATTTCGATTGCATAAATCTTTTGAGATTCCCCCCCCCCCCCCCCCATAAATTTGTTTATTTGTGTCTAAATGCCTTCTGGGTTTCCATGGCAATGAATGAAGTTGTTCTGACGTAAAATCTTACTATTGGTGAACCTGGGGACTTAAGCTGAGGAACAAAGCAAAGAATTCATACCACTACACCTACCATAGGTGGTCTGCAAAACGATAGGTCGGAGTTTTAGCATGTGTGCACGATGTTCTGCATGTGTTCGCACACAGGACCTCAGTTTATTGTCTCATCCGGAATTGTAAGACAATGGAATTATAGCCAAAGTTAATTTCAGGGGGGAAAAATCCACTTGTTCAGTTTTGAACCTGCACTCTTAGATCAGTAGTCTGATTTTGTAATCACTAACATAGATGTGCCCTATGTATGGAGAACTTTCCCCTCAACATTCTGATTGACTTTGTCAACTTTAACCATCAACTATATCTATTTCAACATTTAGGGAAAGTGATCATGCTACTTTCTAGAATGGATTTAATAATAAGAGATAAATTATGTGCCTGCGTGTTTTCAAATGAATGTGTGTGTGTGTGTGTGTGTGTGTGTGTGTGTGTGTGTGTGTGTGTGTGTGTGTGTGTGTGTGTGTGTGTGGTGCGTGCGTGTGTGTGTGTGTGTGTGTGTGTGACTGTGAGTGCAAGTATAAATCAGAGACTAAGATCAGGATTCAACCCCCCCCCCCCCCAACTAACACACAGAGAGAGACAATGACAATGACAATGACAATATTTTATTGTAATAAGCTGTTAAAGCCCATTTATAAGGGGACAGTGGGAAGGGGACTGGGCACAAAACACGTATTTTCAGAAATACAGATGTATCATTTCTACAGCCCAAATGGTCGACATGGCATGGATTCCACAACATGGTGAAGTGTTTTACATTACGATTCAGATGAATTGGTGCCTAACACTTTCCCCCATTGCTAATGGGGAAAGGGAGGGGGGAGGGTAACAACAACCACAAACATCATTTAAACACCGAGTCTGTGACAGGGCTTCCTGTCCCTACATTCCGTCTGATCCGGTAACTCATGCTCTTTCCAACACGTGAAAAACCTAACTCACAATATGCCTAACCTCCTGTTTTGCTCTCTCTCTCTCTCTCTCTCTCTCTCTCTCTCTCTCTCTCTCTCTCTCTCTCTCTCTCTCTCTCTCTCTCACACACACACACACACACACACACCTATGCACACACATATGCATGCACACACGCACACACACACGCGCGAACACACACACGCACGAACACGCACACACGCACGCACAAACACACGCACGCACACACACACGCACGAACATACACAACACACACATACACAACACACGCGCGCACGCACGCGCACGCACGCACAAGAGGGTGCGCATGCACAACCACACACACACACCGCACGCACGCGCACGCACGACAAGAGGTGCGCAGCACACACTACACACACACACACACACTCACACACGACATTACAGGCAACCACAGTCACTTCTAACCCAGAAAAAATCTGATAGCATCCATCATAACATGTAAAACATCCAGTCCAGCACTAATTCTGTCTTTGATTCTGTGACGATCGGCAGGCGTCCACAGCTGCAGCTTGGAATAAATGTCTTTTTCCTCCTGAGTCAGTTGCCTGGTGTCCTTTTTTGCAAACCAAAAGTAATCAGCAGGGTTGTGAGTGTCATCTGTCCAGATAAACTGAAAAATCATATCTTCACTTTCACAAATGATAGTATCAGGTATTTCATCAGAGGTATACACATTAAGAAAGTCCTTGTTTCTAGAAACGTCCCTGAGATTTCTCTGCAGGGATCTGTTTCTCAGCCCACCCACATAGTTCTTTATAGTATCTCCACTGTAGCCTGCATCCCGAATCTGATCTAGATATTCGTCACAGTCCTCCCCCTCCATCGTAATGTCAGGTACAGGCACCTCAACCAGGTCAATTCCACCTTGTTGTTCAGCCACTGTGTCAGCTTCCAACACTGTGACAGCACCTGACGCACAGCGATAATCATGTGTGGGAAGCAACGATTGCGAAGGCATGTGGTTTGGAGAGGCTGGGGTGTTGGTGTGTGAGACAGACTGGGTGATGGGGGGTGTTGGCATAAACAAACTTGGCGAAGTTTCGAATGGGAACAATGCACTTGCCTTGTCTTCTTGCCTTTCCTCTGTCTGTCTCCTCTCCTCTGCCCGCCTCCTCTCCTCTGCCCGCCTCCTCTCCTCTGCCTGTCTCCTCTCCTCTGTCTTTCGTCGGTCCCTGTTGGTCTGACTGGGAGGCTTTTTGCGGAAGTACACAGGTGTTTGTTGACCCGCCATGTTCCCATCACTTGAGCCAGCCTTCAGTCGAAGCACAACAGTCGTTTGCTCGCCTTCTCCACAGACCTTCCATGAGGTGATGCAGTGTTGTTGCAGCAGGGCACCTAGCCTCACTTCCAGCGTTGTTGGTAACCCGACAACTGGCATGGTGCTGGTTTATTTGGCAATTTAAACACAACATTTGCACAGCAAAATTTCGCCCTGCCTATATCCAAGGGAGATCACCCCGACCACAGAGAGAGAGAGAGAGAGAGAGAGAGAGAGAGAGCTGTCGCCTATTAAAAGAGAGAGAGAGAGAGAGAGAGAGAGAGAGAGAGAGAGAGAGAGAGCTGTCGCCTATTAAAAGAGAGAGAGAGAGAGAGAGAGAGAGAGAGAGAGAGAGCTGTCGCCTATTAAGAGAGAGAGAGTTGTGATGTTGAGATTATATTATAGTCCCAGCGGAGATATCGATTTAGGGACTGTGGTCACAAATCATCCAACTTTGGCGCAGCTGGCCAACTAAAAATAGTACAATTCTTTAAGCAACAGTGCTGTGCAGGCATAATGATGCTGTGCATCCCTATTGTAACATAAAGAGAGTTGTGAGCTCTTGTGTAACAAGTTATCACCCTCAGCTCTGGTGTCCCATGATGCACTGTTCCTGATGACTGTTCACTCACAAAGTACAGGTACTGCAGTCGGTAGCGGCAGATACTCTTCACTATTTTCGGACAACAGCAGCAGCAACAGCAGCGGCAATAACAACACCCTTCAATTGACGATGGCCCATACAAGCCCAGTCTACAAGCGGGAACCAAACTACCCCTTGGGCAACTTTGACCTGAGGCTATAGGTAACTATTGCTGTTGTTTATTTATGCAGATTTGCTTAGTATTCATGATTATCTGTATATGTCTAGGGAAAAAAAAAACAGTTCGAAAAGCGAGAAGATTAATTGATTTTTTGTTTTGTTTTATTGACGATTCAAAAAAGAACTTGACTAGATTATCAAGGTGGGGGAAGATTTCCTGACCTCCTGCTGTGACTTGATTTTTACTTTTAGAACTCTTAGATGTGGTTGGGGCACTAGACTGTTATTTTTAGGAAGTGTCTTGAGCAAGCTGAATATCACTAACTCCATACTTTTTCAGGCAGTAGTGAACATTTGTAGGAAAAAATATAGGTTTAACGTGCGCTTAAGTTGGGCAACATTCTGCAAGTCTCCTATTTTGCCGTCTTTCCGACAAGTTTCAAATTAACTAGAGGTGGTCATCTGCACACTGAGTGCTTCATTCAAAACCGTAGTTAGGCCTAGTAATAGGATTCAGTGTGTGCCTACACGATTTTCCCGCGCATTAGTTCCAAAATTCAGGTCCCTCGTTAAGACGTGACAATACCTTTATCCAGATATCCCTGTAAATTTGTGACAAGCCCCTTATTTTTGTATGTCGTTCCTGGATACAGAGGTTCACCAATATCGAGTTTTTGTGCCTGCATGCAACAGTTTTTGCCCACCATTACAGTTGCAGCATTCCGACGTCGGGAATGTATGACGGGTTTGTGTTTCCCTAACCCATCCAACGCTGACACGAATTACAGGGTTTTTAACGAACATGTTTCAGCTTCTGCATGTGTACATACACGGAGGGAATTAGGGCACTGGCAGGTCTTCACTTGAAGTTGACCGAGGAAATCGTAAAAATCCCCACCCATAATTCACCAGACGCCGCCTAGATTCATACCCACCACTTCATGGACTATGGGAATGAAGTCGAACGGTCTTCACCACTTGGTTATTATAGCATCCATCAGTATACGACTTAACCGGGAAGATACAATAAAACGGACGCCATATTGGAGATTCAAACCTGCACAGACTGTTGCCTACGATATCAACGCCCTAACCACTATCTAGTATCTTTCTCAGGGGGAAGGGTGGTTAGAGTGATGAATCGTGATCTGCTGACCTGGGTTCGATTCTCCTTCCAGAGAATTTTTCCTCTGGAATTAACATCAGTGCCGTCTCCACTCTCCCCAAGTCTTTCAGACGAGACTCTAAACCGAGGTCCCGTGTCCAAACGCACGCAGAACATCTTGCGCACATGTTAAAACCTGTTTCGCTTTTCGGAAGAATAGGCCATTGCGTGCCGGTGGAAACGGATGACAAAATTGACAAAACTGCATACACACCAGGACTTGATGAAAAAAAAGCACATGAGTGCTTTCCATTATCCTCGAAATAAAAGAATTTTTTTTTAAAAGTGTTTAAAAATGTTAATTGGATCTTTTTGTTTTTCGTTTTGCTGTTTGGCCAGCTTGTATTCCTGTTGTCGTGATCAGTCATCCATTGAAGGGAAAACTGGAGCAACAAAATGAGCCGTTCTTCTTTTAATTAATAGCCTTTCAAGCTTTGAGAAATTAATAGGCTACAAACGCGCGCAGGAGACCGTTTTTACCCACCTTTAAAGTAGCCGAATTCCGATGTCGGGAGTGCATGCTGGGTATGTTCGTGTTTCCGTAACCCATCGAACGTTGACATGAATAATCGGATCTTTAACGTGCATATCAAGATATTGTGCATGATAGGCTATGTACACGATGGGAATTATGGCTGGTGTGTACTTGAAGTTGACCTGGGAGATTGTAAAAACTCCCGCTCTTAAATCAGCAGACGCAACCGAGATTCGAACCCACAACTTCATGAACCCGTGGGATTGAAGTCGAAGGGTCCTAACCACTTGGCTATAGCGTCCGTATCACACAGGGATATGTTTTTCGGGACAGATCAGAGAAAAAGTCGCACCATTCTTCGTTCCTCGTTCACGCTCCGAAGTTCACCAAAGCCGATTTTTTTAAATGTATAGGCCTACGACCGTTTACCCACCATTTAAGTTGCCGCATACCGACGTCTAAAAACACCTGTGTGCATGCATTTTATTTTTAAAAAAATTGTCATCCGCTCATACAAGCACGAAATGGCCTACACTTCCAAAAGCGGAACGGGTTTTAACGTGTGCGTAAGATGCTCCGTGTGCGTTCTTTCTCGGGGCCTCGGTTTATAGTCTCATCCCAAAGACTTTCAGGGGAGTGGAGTTGGTATTGAAAAATCCTCTCGAAAGTGTGTCTCAGAGGTGGCTCGAACCCGCTACTGAATGTAAGATTACACAAAACAATCTCGCGATACCTCCTCCTCCCCTCTCCTGAGAACATAGACCTACATGTATATATGGCTGCAGAAAATTATGATGCAAGTGGAATGCTGTATACTCCATGTTGGTGTTCAGTCCGTTGCCGAAACTGACGGGCATTTTTTTCTTCGTCTGTTTTTGTGTGTGTTAGTTTGTTTTTGAGATAAGATTTTCCACTGTGCAACTACAAACTGATAGAATCACATTTGTAGGTTACTGACGGGCATAAGCAGTAACCTTGTAGATGCATTTGATGGAACATCTTAGTAGGTTTCATGGTCCATGGGCATAAAAAAAAAAGGTAAAGGAGTCCCATAACCTATAAGGTCGTAGGGGAGCGAGGCGTCAGAGACCTCACTTCTCTAGGGCCAGCATATTGAGGGCGGCGCCCATCTCCTCTCCCTCGCTGCTTTACCTTCCCTGACCCTAAAGAGGGCAGGTACCCATTTACAGCTGGGTGAACTGGGGGAACTGTACTGAAGCCAAGGCGAGCAAACGGTCACCCATCCAACTGGTAACCACGCTCGACGCTGCTTAACTTGGCTGGGGGAAAGCGAGTGCTCCGACCACTGAGCTATCCCGTCCCCATATTTCAACAATAAATGTCAGGTAGCTGCATTCCGACTTCGGGTTTCCGTAACCCACCGAACGCTGGCATGAATTACGCGAAGAAATTAGAGTGAAAGAAATGTATGATTGCAAACGCTTCATACACGCTCACATGCAAACATACCCGACACACTTGTCCGAACTACACGGACATGTACACACGCAAGCATGCACATAAAGCTCGTGCACCAGCATACACCTGTATGTACCTGCGCGCGCACGCACAGAATGTGAGTGAAAACGAGATGTGATAAAAACCCAGTAGAATTCAGTGCTGGTCACCAGTTAGAAGTGCAAATGAGAACTAGGCTAACTGAAAACGTTATGCTCACAGGAACGCATCAGAGAGAGGACATGCAGGCCACTTTGTGTACTAGGCCTACAGACCGACCTTGATAACATCACCTAGGCCTTGACTGGCGGCTAATTTGGCAGCAGAAGACCACACAGAACAGAGGCCAGAGTACGACTTCCCCTCATGAGAAAAAAACACAACTTCATGCTACATGCTACTGTACAGCCACTGCAGTGGTGGCATGCGACTTCATCGAAAATCTCATTGTGAGTATGGTCACATGTTTTGCAGATACTTGTGTATTTGGTAGGCTATAGTTATTTGAATATGTCTGGATGAGTTCAGTTGAGTAGGCAGGCACTGGCACCCACCCACTCACAATAGGCGCGCACATGCTGGCTGTAGGCACAGACACCACTGTCTTGAACAAAATGTCTATCCTAGGCCTTGTGCTAGCCTAATGGTAGTCTACTGCCCTACAGAATCAGAGGTAGGCCTAGGGCCACTGCTTGATGAAATTTCCGCCACAAAACTCGTCCATGCCTGTTGGCATAAAAGAGCCAGGTGAAAGGAAGCCTGGACAATTGGCAGTCTTTGACACAATATGAATAGGGCCTAATTGCAGACACCTATAGAGTAGTGTGGGCACAATAGTCACTGATACCCCGTTTTACGTTTTACGTAGTGCAATGTTTGAATTCTTTGATTCGATTATACTGAAAGGATTGTTGTCTCTTGTTGCATTTTCTGGTCTATCAATATTATCTATTTCTGATAGCTGCCTAGACATCAATTCAATTGTAAAAACGCCACACAAAAGATCGCCATTTCAACTTGCTGAATCTCCTGACGCTGTAGGCCTAGGCCCTAGCTTGGCCTAGTGCAGTCATAAAGGGTTTTCATGACTTGCCACTTTTTGCTGAATTTTTACACTCCTTGACTAGAGCTACGAGGTTCACCAATGGTGAGATTTTTGCGTAGGCTATATAACCGTTTGCAAACCATTACGGTGGCGGCATTCCAACTAATGATTATGTCTAAACACATGTGTGCATGCGTTTTCATTATTTTTTTAAAAGTTATCTTCCACTCCTACTAGTACACAAGGGTCTTCTCTTCCAAATGTGGATTTTTTTTTGGTTCATCAGCTAGAATCGTGAGGTTCCACCACTGGTGAGATTTTGGGTATGGGACCATTTTTGCCCACCATGAAGGTAGCCCCATTCTGATTTCGGGGATGTATGTGCTGGGTATGTTTGTGTTTCCGGAACCCACCGAATGCTGACATGAATTACGGGATCTTCAGTGTGCATCAATACGATCTTCTGCATCACACACACATACACGCGCGCCGCGCGCGCGCGCGCGCACGCACACACACACACACACACACACACACACACACACACATACATACACACACGCGCATACACACGCGCACACACACGCGCACACACACACACACACACACACACACACACACACACACACGCGCGCGCGCGCGCGAAAGGAATTAAGGCACTGGCAGGTCTGCTGCACTTGAAGTTGATCTGGGACATCATAAAAATCACCACCCTTATTTCACCAGATGCCGCCGGGATTCGAACCAATGACTTCATGGACCCATGGGATTGAAGTCGAACATTTTTAACCGCTCAGCTATAACATCCGTTGGAACGCTTTTAACGTGTGCATGAGATGTTCCGCAGACGTTCATACATGGAATATTGCAGTGCAGTCTTAAACTGTTCTGATGACTACACTGCTTTTTGCTAAAACCTATCATTTCTAGCAGACAATGATAATGGATTGACAAACTCATATGCAGGAAGGCAGTTTTGATCTCTTTTGACTTAACATCTTAGCAGAATGAGCTTTTCCAACAAACGTGCTGCTCCAAATTGTAGTGCTGGCAGCAGTTGGGTCAGAGTAACCATGCACTCTCTCTCTCTTTTCTCTCTCTCTCTCTCCTCTCTCTCTCTCTCTCTCTCTCTCTCTCTCTCTCTCCTCCGCTCTCTCTCTCTCTCTCTCTCTCTCTCGCTTTCTCTCTCTCTCCTCTCTCTCTCTTTCCTCCTCCTCTCCTCTCCTCTCTCCCTCTCCCTCCCCCGCTCTTTTCTCCCTCTCTCTTCTCCCCCCCCCCCCCTCTCCACTCACTCCCTCCCTCCTCTCTGTCACTCCTGCACATATGCCCACACATGCACACACGCATATATTCTCTGTCTATCTTGAGTAAATTATGGTCATATTAGTTTTATTCCTTTTTTGTTCGTTTATCAGAAACTTCCCATCAACTTTGGACCTTCTGGCCACAAACACGTGAAGTGAGACACCAGTGGCGATATTGGGTTGGGTCCTATGTTACGGGGTAGGGAATGGAGGAAGGAAATTAGGAATAGGAAGATATCCCACTGTAGTTTTCAGAATGGGGATATTCTGCTATCCCCAAATTTCTCAGTATACCTGACCGTAGTTTTTAGAATGGGGATATTCTGCTATCCCCCGAGTTCTCACTATAGTTGACCTTAGATTTTAGAATGGGGATATTCTGCTATCCCCAGAGTTCTTGGAATATTCCACGTTAGTTTTCAGAATGGGGATATATTCTGCCATCCCCAAAGTTATAGTTTTCAGAATGGGGATATTCTGCTTTCCCCATAGTTCTCAGTTTCGACCTTAGTTTTTAGAATGAGGATATTCTGCTATCCCCAGAGTTCTCAGTATATTCAACATTAGTTTTCAGAATGGGGATATTGTGCTATCCCCAGAATTCTCAGTACATTCGTCATTAGTTTTCAGAATGGGGATATTCTGCTATCCCCAGAGTTCTCAGTATATTCAACATTAGTTTTCAGAATGGGGATATTCTGCTATCCCCAGAGTTTTCAATATATTCGACGTTAGTTTTCAGAATGGGGATATTCTGCTATCCCCAGAGTTCTCAGTACATTCGTTGTTAGTTTTCAGAATGGGGATATTCTGCTATCCCCAGAGTTATCAGTATATTCAACGTTAGTTTTCAGAATGGGGATATTCTGCTATCCCCAGAGTTCTCAGTACATTCGTCGTTAGTTTTCAGAATGGGGATATTCTGCTATCCCCAGAGTTCAGTACATTCATCATTAGTTTTCAGAATGGGGATATTCTGCTATTCCCAGAGTTCTCAGTACATTCATCATTAGTTTTCAGAATGGGGATATTCTGCTATCCCCAGAGTTCTCAGTACATTTGTCATTAGTTTTCAGAATGGGGATATTCTGCTATTCCCAGAGTTCTCAGTACATTCGTCATTAGTTTTCAGAATGGGGATATTCTGCTATTCCCAGAGTTCAGTACATTCATCATTAGTTTTCAGAATGGGGATATTCTGCTATTCCCAGAGTTCTCAGTACATTCATCATTAGTTTTCAGAATGGGGATATTCTGCTATCCCCAGAGTTCTCAGTACATTCGTCATTAGTTTTCAGAATGGGGATATTCTGCTATCCCCAGAGTTCTCAGTACATTCGTCGTTAGTTTTCAGAATGGGGATATTCTGCTATCCCCAGAGTTCTCAGTACATTCGTCGTTAGTTTTCAGAATGGGGATATTCTGCTATCCCCAGAGTTCTCAGTACATTCGTCGTTAGTTTTCAGAATGGGGATATTCTGCTATCCCCAGAGTTCTCAGTACATTCGTCGTTAGTTTTCAGAATGGGGATAGTCTGCTATCCCCAGAGTTCTCAGTACATTCGTCGTTAGTTTTCAGAATGGGGATAGTCTGCTATCCCCAGAGTTCTCAGTACATTCATCATTAGTTTTCAGAATGGGGATATTCTGCTATCCCTAGAGTTCTCAGTATATTCGATGTTAGTTTTCAGAATGGGTATATTCTGCTATCCCCAGAGTTCTCAGTATATTCGATGTTAGTTTTCAGAATGGATATATTCTGCTATCCCCAGAGTTCTCAGTATATTCGATGTTAGTTTTCAGAATGGGGATATTCTGCTATCCCCAGAGTTCTCAGTATATTCAACATTAGTTTTCAGAATGGGGATATTCTGCTATCCCCAAAGTTCTCAGTATAGTCGACCTTAGTTTGTAGAATGGGGATATTCTGTTATCCCCAGAGTTCTAGGTGCACTTTACCTGTTTTTAGAATGGGGATATTCTGCTATCCCCAAAGTTCTCAGTGTTCAGAAAACTTGTTGACATGTTTCCAGAACATGAGTAGCTAGAGCACTGGTGATTAGATGGATTTGCATGAGTGGGTCTTGCCATTGGACTACTTTGTCAGTTTCCTTTATCACTGGGCACCAAATTCCTGATTGCATCCTTGACCCTTGCTAAAAGATATAATAAAATTAGACAATAGAAAATAGAAATCAGCCAAAAATGATAGAATAGGAAATAGAGTTAGAAATGGCTATAAAAGTAGATGCATTAAAATTAGTGCATAAAAACTAGCCCCCAAAATAGAGTTAAACTTAGAGAAAAATTAGATTTAAACTAGGGACCAAAAATGGTAGAATAGGAAATAGAGTTAGAAATGGCCATAAAAGTAGATGCATTAAAATTAGTGCATAAAAACTAGCCCCCAAAATAGAGTTAAACTTAGAGAAAAATTAGATTTAAACTAGGGACAAACAAGTTAGTGCAAGAGATCAAAGGAAAGCAATCTGGGTGCTAGTGATATCCTACAAAGGCTTTGGACAATGGTTAGGAAGGACTGGGACTTCATTTTTGAGGTAGTGGTTATGAGGGACTTGACTTCATCTTTCAGACATTGGTCATGAGGGAGTGTGACTTCATCTTTAGGACAGTAGTAAGGAGGTATTTGACTGTGTCACCTACTGGCATCTTTGGGACATTAGTAAGGAGGTAGTGTGACTGTGTCACCTACTGGCATCTTTGGGACATTAGTAAGGAGGTAGTGTGACTGTGTCACCTACTGGCATATTTGGGACTTTGGTTAGGAGAAAGTGAGACTACTGTCACTTACTGGCATCTTTGGGACAGTGGTCATGAGGGAGTGTGACTGTGTCGCCTACTGGTATCTTTGGGACAGTGGTCATGAGGGAGTGTGACTGTGTCACCTACTGGCATCTTTGGGAAGTTAGGAGGTAATGTGACTTTGTCACCTACTGGCATCTTTGGGAAGTTAGGAGGTAGTGTGACTTGTGTCGCCTACTGGCATCTTTGGGACGTTAGTTAGGAGGGGTTGTCTTTGCCAGCCCCTCACATTTTCCAGACATTTCCTTCAGCTTTTTCCTTCCCACCCTTTATTACTTATGGGCCTTAACCTGGTTGGTCATTGTGTGGATCACATGGGGCTGTGAATCGTGTGGATCACATGGGAGTCCAAACTCATCAAGCTTGATCAAGCAGAAGACAGACAAGCCTGGATAAAACTGTTGAGCAATGCATTCGTCATCAAGGGACTGATGATACGAGACCAGAGTGTGCCACTGAATTCCACTACCATTAGGTGCTGTGACATCACGTCCAACAAAAGAGAAAATCAGGTACCATTTGTTTTGTCATCTTTTTGACTACCTAAGATAGAATCTATCTTCCTTTGTACAGTGTATTTGTTTACATGTTTGTCTTCAACTGTGCCTGCCAATTCTGTCTGGGTTGTGTGTCCCTGCTTGTTTGGCTTTGTTGCCTTTTTCTGTCTTGGAGCCTGTTCATTTTGGAAATGTTCCAGTACTGTTTGGTAGAGTCTGTGTTTGCATTTGTGTTTTATCTTCTTGCTGTTTTCTGCCTGTCTGGGGCATGAAAGAAAATATATGATCAAAAGGAGCAACTAAATCAGTTAAAAAAACCTCGAACAAACAAACCAAAAACTGCAAAATGCTTGATGGTTATGTAGCATTAAATTAGCCAACTTTAAGACTATTTGGCAGTGATGTACTCTGCAGATGGTTTTTTTAATAATCAAAACATGCTCTGGTGTCAGTCAGGCCCGAGAGCGTCAGGCACCTGCAGTGTTGGTCAAGTAATTTATTCAAACACTTAATGATGCATCTGTAAAGTGTTTGATGGGCAGCTTTGGAGTCCCAGTCTGCTCAACTTTTTGGTCCCAGCCCTCCCATTGGACACATAAGTTTTGTTCTGGGTCAGGGCTGGCTGGATTTAGATGCTGGAAAACCCCCCTAAATTTATGCCACTTAAGGGATTTGGACCCACAACCTAACAACCAAGAATCCAGTGTGCTACCTTTTATGCTATGGTAGCTGGTTAATTGATTTATATGTGTCATATGTAGATTTATAGCTTAGTTTTAATATCTGCTGCATATTATTCTATTCTAAAGTTTGGGACTTGCTTCTGTTTAAACAGGTACAATAAGAGCCAGAATAGTTCAAGCTCAGGGCCATCAGTCACTGAATAATGGACATCACCTGCACCAAAGTCAATACACCAGAACAGCTCCAGTCAAGTCCAGCGCCATCAGTCACTGAATGATGGAAATCATTACCTGTACCAAAGTCAATTCACCAGAACAGTTCCAGTCAAATCTAGCACCATCAGTCACTGAATGATGGAAATCATTACCTGTACCAAAGTCAGTACACCAGAACAGCTCCAGTCAAATCTAGCGCCATCAGTCACTGAATGATGGGAAGCATCACCTGTATCAAAGTCAATACACCAGAACAGCTCCAGTCAAATCTAGCCATCAAAAACTGAATGATGGAAATGAGCACATGTACCAAAGTCAATACACCAGAACAGCTCCATTTGGGTCCAGTGCCATAAAAAACTGAATGGTGGGATGCATCACATGTGCCAAAGTTGGTACTCCAGAACAGCTCAAGTCCGGTCCAGTGCCATAAAAAATTGAATGATGGGAAACATCGCCTGTGCTAAAGTGAACACGCCAGAACAGATCCAGTCAAATCCAGTGCCATAAATAAAAGAATGATGGGAAACATCGCCTGTGTCAAAGTCAAAACGCCAGAACAGCTCCAGTCAAATCCAGCACCATCAAAAACTGAATGACAAGATTCGCCTGTGCCAAAATCAGTACACCAGAACAGCCCCAGTCAGGTCCAGCACCACCAAATCATTGAATGACGGAAACATCGCCTGTGCCAAAGTCAGTACTCCAGAACAACGCCAGTCAGGTCCAGCACTATCAATAACTGAATGGTGGAAATCATTGCCTGTGCCAAAGTCAGTACACCAGAACAGCTCCAGTTAAATCCACCACCAAAAAAACACCTGAACGATGGGAAGCATCCCTGTGCCAAAGTCAGGACACTAGAATAGCTCCAGTCAAATCCACCACCATCAAAAACTGAATGATGGGAAGCATCGACTGTGCCAAGGTCAACGCACAAGAACAGTTCCAGTCACACATCCAGTGCCATCACTCACTGAATGAAGGGAAGCATCTGCCTGTGCCAAAGTCAGGACACTAGAACAGCTCCAGTCACATCCAGTGCTGTCAGTCACTGAATGAGGGGAAGCATCACCTGTACCAAAGTCAACGCACCAGAACAGTTCCAGTCACACATCCAGTGCCATCACTCACTGAACGATGGGAAGCATCACCTGTACCAAAGTCAACGCACAAGAACAGTTCCAGTCACACATCCAGTGCCATCAGTCACTGAATGAGGGGAAGCATCGCCTGTGCCAAAGTCAACGCACCAGAACAGCTCCAGTCACACATCCAGTGCCATCAGTCACTGAATGAAGGGAAGCATCGCCTGTGCCAAAGTCAACGCACAAGAACAGCTCCAGTCACACATCCAGTGCCATCACTCACTGAATGAAGGGAAGCATCACCTGTGCCAAAGTCAACGCACAAGAACAGTTCCAGTCACACATCCAGTGCCATCACTCACTGAATGAGGGGAAGCATCGCCTGTGCCAAAGTCAACGCACAAGAACAGTTCCAGTCACACATCCAGTGCCATCACTCACTGAATGAGGGGAAGCATCGCCTGTGCCAAAGTCAACGCACAAGAACAGTTCCAGTCACACATCCAGTGCCATCACTCACTGAATGAAGGGAAGCATCGCCTGTGCCAAAGTCAACACACCAGAACAGCTCCAGTCACACATCCAGTGCCATCAGTCACTGAATGAAGGGAAGCATCGCCTGTGCCAAAGTCAACGCACCAGAACAGCTCCAGTCACATCCAGTGCCATCAGTCACTGAATGAAGGGAAGCATCGCCTGTGCCAAAGTCAACGCACAAGAACGGCTCCAGTCATACATCCAGCACTGCCAGTCGCTGAATGAGGGGAAGCATCACAGCTGTAAGTTCCATAAACCTGCCTACATGAAGGGGATCAAGACCCAGGTGAGAATACTGATCTCATTTGTAAATAAACCATTTAAATGTGTGTTTTTTTAATTGACTTGTAACCCTCATCTGTTTTTGGGTTGTTTTTTTATTTTTAGTATGTTTTACGTAATTGTTATGTACATTAATTGTAGATTGATTTATCAATAACAGCAATTTGTAATGTTATGTACTAGTTCCAGATTTCATGTTTGAAAATACTGAATCATTGATATTTGAGCTAATAAAGTAAATGGGCATTATGACACTATGTAAATAATAATCCTTAATTCAACCTCTTTTAAAGTAACATGGTCAGGTGACTGTCTTGTTTGTCCAAGAAAACCAACTGGATTTTCAGTGTTACTGATTGGGACTCCCATGCTTTCAGGGGCTGTGGGACTGGAACCAAGCACCACATGTGCAGTGACAGCCATCATGAACTGGAGTTGAAAAGAGTGGCATGGCCATAGTTCGAAGAAAGGTATGAAATCCTTGTTGTATTTGAGCTATGAAGGTGGAAGATATCTTCAAAATATTTTATGCCTTTAAGTATTAATGTAAATTTTTGCTCCAAAGTGTTATCAAATCATCTTAAATCTTAAATAATTGAGAAAAATATTAACTATGATACTTCAACTACTACTTTAACAAAGCTATGTAATTTTTTTCCTCATTGATAAGATTAAATTGTTTGAAACGGGCGGTCTGTCTTGGTTAGTCCGGTCTTTTTGATCAGTCAGATCAGTGGGTCATGGTCAATCCAGACAGCAGTGGTTTTTAATGAATAAATGTAAAATTTTGTTTCAAAGTGTTCTAAAAGCATTTAAAAATTAAACTAATACAGACAAATATGAACTGCAATACATCTATAAAAAAAAAAACCTTTTGTGATTTTTTACCTAACAGATGAAATTAACTCATTTTTAGATTTGAGCTAATAAAGCAGAAGAGGCAATAAACCTATTGCTTCAGTGATAAGTTGAAATCTGATTTAAGGTAGTAGAGCTGTGAGTATTTTCCCTGTCACTGATGACTTCTTAACTGCTTTCAGGAACTACAGGCCTGGAATCAAGTGTCAAAGAACAGACATGCCATCCAGCACAACATGTCAGCTACCAGGACGTGATGAGGTAACATTAAATTTCATCCATTTTTCTTTTGGTACAGGTCAAAGCTTTGTGAGCTATTGATGTGAGCTAGGTGCCAAGATCTAGACTGAAACAGTTTAAATTACAAAGTGATATGTGGAGACTGTAGCATAGCCTGCACTCTCCACTAAAGGAGAAAAATCCTCTGAAGTTTAGAGTAAGGTTGCTTATAATATGGCAAGGTACTCAAAAAGCATTATACATGCAAACTTCTTATCCAGTTTGTACCTAACGGTCCCAGTGGTACAAAATACAGTGTATTATATGTGCCATTTTGCAAAACGACCCAACCCAAACCACATAATCCTAAAAAACATGACTGATTTGAGAGCATTTCAATGTCTGATTTATTGTATGTTGATGCCACTTTCAGCTGTAGATAGGCTACATTATAGGATAAACTGCAAGGAACAATAGAGTTAGATTTATACCCTGTTTCAATATGTATATAGTTACATAGTTTTAATCTGAGATTTCAAATTTGACAAGGTGACATCCCTGATATGGCCTCTGTGGTTGGCAGGACTATAAACAGGATTGGATTGGATTGAAGTTTCTAAGGGAAAAAAGTTGAGGCTTGTTAAATTGTAGCACATTGACAAATTATGGCACCTGACTCATGGTTGTGGCATTGCTTTGGAAGCTTCATTGTCTGATTCAGACATAATTTGTTTTTCATCTCGAAACCACTGCAATTTTCATCTCAAAACATTCTGGTATCCGTAATTATTTTTAACATTCAGCTCTGTAATCAGCTCTGAAATCTATGTGGCAGGGTAACTTCTATCTGTGTGGTATCTGTGGTACCCAAAACAGTCATTATTTTCCATTTGTAGTAACTGGTTTGGGAGAAATCCCCTGTGGGAATGCCAGGGACCTGTCAGTAAAAATACCATCTCTACATTCCGGAAATTCAGTGCTAGAAATTTCCTTATTTCTATCATATTTGTTTCTGTTTTGTTCCTTTTCTTTCTGTTATCTCCTTCTTGCCTATTTTCTTCCTTATTGGTTCATTCTCCTGCCTTTTTTTCCAGAAAGACTTAAAATTTAGCAATTCTCTCTTATGCCAAAGTCGGAAGCCTTGGGCCTGATCTGTCGGGTACTTAACGGCAGCGTGGCGCATTTTTGCTCATATAACAGACACAATAGTTGTAAGTGTTCCACGAAGAAGTATGGGAGGGAAAAAAGTCAGTGAGCAGAGGACAATTGTTCATAACTTGGTTATTGCTTATAACTAGGTTACAATTGACTTCTTTCAAAATTTAAACCTTGAAAACACACAAATGTGTCTGAAAATGAGTTCTAGAAGTTATAAAAGTTCAACATGTGCCAATGCCCCCACCAAAACATGTGGGAAAAGAAGACCAAATCTCTTGCAACCAAATTCAAAATGGCATCCGTGGTCTTCACTGCCTGAAGACACTTGTTGCATTGCATTGTGGGATAGCTTTTAAAATTAGTTTTTATTCTTTTATTTTGAGGATAATGGAATAAGCACAAGTATGCCTTTTTTGTACATCTAGTCCCCATGTGTATGCAGTTTTGCAAATTTTGTCATCTGTTCCCACCAACACACAATGGCCTACTCTTCCTAAAAGCAGAACAGGTTTAAACATGTACGCAAGGTGTTCTCTGTGTGTTCTCACTGGGACCTCGGTTTATAGTCTCATCGAAGGACTTTGGGTGAGTGGAGTTGGCACTGATGTCAACTCCAGAGAAAAAATCCTCTTGAACAAGATTAGAACCTGGGTCAGCAGATCATGAGCACAATGTGCATCACTCTAACCACCTGGCTATATCGTCAACTGGTCGGTCACCTTGGGGATATGTGATAGTGAAAGTTGTTGACCAGTGGTCAGTCTTGGTCAATCCAGTATTTAGAAACTGAAGAAACAGGAGGCAGATTATATCTGGCTACCTAGATTTTATCACATTAAGAAAGTGATTTCTTTTGCACAGTGGTCACTTTGATGTGGCAGTGCCTGGGTTTTGGAAGTTTACAGATTTGTATCCAAAGTTGAACAAAGATGATTTGTTGCACATAAAAATAAGAGCATTTTTAATTAATAGAAAGATAAATTATAAACCATGAGACTTTTTCTGGAATTGTTTGGTTTTTGAATTTTAGTCTTTTTTTCTGTTCCTTGGCTAGAGCTCCAAGGTTTACCAGTGGTGAGATTTTTGCACATGTGTGACCGTATTTTTCCTCCGCTGTTTAGGTAGCTGCATTCTGACTGAGGGGATGGTGTCTAACACGATACCTGTGTGCATGCATTTCAGATTTTGTCATCCATTCTCACTGGCATGAAATGGCCTGCTCTTTGAAAAGTGGAATGGGTTTTTAACATGTGCATAAAATGTTCTGCTTGCATTCACACATTTGTGATGCTCCACCACATAATAAGTTGCATTGCACCAAAGGCCAAATTTCAATTATTGACATGAAAATCAGACAATCCTATAAAAAGCTATTACAAACTGAAATAATAGACTGGAGGAAGTGATAACATGAGAAATTGGCGAATTAAGCATCAAAATGATAATAGGTCAGTATGAGGGTTTGGGTATTTTAAAATGTATTTTTAATGCAAAAGGAAACAAAATTGCACCATGATACTTTCAGTATATGGTAGAAGAATGGCTATAGTTTTATAATCAAAATCTCAAAATCAACAACCTGATCCCCACCTGCCTAAAGTGGCTCCTAGCAGAAAAGTGGATCAGGTGCAAAGCGACTCATTTCATGGTGGAGCATCACATTTGGTTTATAGTCTCATCCAAGGACTTGGACATTCAGTTCAATTTTTAACCTGCCATCTTCTTTCTTAGAATCGTTGTAAAATCCCAATAAAGCCACAAAACCAGAATTTTTCTTTTTTCACCAATATTGCTGGGTGGTGGTGGTTTCAGTAACATCAATTGCTTTATAGTAAAGACATAGGTGATAATGTTACCAATAATTTTTATTTGTATGTCATTTTGACCATCTCCTATGTGCAAGTTAAGCAGGAAAATATCACTGTGCAACTAAAACTGATACCTTTTTTATTTGTTGATGCCCTGTCAAATTTGATTTTCAGTCAGCATACACAAAAAGACAAAAATGCAAACAAAATCACAGGAAAATAAATAGGCACATTAATGAAAATTTTTACATATTTATTTTGACTTGTTGAAAAGGGTAATGGTTGCATGTTCATAATGTGTGTAAAATTAGAAAAGTCAAAAAATATTAAAACTACTGTTGCCATAAGTATACTAAAGGATTATACTGATGGTTGTAACATGTGTATTTTGGCAGGAACTACTGATGGTTGTAACATGTGTATTTTGGCAGGAACCACCCAGAGGAGGACTTTGCTGCCATCGCCGAGGACATTGCTGCTGAGGACATCTTTGAGGACATCACCGATGAGGATGTTGCCAAGGCTGCCATCGCCGAAGACATTGCTGTTGAGGACATCCCCGCTGAGGATGTCGACAAAAGGACGTCGACGAGGAGGACATCACTGCTATCGCCGAGGACATCGCTGCCATCGCCGAGGACATCGCTTCCGTCGCCAAGGACATCACTGCCGTCACTGAGGACATCTCTGCTGTCGCCGAGGACATCGCTGCCGTCGCCAAGGACATCGCTGCCGTCGCCGAGGACATCTCTGTCGTCGCCAAGGACATCGCTGCCGTCGCCGAGGATATCTCTGTCGTCGCCGAGGACATCGCTGCCGTCGCCAAGGACATCGCTGCCGTCTCCGAGGACATCGCTGCTGTCGCCGAGGACATCGCTGCCGTCGCCAAGGACATCGCTGCCGTCTCCGAGGACATCTCTGCCGTCGCCGAGGACATCGCTGCTGTCGCCAAGGACATCGCTGCCGTCGCCAAGGACATCGCTGCCGTCGCCAAGGACATCAGATGGCATTGATGCAGAAGAGAGCAGGACACCGTCATCATTGAAAACATCCCCATCACATTCTAGTACAGGACTCCCAAAATTTTGTGGAGCAGCTAGGGGAAAAACTGTGACCAAAAAAAATGTTGGACAACACTGCAAAGTACATCCTACTGTCAGTGATGACATGATGTAAAAAAAAAAGTACTGATATATTACTGAAAAGTAGCACCCATTTTTAAAAAAAAAAGCAAAAAAAAATATAAAAAAAGAAGAAAAATCATGGTTTAAAAAAATGGGGGAAAAAATTAACCCCCCCCCCCCCCCAAAAAAGAAAAAAAAAAAAAAAGAAAAAAAAACCCAAAAAAAGGAGAAAAAGATGGTGCTTTACAATATGCCTGTGAAGAAAAAAAAAGAGAAGAAAAACAAGACACACAAAGAAAAACGGAAGAAAAGAGAAAAAAAAGAAAAAAAGAGCCAAACACACAGGGCCATACTTGTTTCTTTTCATTTGTGTGTTTTTATTGATTAATGAACTAGAACTCATTTTAATGCGTTTAAAAAAAAAATGTTATGAGGGTTTATGTTGTGCAGTTTAGTTAAGCATAGTTGGACTGAAGTGGACCTTGTTTTTATTTTGAGACAGTCAAAGCTTATAAGCAGCTGCTTATCAGTTTTATCAATGTAACATGACTGTAAGCAGGAATGAGAGTGATCTGGGCAAATTTATGCTCTGGCCACCACTGGCATATTCACTGCAAGATTCATCTATGCCATATTCTGTGACAAAGTTTTATTTATTTTTTGTTTTTGTTTGTTACTGATTTGGATTTAATGATCAGCTGAGACAATGCTCTTGTTGAAACATGCCCTACAGGGCTGGCAACTATTTGTACAATTTTTTTTTTTTACTCCCAAAGAGCAATTGGAAAATACTTGGTGTAGTGCCTGTTGAAGCTGGTCAATCCATGAAAGGCTGACTTTCAAGTATGCTGCTTTTATAAATGGAAAAAGCAGTTGCATAGATGATGGGGGCAAGTGCTAAAGGAATTTCTATGATTATGTGTTTGTTAGCAGGATTGGTGATACTTTTACAGTATTGGTGATACTTTTACAGTATTGGGAACCAATCTGTGGTGATCTACCTCTGGTTATCTTTCCATGATTTTACTGCAGTGTAAAGTTTTATGGGGTTTAGTAAGAGGTTGGTGTGTTTTTGTGTTGTTTGTGCGTGTGTTTGTGTGTGTGGTGTATGCGTATGTGTGTGTGTGTGTATGCGTGTGTGTTCGTGTATGTGTGTGTGTGTGTGTGGCTAGTAGTAGTAGTAGTGTGTGTGTGTGTGTTTGTGTGGTGTAGAAGTGTGTGAGGAAGGTGTTTGTGCATTGTAGTTTGGGGTGTGTATGTGAGGGGTGTATGTGTTTTGTGTGTGGTGTAGTGGTGTTGAGGTCTGGTTTGTGTGTGTTGTGTTAGGGTTGTATGTGAGGGGTGTGTGTGGCGTAGTGTGGTGAGGTCTGGTATGTGTGTGCATGTTTTGTGTGCATGTGCATGTGAGGTTGTGTGTGTAGTGGTGGATGTGTGCGAGGTGGGTGTGCATGCGTGCAGCATGTATGTGGGGGTGTAGTGGTGTGTGTGGTGTAGTGGTGTGTGTATGGGGTGTGGTGGTGGTGTGATTGTGGGTATGATGGTGTGTTGTGTTGGCGAGAATGATGGTTGTGTGTTGTTTTGTGTCGAGAAGATGGTGTGTGTAGTAGTAGTAGCAGCAACAGCTGTAGCAATAGTAGTAGTACTGATACACACAAAATGTTCTGTGTGTAGTAGTAGGCATAAGGTCGTCCTTTAATTTTACGTCTTTACACGTAAAATAACAGGTGAAAGGAAAAGACCAGTGTGCGTGTGTGTGTGTGTGTGTGTGTCAGTGAGCAGAGGAGGGGGCAGGATATACCTTTGGATAAGTGGGGATTGGGAGAAGAGGGCCACCGATAGTGATAGATTTTTTTCACCTGGTTGATTTTGGCCCTAGGTTGTTTTTTTTTAAGTCAGTTTTGGCCTTGATTTTTCAAAAAGAATTCATGTGGTTGATTTTGACTTTAATTCAAAACACCTCAGATGGTTTTTTGGGGGGTTTATTCTTAAGTCTTCAAAAGTCTTTTGGCCTGAAGTTGCTTTGCTGATAGCAGAGCTAGAAATTTGTGATAAAAGAAATCTAAATTTAAAAGGCAAACAGAAAAGTCCTATTAACTGGTAACTGTGTCTACAGCTATGTACCATCAATTCTATCTGTTGCTGTGTCCACATGCTTTCCAACAGAGAGACCAGACAACCGACCCTTTCCTTTTTTGCTAACTGTTCATACTAATCCTGCACTGTTACACTAATCCTGGCCCGTCATGTGGACAAAAATAGGCAGGAATAGTTTGGTGCATGCGGGACACGATGGCAATTCTTTTCTTAGAGGTTGGGGGGTGGTTGGTAGAATTTTAGGGAAAGAGGTGCTAGGAAGGGGAATGGGTAGGATGATTGGGAGTGGGGAAGAGGTATGATTGAATTTTGTGAGGGGACAGGGACAGTTATGGGTTTGTTTGTTTTTTTAATTAAGGGGGAGGGGGGCCACTTGAGGAAGAAGTTTGTGTGTGTGTGTATGGTTGTGTGTGTGTGTGGTGTGTTGTGTGTGTGTGTGTGTGTGTGTGTGTGTGTTGAATGATAGCGTGGGGTGTTTGTGAATGATTGGTGTGTGTGTGTGTGTTCGAGAATGATGGTGTGTGTGAGTGTTTGGTGTGTGTGTGTGAATGATGGTTGTGTGGGTGTGAGAATGATGGGGGGTTTGGGGGAGGGAGGATGTGTGAATGAGGGTGTGGGTGTGTGAATAATAGTGTGTGTGTGTGGAGGGGGGGGGGATATGTGTGTGAAAATGAGGTGGGGGGGAGTGGATAGAGAGAGGGGGGGGAGGGAGGGGAGGTAGTGAGTATGCAGTATAGGAAAGGTGTGTGTGTGTGTGTGTGTGTGTGTGTGCATGTGTGTGAATGATGGTTGTGTGTGTGTATGTATGTGAGGGAATAATTTATACTGCAGGCAAATCAATGGAATGGTATATCATTGGTATTTTATCACCAGTATATGCTGTTGTGAAACCAGCACAACAGTTGCAAACTGTGTGTGTGTGAATTTCAAGTTTACATATATTCACATAAGCTTTGGATGGACGTTTGTTTATGAGTGGCAACTAGTCTCATTTTTTTCCCAAAAGCTTTATTTTGATGTTGATGAAATGCCAGCTAAAAATAACCTGGCCCTGTGGTAATCACAAGAATAGCCAACATTTCTATGTTTGTTCAGCAAGCAACAGTATACAGCAATGGTTCTGACAATGATTTTCCATGAGATTGAATGCAAGGAATGCTATTATTCTCTAAATTGAGAAAAATGCATGAGCTTACATAATTTTCTTTGTAAAATCACATCAAAAGTGAAAGAAAAAAAGAAAGCTCCTTATGTTATTAGCATTGATAATGCAAAAGATATTTTTCATTGATGTTGGTGGCAGATCTGTGTATTGATCTTCTGCTGGAAGATTGATGGCAGATTTTACACCAGCATATGTGTGAGCAAGAAAAATTCTAGTATATGATTTTAAGTGTAGTAGTGGACAGAGTGTTCCTGGTTTTTTCTTTTTCTTTGGATTTTTTGGGTTTGTTTTTGTTGTTGTTGTTGTTTTTTTAATTTTATTTTAATTTTAGATAATGAGAGAAAATGAAAATTGAAGGAAAATATAGCATGTTCTACAATGATGTGGAAGAAAACGTGTGGGGAGAGGTTTACTGTTGTTGCTTTATTTTTTGTTTTTATGGGGCTTTTTGTTGGAGATTTTACTGCCATCACATCTTTTGAGAATGTATATAGCAGATTAATGCTGTATAGGTATAGTAGTGTGTGATACGTGCCTGTGTGTTTGTTTTCTGTGTCAGCAAAAAAACACTTCAGAGATGAAATGTAAATTGATGAGAAAAATGCAAGAGCTTGCATAATTGTGTGGAAAGTGTGTGGGGAGAAGGGGCCTTTTCTTTTAAAAAAAAACCCAAATATATACATACTATATCTTGTGGTGTTTGTGTTTAAAAATTTTTTTTTCCGTAAAATCGCATGAAATGTGAAAGGAAAAAAAAGAAAGCTCATTATGTAATTAGCATTGATAATGCAAAAGATATTTTTCATTGTTGGTGGCAGATCTGTGTATTGATCTTCTGCTGGAAGATTGATGGCAGATTTTACACCGACATATGTGAACAAAAAAAGACTTATGGTATATGCTTTTAAGTCGAGTAGTGGATAGAGTGTGCCTGTGGGTTTTTGTTTTTCTTTTCTACTTTAAAAAAAAACTTTTTAGTTTTTTATATATAGATAATGAGATGAAAGTTAAATTGAAGAAAAGTGTATCATGTTCAGTTATGGTGTGGAAGAAAGTGTGTGGAGAGGTTTCTGTTCTTTTAATTTATTTGTGTTTTTAATGTTTTTTGGGGTTTTAAAAAAATCACATGAAATGTGAAAGCAAAAGCCAAAAAGCTATTTGTTATTAGCTTTGAGAATGGGTAAAATAAATGGTCTTGATGTTGGTGGCAGATCTGTGTATTGACCTTCTGCTGGAAGATTGATGGCAGATTTTACACCAACGTAATTAACCAAATAAAAAGAAAAGGTATATGTCTAGTGGTGGACAGAGCATGCCTGTGTTTTCTTTTTCTTTGGGGTTTTGTTTGATTGGGTTTTTGTTGTTGTTGTTGTTTTTAAAATTTAGATAATGGGATCATATGTAAACTGAAGGAAAATGAAGCATGTTCTACAATGATGTGGAAGAAAGTGTGTAAGGAGAGGTTTCCTGTTTTGTTTTACTTTTGTTTTTATGGGGTTTTTTGTTGTAGATTTTACACCACATCTTTTGAGAATGCATTTGACAAATTCATGCTGTATAAGTATAGTGGTATGTGATATGTGCCTGTGTGTTTCTTGCTTTTTGTGGTTGCAAAAAACCACCACAGAGATGAAATGTACATTGAGAAAAATGCAAGAGCTTACATAATTGTGTGGAAAGTGTGTGGGGCGAAGGGGCCTTTTAAAAAAATTTTTGTTTAAACCAAATACACACATGTATATATATTGTTTTATTTTTGTTTTTGAATGTTTTTCTTTGTGAAATCACAAGAAATGTGAAAATTCATTATGTGATTAGCATTGATAATGCAAAAAATATTTTTCATTGATGTTGGTGGCAGATCTGTGTATTGATCTTCTGCTGGAAGATTGATGGCAGATTTTACACCAACATATGTGAACAAAAAAAGATGTATGGTATATGCTTTTAAGTCAAGTAGAGGATACAGTGTGCCTGTGGGTATTTGTTTTTCTTTTCTACTTTTTTTAAATTTTTAATTTTATATATATATAGATAATGCGATGAAAGTTAAATCAAAGAAAAGTGTAGCATGTTCTGTTATGGTGTGGAAGAAAGTGTGAGGGGATAAGGTTTCTGGTCTTTAAATTTATTTCTGTTTTTAATGTTTGTTTGTTGTTGTTTTTTTAAATCACATGAAATGTGAAAGCAAAATGCAAAAATTTATCATGTTATTAGCATTGAGAATGGGTAAAATAAATAGTCTTGATGTTGGTGGCAGATCTGTGTATTGATCTTCTGCTGGAAGATTGATGGCAGATTTTACACCAACATATGTGAGGAAAAAAGGACTTATAGTATATGATTTTAAGTGTAGTAGTGGACAGAGTGTGCCTGTGATTTCTTTTTCTACGTTTTTTTCCCCTTTTTTTTCAAATATAAATTAAAGAAAAATGTAGCATGCTCTACAATGATGTGGAAGAAAGTGTGTGGGGAGGGGTTTTCTGTTTTGTTTTATTTTTGCTTTTATGTTTTTTATTTTGTTAGAGATTTTACAAAATCATATCTTTTGAGAATGTATATGACCGATTAATGCTGTATAGGTATAGTGGTGTGTGATATGTGGCTGTGTGTTTCTTGCTTTTTCTGGTTGCAAAAAACCACCACAGAATTGAAACGTAAATTGATGAGAAAAATGCAAGAGCTTACATAATTGTGTGGAAAGTGTGTGGGAAGAAGGGGCTTTTTATTTTTATCTTTTAAACCAAATACACACGTGTATATTTTGTTTTGTTTTTGTTTTTGAATGTTTGTTTTCTGTGTAAAATCACAAGAAATGTGAAAGAAAAAGCTCATTATAAAATTAGCATTGATAATGCAAAAGGTATATTTCATTGATGTTGGTGGCAGATCTGTGTATTGATCTTCTGCTGGAAGATTGATGGCATATTTTACACCAACATAATTATGTGAATGAAAAAGACTTCTGGTTTACGCTTTTAAATCAAGTAGTGGAAAGTGTGTGCCTGTGGGGTCTTGTTTTACTTTTCAACTTCATTTTTTCTTCTTGAGATGAAATTTACAATTGAAAAAAATATGCAGCATGTTCTGTTATGGTGTGGAAGAAAGTGTGTGGGGAGAAGGTTTCTGTTCTTTTATTTCTGTTTTTATTGTTTTCTTTTTTTAAATAATGAAAAGTGAAAGCAAAAGTCAAAGTTCATGGTATTAGCATTGAGAATGGGTAAAAGAAATGGTCTTCATGTTGGTGGCAGATCTGTGTATTGATCTTCTGCTGGAAGTTTGATGGCAGATTTTACACCAACATAATTAACCAAAAAATAATATGGTATATGATTTTAAGTTATAGTGGACAGATTTTGTTTTTTTTTTTCCCTTTTGTTCATTTGTTTGGGGTTTTTTTTTTCCTTTTTTTTCAAATTTAAATTAAAAAAAATGTACATGTTTTACAATGATGTGGAAGAAAGTGTGTGGGGAGGGGTTTTCTGTTTAGTTTTATTTTGCTTTTATGTTTTTTTATTAGAAATTGTACAAAATCAAATCTTTTGAGAATGCATATGACAGATAAAATCTGTGTGCGATATTTGGCTGTGTGTTTCTTGCTTTTTGTGGTTGCAAAAAAACACCACAGTGTTGAAACGTAAATTGATGAGAAAAATGCAAGAGCTTACATAATTGTGTGGAAAGTGTGTGGGGAGAAGGGGCCTTTAAAAAAAAAAGTTTAAACCAAATCCACACATGTATATTTTTTGTTTTTAAACGTTTGTTTTCTTTGAAAATCACAAGAAATGTGAAAAAAAAGAAAGCTCATTATGTAATAAGCATTGATAATACAACAGATATTTCTCATTGATGTTGGTGGCAGATTCTTTGTATTGATCTTCTGCTGGAAAATTAATGGCAGATTTTACACCAACATATAACCAAGAAAAGACTTATGGTACATGCTTTTAAATCATGAAGTGGATACAGTGTGCCTTTGGGGTTTTGTTTTTCTTTTCTACTTTTTTTTTGTACTTCTCTTTTCTTTTAAAAAAATGTTTTTGTATATAGATAATGAGATGAAATTTACATTGAAGAAAAAAGTAGCATTTTCTGTTACGTGTGCAAGAAAGTGTGGGGGAGAGGTTTCTGACTTTCGATTGTGTTTAATGTTTTTCTTTTTTTTTTTTTTTAAAAAGATCACATGAAATTGAAAGCAAAGGCAAAAAGCTATCATGTTGGCATTGGGATGGGTACAAAAATGTCTTGATGTTTTTGGGGGCAGATCGTGATTGATCTTTTGTAAAGTTTATGGCAGATTTACACTAACAATGTGACCCCAAAAATATGGTATATGATTAAGTCTAGTATGGACAAGTGTGCCTGTGGTTTCTTTCTTATATTTTGTTGTTGTTGATTTTTTTAAACAAAAGTTATGTGGATAGAGTGGCCTGGGGTTTTGTTTCAATTAGTAAATTGAAAGTTTTCCTGTGTGGGGTTTTAAAAAATTTTTGTTGTGTGCTTTTTTTTTTATAGAATGAAATCAAATGTAAATTAAGGGAAAATATAGCATGGTCGGTTTTTTATTCTTTTTAAATCCTTTTAAATTGAAAGAAAAGTGCAAAAGTTATGATTGGCATTTAAATCGTAAAAAGAACTGTACTTGAGTTTTGTGGCAGATCTTTGTATTGATCTTCTGCTGGAAGATTGATGGCAGATTTTAAACCCATACATGTGACCAGAAAAGACTTGTAGTATATGCTTTTAAGTCAAGTGGTGGATAGAGTGTGCCTGTGGGGTTTTGTTTTTCTTTTCTACTTTTTTGGAGTGTTTTTACTTCATTTTTATTATTTTATTTTTTGTATATAGATATTTAGATGAAATTTACATTGGAAAAAAAATGCAGCATGTTCTGTTATGGTGTGGAAGAAAGTGTGTGGGGAGAAGGTTTGTGTTCTTTGGATTTATTTGTGTTTTAAGTTTATATTTTCTTTTTTTTTAAGTCACATGAAATGTGAAAGCAAAAGGGAAAAAGTTCATGTTATTAGCATTGAAATGGGTAAAATAAATGGGAATTGATGTTTGGGAGATCTGTGTATTGATCTTTTGCTGAAGATTGATGCAGATTTTACAACCAACAAAAAGTGACCAAAAAATAAAATTATGGTATTAATTTAAGGCTTAACAGTGGACAGAGTGTTTTCTTTTTCTCTGGTGTTTTTTTGTTTTTATCAAATCTAAATAAAAGGAAAAAAATAAGCATGTTCTACAAAGATGTGGAAGAAAGTGTTGGGGGGGGGTTTTTCTGTTTTTATTTTTGCTTTTAATGTTGTTGTTTTTATATAGAAAATAAAATCTTTTGAGAAACATATACAGATAAATGGGTATAATGTTGTGGTGTGTGATATTTTGGGTTGTTTCTTACTTTTGGTGTTTGCAAAAAAAACCCACCACAATGATCAAATTACATTCATGGGAAAATTGCAAGAGCTCATAATTTTGAAATTCTGGGGCGAAGGGGCCTTTTTTTTAAAAACTATAATAATACGCATATGAATATTTTTGTTTGTTTAAAACGTTTGTTTTTTTTTGTAAAATCACAAAAAGTGAAAGAAAAAAAAGCTCATTATTAATTAGCATTGATAAGCAAAAGTTATTTTTCATGATGTTGGGGGGCAGACTGTGTATTTTATCTTCTGCTGAAATTGATGGCAGATTTTACACCAACAAATGTGAATGAAAAAAGACTTATGGATATGCTTTCAAATCATGTAGGGATACAGTGTGGGCTGTGAGGTCTTTGTTTTTCTTTTCTACTTCATTTTTACAATCTTTTTAACAACAAAAATTTTTTATAAGAAAAATAGATGAAAATTTGATTGAAGAAAAAAGTAGCAATTTTCTGTTATGGTGTGGAAGAAAAGTGTGTGAGAGAAAGGTTTCTGTTCTTTCCATTCTTGTGGTTTTTAATGGGTTTTTTTTTTTTTTAAATCCAAAGAAATTTTTAAAGCAAACAAAAAGTTCATGTTATTTGCATTGAGAATGGGTAAAATAAGTGGTCTTTGATGTTGTGGACAGATCTGTGTAAAGATCTCCTGCTGGAAAATGATGACAGATTTTACACCAACATTAAAATTTACCCAAAAATAGGTATATGAAATTTTAAGGCTAACAGTTTGGGGCATGTTCCTGTGTTTTTCTCTGTTTTTGTTGTTGTTTTTTAAATTCAAATGTAAATTAAAGAAAAAATAACATATTCACAATGATTTTGGAAGAAAGTTTGTGGGGAGGGTTTTCTTGTTTTTTTTTTTTTGCCTTTAAGTGTTTTTTTCCGTTGGAGAATTTTACAAAATAACTCTTTTTAAATGCTAATGACAGATAAAAGCTGCATAAGTGTTGTGGTGTGTGATATTTGGCTGTGTGTTTCTTGCTTTTTGTGGTTGCCAAAAAAACCCCACCTCAGTGTTCAAATGTAAATTCATGAAGAAACTGCAAGAGCTTACATAATTGTGTGGAAATTGTGTGGGGCGAGGGGCCTTTTTTTGATTTATAAAAAAAAACAAATACTCACATATGAATATTTTGTTTTGTTTTTAAGCGTTTGTTTTCTTTGTAAAATCACAAGACATGTGACAGAAAATAAAAGAAAGCTCATTATGTAATTAGCATTGATAATGCAAAAGATATTTTTCATTGATGTTGGTGGCAGATCTGTGTATTGATCTTCTGCTGGAAGATTGATGGCAGATTTTACACCAACCTATCTGAATGAAAAACAGACTTATGGTTTATGCTTTTAAATCATGTAGTGGATACAGTGTGCCTGTGGGGTCTTTGTTTTTCTTTTCTACTTCATTTCTACATCTTTTTTTTTTTTTAAAGTTGTATATAGATAATGAGATGAAATGTACATTGAAGAAAAAAGTAGCATTTTCTGTTATGGTGTGGAAGTAAGTGTGTGGGGAGAAGGTTTCTTTTCTTTCAGTTTATTTGTGTTTGTAATGTTTGTTTTCTTTTTTTAAAATCACATAAAATGTGAAAGCAAAAGGCAAAAAGCTATCATGTTAGCATTGAGAATGGGTAAAATAATTGGTCTTGATGTTGGTGGCAGATCTGTGTATTGATCTTCTGCTAGAAGATTGACGGCAGATTTTACACTAACATATGTGACCCCCTAAAATATGGTATATGATTTTAAGTCTAGTAGTGGACAAAGTGTACCTGTGTTTTCTTTTTCTTTGGGGTTTTTTGATTTTTTTTTTTTTTTAACTGTTAGTGGATAGTGTGTGCCTGTGGGTTTTTTGTTATCAAGTTTAGTAGTTGACAGTGTTCCTTTTTGTGTGGTTTGTTTTGGTGTGGTTTTTTTGTGAGTTTTTTTTTGGGGGGGGGGAGGGGGGGGGGGGTGTTGGCTGTGTGTGGTTTATTTTTTTGTTATGAGATCAAATGTAAATTAAAGAAAATATAGCATGTTTCTTTTTTTTTAAATCACATTAAATGTGAAAGGAAAAGTCAAAAAGTTATGTGATTGGCACTGATAATCTGTAAAAGAACTATACTTGATGTTGGTGGCATATCTGTGTATTGATCTTCTGCTGGAAGATTGATGGCAGATTTTACACCAATACATGTGACCAGAAAAGACTTGTAGTATATGCTTTGAAGTCAAGTAGTGGGTAGAGTGTGCCTGTGGGGGTTTGTTTTTCTTTTCTACTTTTAAAAAAAACCTTTATTTGTTGTTGTATATAGATATTTAGATGAAATTTACATTGAAAAAAAATGCAGCATGTTCTGCTATAGTGTGGAAGAAAGTGTGTGGGGAGAAGTTTTCTGTTCTTTGGATTTATTTGTGTTTTTAATGTTTATTTTCTTTTTTTTAATCACATGAAATGTGAAAGCAAAAGGCAAAACGCTATCGTCATTAGCAGTGAGAATGGCTAAAATAAATGGTATTGATGTTGGTGGCAGATCTGTGTATTGATCTCCTGCTGGAAGATTGATGACAGATTTTACACCAACATAAATGACCAAAAAATAATAATAATTATGGTATATGATTTTAAGGCTAACAGTGGACAGAGTGTGACCGTTTTCTTTTTCTCTGGTGTTTTGTTTGTTTTTATTCAAATGTAAATTAAAGAAAAATATAGCATGTTATACATTGATGTGGAAGAAAGTGTGTGGGGAGGGGTTTTCTGTTTTTATTTTTGCTTTTATGTTGTTTTTTCATTAGAAAATCAAATCTTTTGAGAATGCATATGACAGATAAATGCTGCATAAGTGTTGTGGTGTGTGATATTTGGCTGTGTTTCTTTCTTTTTGTGGTTGCCAAAAAAAAACCCACCACAGTGTTAAAATGTAAATTCATGAGGAAATTGCAAGAGCTTACATAATTGTATGGAAATTGTGTGGGGCGAAGGGGCCTTTTTTTTTGTTTTAAACCATAATACTCGCATATGAATATTTTGTTTTGTTTTTAAATGTTTTTCTTTGTAAAATCACAAGACATGTGAAAGAAAAAAAGAAAGCTCATGTAATTAGCATTGATAATGCAAAAGATATTTTTCATTGATGTTGGTGTGTATCATTGATGTTGATCTGTGTATTGATCTTCTGCTGGAAGATTGATGGCAGATTTTACACCAACGTATCTGAATGAAAAAAGACTTATGGTATATGCTTATAAATCATGTAGTGGATACAGTGTGCCTGTGAGGTCTTTGTTTTTCTTTTCTACTTCATTTTTACTTCTTCTTTTTAAAAAAAAAAGTTGTATATAGATAATGAAATGAAATGTACATTGAAGAAAAAAGTAGCATTTTCTGTTATGGTGTGGAAGAAAGTGTGTGGGGAGGTTTCTTTTCTTTCAGTTTATTTTTGTTTTTGTTTTTCTTTTTTTTTTAAATCACATGAAGTGTTAAAGCAAAAGGCAAAAAGCTATCATGTTAGCATTGAGAATGGGTAAAATAAATGGTCTTGATGTTGGTGGTAGATCTGTGTATTGATCTTCTGCTAGAAGTTTGATGGAAGATTTTACACCAACATAAGTGACCCAAAAATATGGTATATGATTTTAAGTCTAGTAGTGGACAAAGTGTACCTGTGTTTTCTTTTCTTTCCTTTTCTTTGTTTGAATATTTTTTCTTTTAAAAAAAAAATGTTAGTGGATAGTGTGTGCCTGTGGGTTTTTGTTATCAAGTTTAGTAGTTGACAGTGTTCCTGTGTGTGGGGGTGGGGTTTTTTGGGGGGAAGGGGGGGTTGGCTGTGTGTAGTTTATTTTTTTTATGAGATCAAATGTAAATTAAAGAAAATATAGCATGTTTTTCTTTAATCACATTAAATGTGAAAGGAAAAGTCAAAAAGTTATCATGTGATTGGCACTAATAATCTGTAAAAGAACTATACTTGATGTTGGTGGCAGATCTGTGTATTGATCTTCTGCTTGAAAATTGATGGCAGATTTTACACCAATACATGTGACCAGAAAAGACTTGTAGTATATGCTTTGCAGTCAAGTAGTGGGTAGAGTGTGCCTGTGGGGTTTTGTTTTTCTTTTCTACTTTTTTTTAAACTTCATTTGTTGTTGTTGTTGTATATAGATATTTAGATGAAATTTACATTGAAAAAAAATGCAGCATGTTCTGCTATAGTGTGGAAGAAAGTGTGTGGGGAGAAGGTTTCTGTTCTTTGGATTTATTTGTGTTTTTAATGGGGTTTTTTGTTTTTTTTAATCACATGAAATGTGAAAGCAAAAGGCAAAACGCTATCATTATTAGCAGTGAGAATGGGTAAAATAAATGGTATTGATGTTGGTGGCAGATCTTTGTATTGATCTCCTGCTGGAAGATTGATGACAGATTTTACACCAACATAAGTGACCAAAAAATAATTATGGTATATGATTTTAAGGCTAACAGTGGACAGAGTGTGACTTTTCTTTTTCTCTGGTGTTTTGTTTGTTTTTATTGAAATGTAAATTAAAGAAAAATATAGCATGTTCTACAATAATGTGGAAGAAAATGTGTGAGGAGGGGTTTTCTGTTTTTATTTTTGCTTTTGTGGTGTTTTTTTCATTAGAGATTTTACAAAATGATCTCTTTTGAGAATGCATATGACAGATAAATGCTGTATAAGTGTTGTGGTGTGTGATATTTGGCTGTGTGTTTCTTGCTTTTTGTGGTTGCCAAATCAAACCCACCAGTGTTCACATGTAAATTCATGAGGAAACTGCAAGAGCTTACATAATTGTGTGGAAATTGTGTGGGGTGAAGGGGCCTTTTTTTTTAAAGAAAACCCCATAATACTCGCATATGAATAATTTGTTTTGTTTTTAAACGTTTGTTTTCTTTGTAAAATCACAAGAAATGTGAAAGGGAAAAAAAGCTCATTATGTAATTAGCACTGATAATGCAAAAGATATTTTTCATTGATGTTGGTGGCAGATCTGTGTATTGATCTTCTGCTGGAAGATTGATGGCAGATTTTACGCCAACATATGTGAACGAAAAAAAGACATGATTTATGCTTTTAAATCATGTAGTGGATACATTGTCCCTGTGGGGTCTTTTTCTTTTCTACTTCATTTTTACATCTTTTTAAAACAAAAATTGTTGTATATAGATAATGAGATGAAATGTACATTGAAGAAAAAGTAGCATTTTCTGTTATGGTGTGGAAGTAAGTGTGTGGGGAGAAGGTTTCTTTTCTTTCAGTTTATTTGTGTTTTTGTTTGTTTTCTCTTTTTAAAATCACATGAAATGTGAAAGCAAAAGGCCTAAAAGCTATCATGTTAGCATTGAGAATGGGTAAAATAAATGGTCTTGATGTTGGTGGCAGATCTGTGTATTGATCTTCTGCTAGAAGATTGATGGCAGATTTTACACTACCATATGTGACCCCCCAAAATATGGTATATGATTTTAAGTCTAGTAGTGGACAAAGTGTACTTGTGTTTTCTTTTTCTTTGGGGTTTTTTGTTTGGTTGGTTTTTTTTTAATGTTAGTGGATAGTGTGTGCCTGTGGTATTTTTGTTTTTACCAAGTTTAGTAGTTGACAGTGTTCCTGTGCGTGTGTGTTTTGTTGTTGTTCTTTTCTTTTTCTTTTTTTTTGGGGGGGGGGGGGGGGGGGGGAAGGGGGGTTGGCTGTGTGTGGTTTTGTTTTTTTATGAGATCAAATATAAATTAAAGAAAATATAGCATGTTTTTCTTTTTTTAAAAATCACATTAAATGTGAAAGGAAAAGTCAAAAAGTTATCATGTGATTGGCACTGATAATCTGTAAAAGAACTATACTTGATGTTGGTGGCAGCTCTGTGTATTGATCTTTTGCTTGAAGATTGATGGCAGATTTTACACCAATACATGTGACCAGAAAAGACTTGTAGTATATGCTTTGAAGTCAAGTTGTGGGTTTTTGTTTTGTTTTTCTTTTCTACTTTTTTTTAAACTTCATTTGTTGTTGTTGTTGTTGTTGTTGTATATAGATATTTAGATGAAATTTACATTGAAAAAAAATGCAGCATGTTGTGCTATAGTGTGGAAGAAAGTGTGTGGGGAGAAGTTTTCTGTTCTTTGGATTTATTTGTGTTCTTAATGTTTATTTTCTTTTTTTTTAATCACATGAAATGTGAAAGCAAAAGGCAAAACACTATCATTATTAGCAGTGAGAATGGGTAAAATAAATGGTATTGATGTTGGTGGCAGATGTGTGTATTGATCTTCTGCTGGAAGATTGATGGCAGATTTTACACCAACATAAGTGACCAAAAAAAAAAAAAAATTATGGTATATGATTTTAAGGCTAACAGTGGACAGAGTGTGACTGTGTTTTCTTTTTCTCTGGTGTTTTGTTTGTTTTTATTCAAATGTAAATTAAAGAAAAATATAGCATGTTCTACAATGATGTGGAAGAAAGTGTGTGGAGAGGGGTTTTCTGTTTTTATTTTTGCTTTCATGTTGTTTTTTCATTAGATAATTTACAAAATCAAATCTTTTGAGAATGCATATGACAGATTAATGCTGTATAAGTGATGTGGTGTGTGATATTTGGCTGTGTTTCTTTCTTTTTGTGGTTGCCAAAAAAAAACCCACCACAGTGTTCAAATGTTAATTCATGAAGAAATTGTAAGAGCTTACATAATTGTGTGGAAATTGTGTGGGGCGAAGGAGCCTTTTTAAAAAAAAACCCATAATACTCGCATATGAATATTTTGTTTTGTTTTTAAATGTTTTCTTTGTAAAATCACAAGAAATGTGACAGAAAATAAAAGAAATCTCATTATGTAATTAGCATTGATAATGCAAAAGATATTTTTCATTGTTGTTGGTGGCAGATCTGTGTATTGATCTTCTGCTGAAAGATTGATGGCAGATTTTACACCAACATATGTGAATGAAAAAAGACTTATGATATATGCTTTTAAATCATGTAGTGGATACAGTATGCCTGTGGGGTCTTTGTTTTTCTTTTCTACTTCATTTTAACTTTTTAAAAAAATTGTTGTATATAGATAATGAGATGAAATTTACATTGAAGAAAAAAGTGGTATTTTCTGTTATGGTGTGGAAGAAAGTGTGTGGGGAGAGGGTTTCTTTTCTTTCAGTTTATTTGTGTTTTTAATGTTTGTTTTCTTTTTCTAAAATCAAATGAAATGTGAAAGCAAAAGGCTAAAAGCTATCATGTTAGCATTGAGAATGGGTAAAATAAATGGTCTTGATGCTGGTGGCAGATCTGTGTATTGATCTTCTGCTAGAAGATTGATGGCAGATTTTACACTACCATATTTGACCCCCCAAAATATGGTATATGATTTTAAGTCTAGTAGTGGACAAAGTGTACCTTTTTTGGGGGGGGGGGGGGGGGGGGTTGTTTGGTTATTTTTTTTCTTTAAAATGTTAGTGGATAGTGTGTGCCTGTGTTTTTTTTGTTATCAAGTTTAGTAGTTGACAGTGTTCCTGTGTGTGTGTGTGGTGGGTTTTTTTGGGGGGGTTGGGGGTTGGCTGTGTGGTGGTTTTTTTTTTTTTTGTAAGATCAAATGTAAATTTATAGCATGTTTGTTTTCTTTTTAAAAAACTCGCATTAAATGTGAAAGGAAAAGTCAAAAAGTTATCATGTGATTGGCATTGATAATCTGTAAAAGAACTATACTTGATGTTGGTGGCAGATCTGTGTATTGATCTTCTGCTTGAAGATTGATGGCAGATTTTACACCAATACATGTGACCAGAAAAGACTTGTAGTATATGCTTTTAAGTCAAGTAGTGGGTAGAGTGTGCCTGTGGGGTTTTGTTTTTCTTTTCTCCTTTAAAAATTTTTAACTTCATTTGTTGTTGTTGTTATATATAGATATTTAGATGAAATTTACATTGAAAAAAAAGCAGCATGTTCTGTTATAGTGTGGAAGAAAGTGTGTGGGGAGAAAGTTTCTGTTCTTTCAATTTATTTGTGTTTTTAATGGTTATTTTCTTTTTTTAAATCACATGAAATGTGAAAGCAAAAGGCAAAACGCTATCATTATTAGCAGTGAGAATGGGTAAAATAAATGGTATTGATGTTGGTGGCAAATCTGTGTATTGATCTTCTGCTGGAAGATTGATGGCAGATTTTACACCAACATAATTGACCCAAAAATATGGTATATGATTTTAAGGCTAACAGTGGACAGAGTGTGACTGTTTTCTTTTTCTCTGGTTTTTTGTTTGTTTTTCTTTTTTTTTTCCAAATTTAAATTAAAGAAACATATAGCATGTTCTACAATGATGTGGAAGAAAGTGTGTGGGTAGGGGTTTTCTGTTTTGTTTTATTTATGCTTTTATGTTTTTTCATTAGAGATTTTACAAATCATCTCTTTTGAGAATGCATATGACAGATAAATACTGTATAAGTGTTGTGGTGTGTGATATTTGGCTGTGTTTCTTGTTTTTTGTGGTTGCCAAAAAAAACCCTCCTCATTGTTCAAATGGAAATTCATGAGGAAAATGCAAGAGCTTACATAATTGTGTGGAAAGTGTGTGGGGAGAAGGGGCCTTATATTTTGTTTTGTTTTTAAACATTTGTTTTCTTTGTAAAATCACAAGAAATGTAAAAGAAAAAAAAAGCTCATTATGTAATTAGCATTGATAATGCAAAAGATATTTTTCATTGATGTTGGTGGCAGATCTGTGTATTGATCTTCTGCTGGAAGATTGATGGCAGATTTTACACCAACATATGTGAACGGAAAAAAAACTTATGGTTTATGCTTTCAAATCATGTAGTGGATACAGTGTGCCTGTGGGGTCTTTGTTTTTCTTTTCTACTTCATTTTTACATCTTCTTTTTAAAAAAAAAATGTTGTATATAGATAATGAGATGAAATTTACTTTGAAGAAAAAAGTAGCATTTTCTGTTATGGTATGGAAGAAAGTGTGTGGGGAGAAGGTTTCTTTTTCTAAAATCAAATGAAATGTGAAAGCAAAAGGCCTAAAAGCTATCATGTTAGCATTGAGAATGGGTAAAATAAATGGTCTTGATGCTGGTGGCAGATCTGTGTATTGATCTCCTGCTAGAAGATTGACGGCAGATTTTACACTAAAGTGACCCCCCCCAAAATATGGTAAGTTTTTAATTACTAGTGACAAAGTGTCCTGTGTTTCCTTTTTTTTTGGGATTTTTTTTTGGTTATTTTTTTTTTTTTTTAAAAGTTAGTGGATGTGGGGGGTTTTTTTTATCAGTTTAGTAGTTGCAGTTTTCTGTGGGGGTGTATGTGGGGGTGTGTGTGTTTTTGGGTTTGTTGTTTTTGTTGTTTTTTTTTTTTTTTTTTTTTTGGGGGGGGGGGGGGGGGGGGGGGGGGGTTGGTGTTTGTGTGTTTTTTTTTTGGAAAAATTTTTAAATTTAAAGAAAAATATAGCTTTTTTGTTTCTTTAAAAAAAATCTTTTAAAAATTGGAAGGAAAAGTCAAAAATTTATCATGTTTTGGCTTTTGAAAATCGTAAAAGAAAAATTTTGATTTTGGTGGGATCTGGTATTGATCTTTTGCTTGAAATTGATCAGATTTTACCCCAATACATGTGACCAGAAAAGTTTTTGTATATTTTTAAGTCAAGTGGGGGTTTTAGGTGGCCCTGTGGGGTTTTTTTTTTTTTTAAATTTTTTTTTAAAACCTTTTTTGTTGTTGTGTAAGATTTTAGATAAAATTTACTTTTGAAAAAACACACAGTTCTGTTTGTGTGGAAGAAATGTGTGGGGGGGGAAGGTTTCTTTCATTTGATTTATTTGTGTTTTGATGTTTTTTTTTTTTTTTTTTAATTTCCATTAAATGTGAAAGAAAAAGGGGAAAACACTATTGTTATTAGCAGTAAAGGGGTTTAAAAATAAATGGTTTGATTTTTGGTGGCAGATGGGTATTGATCTTCTGCTGGAAGTTTGATGGCATTTTCAAACAAAAAATTGACCCAAAAATATGGTAATTTTTTAAAAGGCTAAGGTGGACAGTGGCTTTGTTTTTTTTCTCTGTTTTTTGTTTTTCCTTTTCTTTTTTTTTCCAAATTTTTTAAAATAAGAAAAAAAAGATGTTTACAATGATGGGGAAAGAAAGTGGGGGGTGGGGGTTTTCTGTTTTTTTTTCTTTTATCTTTTTTTTTTTTTTTTCATTGGAGATTTTCCAAATATCTTTTTAAAAGCATATGAAGATAAATGCTGTATAAGTGTTGTGGTGTTTATTTTTGGCTGTGTGTTTTTGTTTTTTGTGGTTCCCAAAAAAAAAACCCCTAGTGCCCAAAAGGAAAATTCTGGGAAAATGAAAGGGTTACATAATTGTGGGGAAAAAGTGTGTGGGGGGAAGGGGGGGGCCTTTTTATTTAAAAAAAACCAAATACTCCATATGAAATTTTTTTTTGTTTTTAAACATTTTTTTTCTTTGTAAAATCACAAGAAAATGTAAAAAAAAAAAAAGCTCATTATGAATTACCTGATAATGCAAAAGATTTTTTCATTTTGTTGTGGCAGATCTTGTTTTTTTCTGCTGGAAGATTTAGGCGATTTTTTTCACCAAAATATGTGAAAGGAAAAAAAACCTAAAAAAAAGGGTTTTGCTTTCAAAATCATGTAGGGATACAGTGGCCCGGGGGTCTTTGTTTTTCTTTTTTACTTCATTTTTTCTTTCTTTTTAAAAAAAAAATTTTTTTTGTATATAGATAATGAGATGAAATTTCTTTTAAGAAAAAAATACTTTTGTTTTGGTGTGGAAGAAGGTGTGGGGGGGGGAAGGGGTTTTTTTTCTTTCAGTTTATTTGTGTTTTTATGTTTTTTTTCTTTTTTTAAAAACATGAAAGTGAAGCAAAAGGCTAAAAGCTATCTGTTAGCATTTGGAAAAGGGTTTAAAAAAAATGGTTGTGTTGGTGGCAGATCGTGTTTTAAATTTTTGCGGAAGATTGTGGGGATTTTACCTAAAATTTGGGCCCCCCAAAAATGGCAAAATTTTTTTTAAATTTTTGTGGCAAAAATGTCCTGGGTTTTTTTTTTTTTTTTTGGGGGGTTTTTGTTTTTTTGTTTGGGGGTTTTTTGGGTGGTTGGGTTTTAAAAATGTTTGTGGATAGTTTGCCCGTGGGGTTTTTGTTTTCTGTTTAGTAGTTGATGTGTTGTGTGTGGTGTGTGTTGGTGTGTGTGGTGTTTGTGTTGTTTTTGTTGTTGTTTTGTGTGGTTTTTGGGGGTTTTTTTTGTGTGTGTTTTTTTTTGGGGGGTTCGTTTTTGGGTTTTTTAAAAAAAAAATTATGGAGAGTGTGCCCTTTGGGGTGTTGTTATCAAGTTTTGTTTGATAGTGTTCCTGTGTGGGTGGGGTGTGTGTGTGTGGTGTGTGTGTTTGTTGTTTTTGTTGTGGTTGTGGTTGGGTTTTGGTTTTTTTTTTTTTTTTTTTTTGGGGGGGGGGGGTTGCTCTATTTATTTATTTTTTTTACCACTTTAAGTCACAGATTTCCTTGTGAATTCGGGTGCTTCCCCGGGGGGGAGCACGTGCCCCAAAAAGGGAGCGCCCCCCCTTTTTTTTTCTTTTTTTTTTTTTTTTGGTCTGCAACTGTATTTCTTTCCCTATCAGAGTGGCTTTTTTCTAAGAATTTTGCCAGGGACAACTCTCTTGTTGCCGTGGGTTCTTTTTCGTGCGCTGCATAATTTTCTGTAACACACGGGACCTCCGTTTATCGTCTCATCCGAAAAACTAGCGCCCAGACCACCACTCATGGTCTAATGGATGGGGGAAAAGTTTTCGGGCCCAGACGGGATACGAACCCGGACTTTTCCCTTTCTAGACAGGCGCGTTACCTCTAGACCACCGATCCACTCTGTGCTGTGTGTGTGTGTGTGTGTGTGTGTGTGTGTGTGTGTGTGTGTGTGTGTGTAGTGGATAGAGTGTAAATGGGTGGGGGGGTTTTTCAGATGAGAATAAATGTAAGAAAATGTAGCATGTTCTGTTATGGTGTGGAAGAAGGTGTGATATATCTAGATTTATATGTACATGTATTTGTGATATCGTTTTAATCTTAATGTGGAAATATTCCATTTTTGCCACTGTAGTCATATTTTTACATCTGACATATTTTTCATACAATAAAAGAATAGCCCTATCATAAAAACTGTGTGTGTGTGTGTGTGTGCAGGAGCAAGGGCATGCTCTTTGCTCAAGAAGTCCAGGATCAAATTCTTGAAAGTTTGTGAGAATCGTCATACTTTACATGGTATTTTTCCCCCTCTAACACTCAGCAACTGGAGCAGGCACACACATTTAGAGCGTTGCATATTGCACTTGTGATCAGCTGATCTGAGTTTGAATCCCGTTCAAGGGGATATTTTCCCCTAGAGTTAACAGTGCCCACTCCACTTCCCCAAAAGTCCTTTAGATGAGACCATAAATCACATGAAGCTAACGAGAGCACCTACTCCGGCTTGTGATTGGCTGCTGCAATCACGTGTCCGGAATCCGCCTTCTTGGTTTTTCGTCCGCTAATAAACAGTGACTCTGTTGTCGAACTCCTCCCATTTCAGGGAACCTCTCTAGGCCTACTTCTATGCTTCAGTTGATATTGAGAGTGTGATAAAGTAAGCCAGTTTACGACTTTTACTTGAAAAATGTCAGTGTGACGTCAGACAACAGAACACAGGGACACAGATTGAAGTTCAAGTTGTAGAGTACTTCTTGAAGTTCAAATCTTGCCACAGTGTGAAACTGAAACTCTTCTGTGTTCCTAAAACAGCCTTATCTTTCAGTACAAGTGTTTGGATCTCTCTCTCTCTCTCTCTCTCTCTCTCTCTCTCTCTCTCTCTCTCTCACACACACACACACAAATGTCACACGCACCCACACCCGCCCACCCTCGTATACACACACACAATTCTGACAATTATAACAATTTTTATGGTATCCACACATCTTACTACACATGTCATCTAACTTTTTGTAATAGTTTAACGCTTCTCGATCAAAACACGAAAAAACTCACCTGAGAAGTTCATGGTGTTGAGAGGTAGAAAACACAGACAAGTTGAGAAAACTGCTTGAACTTGAGGTGCTTCCGTCTATCGAACGCAATGGAGGAAAAACGCGCGGAAAGACCACGCGGTAAGCATCACTTACCTAATTAGCCAGTGCAGCATCTCTTCATTGGAGATGGGGAAAGTTATCATCTATCAAACAATACGACAGGCCGTTCTGTCGTAGCAGACGAAAAGCCAAGATGGCGGATTCCGGACACGTGATTGCAGCAGCCAATCACAAGCCGGAGTAGGTGCTCTCGTTAGCTTCATGTCCATAAATCGAGATCCCATGTGCTCATGAACACAGAAATCTTACACTCATGTTAAAAACCTGTTCTGGTTTTTGGAAGAGTAGGCCATCATGTGCTTTTGGGAAAGGATGACAAAATTTACAAAACTGCATACACATGGGGACTACATGTAATAAAGCAAAGCAGTACTTATTCCATCATCCTTGAAATAAAGGAATAAATAACTTATTTCACATATGCATCAACTAACTCCCCCTTCCCATCATCTGCTATCATTTATAGCACTTAACAGATTGAACATCCCCCCCCCCCCCCCCCCCCCCCCCATTTAAAATCAAAGACAACACTCACACACAGAGTTACATAGGCTAGGCCTAGTGTCCCTTTGTTTTTCACAACTCTATTGATCTCTTTTGGGATCACCTTTATCTCCATGTTATACTTTTTAAAGATAAAAACAATGAAACAGAAAAGCATTCATGGTTACAAAGTATTATATTCAACACTTCACCTTGAAATGAGGAGCTAAAATGTAAAGGATTATTTGAAATGCTTTGAAACAAAGGAAAATACAATTTGTCTTTCAATGATGCCTCCCTCAAAATGGCAGCCAACCAGTTTGTTGTTGTCTTCAATTCTGGTCTATGGGTTCATTTTTTTCTTCTTCTCTCCCTTCTCTAAGGCCTTTTTTAATTGTGAAGATTCTGTAGAGTATCAGAGGTGGGGGAAGGGGGGGGGGGGAAGGGGGGGGGGGTGCTTGAGTATGTAGTTGCCTGAGTTAGAGTATGAAGAGGGCCTTCCACTAGTTCCAGGGTGGGGCTGAGATAAAGAGAAAAATAAATGGGGGAGGGGTCATATTAAGGGGTGGGGGGGGGGGGGGGGGAGACAACAAAAAATGTTTAAAAAAAAAGAAGTCAGCAATGCAATAAGAATAAACAAACCTGAAAACAAGCCATTGATGATAATGCAACTATAACACATCACAGCTGTGAGCTTTCCCCTCTTTCAGCTACTCTCAGCTGCTATCCATTCCATCCCAGCTGGCATTAATCATAGTAGAAACTGACCACACTTGGACATGGTAAAAGGAAGGGGCTAATTTTAGCACTGGGCTCTGGACCAATGACTTGAGTTATGCTGGATTTGTGCACTGTGAAATATCCTAAGGCTGTAGGACCATGCCAGAGACCTTTCACAAAATCAAATGCCAATTTTAGGTTATTGAATATTCTGATAATAGAATTTAAAGAAAAACTGGGTTAAAAAGGTTTGACACTCTCACATTTAAAAACCATTTTAGTATTAATGAGATCCTCACCACACAGACATTTACTTTGCTGAATTTGGTTATGAATGTGTTCATTTTCATCCTATTAAACAAAGTATTGAATCTTCTTCCAGGAAAAAAAAATCACGAAAGTGTTTGAATGGTTCAAAACTCTTTGAGTTGTCAGCATTAATTGCATATCTATCTAAAAATCGTTAATGGTTAAAGTTCAGTGACCTTTCTCATGATGTTAGTTCCATAATAAGTGGTAGCCCTCTTCAAAGGATAAAGATGCATATAATTATGCTGAATCCTGCCCTTTTTTTGCCCCTCTTTTAGCAGCTCTATCAGCCCATTCTTTAGGATAATCCAGCATGTGAAGGCACCCAACAAAATGCAACATTTATACCATTTAAGGTTAAGAGTTGTATAATATATTTCATCTCTACTGTAATTTGTTTAAAGTTTTCTGGCAACATGGGGATTTTAAACCTACAATACCAACTTAGAATCAACACAAATAAGTATTTGAAGCATGTTTACCAACATAATATGATTTTAAAATTTTCAATGCTGGTATAACAAAAGCAAGAGAGAGAGAATGACAAATTCTTTTATTTGGAGGATAATGAATAAGCACTCATGTGCTTTGTTACACCTAGTCCCTGCCCGTAGGGATACATCTTAATAATAACCCAATACTTACACTCTCACACAGTAGAAACAAAGGGAAATAACCCTTTAAAAACCCACTAAAAAAAAACAAAAAAAAACCCTAAAAACAGGGGGGGGGGGGGGGGGGGGGGGGGGGGGGGAAACCAAAAAAACAAAAAAAAAAACACCCCCCCCAAAAAAACCAAAAACAAACAAAAGAAAAAGAAAAAAAAAACCAACGAAGAGAGAGAGGAGGGGCTCTGAAGTCTGAAAAAATTTATTTCATGAAGCAGTTGGCCATACATGAAAGGGGGTGTAATCAAAACACTTTTTTGGGAAAACATGGGAAGTACAGTGGTGCAACAAAAAACAAACAAAATTCCTCGCAAAAAAAAAACAATTTTGTCGACCATATATTTTGAAGAGAAGTGTATATGCGAACGTGCAGTGTGTGTGTGTGTTTATGGTGTGCGCGCGCGCCCGGGGGCCCCAGGTGTGGGTGGTGAGCAAATGCACATGCTGGGACTAAAAATTTTTGGCAGGCTTCGAGACACACACACTTTTTTAATTCTAATTGTTCTTATCATCATATCTCATCTTATCTTTATTATTACTTATTTTTTTTATTGGGTTTTGGGTGACGTTTGTTATCATCGCGTTGTTTGGGGGTGGTTCTTGGGGGTTTTGTGTGTGTTGTTGTGTTTGTGTTGTGTGTGGTGTGGTGTGTGTGTGTTTGTTTGTTTTTGTTTTTATTGTTTTTTTTATTTTTTTTTTGTTTTTGGTTTTTTGTTTTTGGTGGGTGTTTTTTTAACAAAAGGTTTTCCCCCCTTGTTTGATTTCATGGTTTAGCCCTTTTTTAGGTTTTAAATCATATCTCATAGGTAGGTCAGGAATCCTTGCTATGGTAACATTAACCCAGTACCCCCTGCCACATGTGGGGAGTAAACCCAACCAAAAAATCCGACTGGAGAGGGATGGGCTCCGCCAGGTTTGATTTGCCCAAGACACACCTATGACAAAGACAGCCAGAATCTCCATACCGGATCGGTCGTCGCCCGGGTTACCAAGGACCGCGCCTTCTGTTGCTCATCAGGACAGATGTCGAAAGTATGCTACTGATGTAAAACGCAGCAAAATTCGTGCCAGACACAACACCATCATTGGCACATGGAATGTACGAACACTAAGAGCTGCAGGCAAAGTGGAAGAACTGACACATGAGATGCCCAGATATCATTGGCACATCCTTGGGCTCTGCGAAGTCAGGTGGAAAAACATGGGAGAAACAACGACCCAGGAAGACCACAAATTATACTACAGTGGAAAACAGGATAAACATGAACACGGCGTGGGGTTTCTCGTTCACAAAGACACCGTGAACACCGTCATGAGCTGTCAGCCTGTGTCCAGCAGACTTATTACCATCCGCCTGAGAGCAACCCCCTTTAACATAACTATAGTACAGGCATACGCCCCTACATCAGACTGCACAGATGAAGCGTAGAAGAATTTTATGACCAGCTACAAGAGGTTCTGAATCAAACACCCAAGAAAGACATCCTCGTTGTGCAAGGCGACTGGAACGCCAAGGTAGGAGAAGATGCATGGAAAGACTGGGAGGGCGTTTGTGGGCCACATTGTAATAACCAATCAAATGAAAGAGGCTTGAGACTCCTGGAGTTTGCCAGTAACAACCACCTCCAGCTAGTGAATACACTTGGCCCACACAAGAAATCCAGAAAATGGACATGGCATAGCCCAAATGGAGAACACCACAACCAAATAGATTACATCATGGTGAAAAGACGGTTTCAGTCTAGCGTTAACATCGCACAGATACGAAGTTTTCCAGGAGCAGACATAGGGAGTGATCATGATCTTGTGATGATGACTTTCCGACTACGTCTAAGAAAATCCACAAGCGGAACAACATCAGGATCAAAGCTGAAGGACCCAGAGGTATTAGAAATTTTTCAAGCAAGGATAGGTGGAAAGTTTGCAGCACTCACTGTGATAGACTCAGACATAGATACACTGACGAATAGTTTCAATACAGCAGTGACTGAAACAGCAAGCGAGCTTCTTGGCAAACACCGACCAGTCAAAAAACCATGGGTCACACCTAACATCCTACAACTATGCGACAAGCGTAGAGAGTTGAAGAAAAAGAAAAATGAAACAAAAGAAAGAGCAGAACAATATAGGGCAGTCAACAAAAGAATCAGGAAGTCCATGACGGAGGCAAAAGAGAAATGGATCGGTAAAACAGTGCCAAGACATTGAAGAGAACATCAAGAAAAGCAATAGCAAGAAAGCATATCAGCTGGTGAAAGACCTGACTAGCACGAAACAGAGAAAAGGTTTTAAAACAACCCAAGACAAAAATGGGAAGTGTCTCACTGACGACCAGGATATTCTGAACAGATGGACAGAATACTGCTCCGATCTGTATAACTATAGAACCGCAGGAGATCCAGAAGTCCTTAATGTACCCGAAAGCAAAGACACAGACAGTCACCTATCCTCCGAGAAGAAGTGGAAACAGCAGTCAGATCATGAAAAAGGGGAAGTCAGCAGGGGGTGACAACATTCCAGCTGAGTTGGTCCAAGCTGGAGGGGAAGCCATGATCAGCGCCCTACTAAGAATCTGCAACAAGATCTGGAAGACAGGAAAATGGCCAACACCATGGACGCAGTCGCTCATCATCACCCTCCCAAGAAAGGAAATCTACAACAATGCCATAATTACCGCACAATCAGCCTCATATGTCACCCAAGCAAGGTCATGCTGCAGATAATATTGAATAGACTGAAGCCACAAGCAGAGAACCATCATTGCTGAGGAACAAGCAGGTTTCAGAGCAGGGCGCAGCACAACAGAACAGATATTCAACCTCAGAATACTATGTGAGCGGTACCTTCAACATCAACAAGACCTATACCACGTATTTATCGATTTTAAGAAGGCATTTGACAGGGTGTGGCATGCAGCTTTGTGGGCAACCATGAACTTGTACAGCATCAATGCAAACCTGATCAGAGTCACCAAACAGCTGTACAGCGAGGCGACCAGTGCAGTGTACTACAACAACAACATTGGAGAATGGTTTCGAACAACAGTTGGAGTAAGGCAGGGCTGTCTACTCTCACCCACCCTTTTCAACATCTTCCTTGAGAGAATCATGGCTGATGCACTGGAAAAATCATGAAGGATCAGTCAGCATTGGTGGCAGAACGATCACAAACCTCCGCTTTGCAGATGACATTGATGGAATAGCAGGATCAGAAAAAGAGCTTGCCAGCCTAACAGAACACTTGGATAAGGCCTCCAAAACATACGGCATGGAAATCAGTGCAGAGAAGACCAAACTGATGACTAATAACACCAACGGCATTAGCACTGATATCAGGGTTAATGACCAGAAGCTGGAAACAGTTCAAAGCTTCAAGTACCTGGGAGCCATTGTATCCGACCAGGGATCCAAGCCAGAAGTAGTATGCAGGACTGCACAGACAATAACAGCTTTGTCAAAACTAAACACCATCTGGAGAGATAAGAATATCTCACTTATCTCCAAGATCAGACTAATGCGCTCCCCTTTTCATATCCATATTTCTGTATGCCTGTGAATCATGGACCCTGACTGCAGATTTGGAGAGGAGAGTACAGGCAGTGGAGATGAGATGCTTTCGGAGACTCCTTGGCATCTCCTACAAAGACCACATAAGCAACGAAAGCGTGCATAACAGAATCCAGCAAACCATTGGACCCTATGAGAACCTTCTAACGATCATGAAAAAGCGTAAACTTAAGTGGTATGGGCATGTCACAAGATCCCAAGGAATTACAAAGACAGTTTTGCAAGGCACTGTCCAAGGAGGAAGAAGAAGAGGCAGACCAAGGAAGAGCTGGGAGGATAACATCAGTGAATGGACAGGCCTAGAACTCAACAAAACCCTGAGAAAGGCAGAACAGAGAGAAGAATGGAGGGAACTGGTTGCTGAGTCTTTGAGGGTGCCCCCACGGTCGTCAGACTACGGGACAGATAGATAGATAGATAGATAGATCTGCATACATCAATGTTTTCTTTTTTGGGGAATTGTATGGCTTATCACTGTGTAGGTTTTGGGTGGTTTTTGTTGTTTGTTTTTTTTACTCTATGTATGCATAGGCCTATAATGATATTATTATTATTATTATTATATATTTGACTCTCTCTCTCTCTCTCTCTCTCTCTCTCTCTCTTCTCTCTCATCTCTCTCTCTCTCTCTCTCACACACACACATGAAATACTAAGCATTCTATAACTCTGTCTACTTCCCAGCTTACACACACACACGCGCGCGCGCGCGCGTGTGTTGTGTAATTGGTTCGGTTTGGGATTTTTACTTTCTTGTTGTTTGGGGCTTTTTTCGTTTTTGTGTTACACACAATAATGCTGGTTTATTTTATTTTGTCGCTGTTTATTTTCTTTTTCACTGTATTAGATGACTGAAATTGTTATTGCTGATGTTAGAATTACTGGGTGGGTTTATATTGCCTGAATTTATTCTTTGATGGAAGGATTAACGTAGTTCTGCCTTAAATCAAAAAGCACATGTACATGCGTGTTTATGACCAGGAGAGAGGGAGGGCATGGATGTCTTTGTTTTACTTTTTTGCTCTGATCCAATGTCTGGTTGTTTCTTGCTTTCCTTTAAATATGAGTATTTGTGGTGAAGGGGGTATGGGTAAGGGCGTGTACATGTATGTAAGTGTTTAAATAATTTAAAAGGAAACTATACATCAGTTTCCTCTGTTTATATCCATTTGGTTGTTGTTGTTATTGTTGGTGGTGATGGGGGTGGAGTTCTGGTTTGTTTTTGTTTGTTTGTTTTGGGGTTTCCTTTGATTTAGGGTGGTTTTCTTGGGGAGGGGGTATTTTGGACTTTTTTCATCTTTTGTTGTTTATATTCTTCTTTAGTTGTTTTGGCTGTTAATTGTTGTTTTATGTTTGTTACTGGCGCTGTTGATCTTGTGTACGATTGTGTGTGTGTGTGTGTGTGGTGTGTGTGTGTGTGTGTGTGGTGTGTGTGTGTGTGTGTGTGTGTGCGTGTGTGTGTGTGTGTTTGTTTATTTGCTTGTGGTTGTTCTTGTTGTTTTATCTTTTTTGTTTTTGTTTTCTTCAGTTGTTTGTATGGTTGGAGGTTTTTGTGTGTATGTGTGTGTGTGTGGGGGGGGGGGGGGGGGAGGGGGGTTCTGGTGTCTTTTTTAATTATTTTGTTTTGTCTTCTTTGTTTGTTTTGGTTTGGTTTTTCTTTGTTGCCTGTTTGTTTGTGTTATGGTGGATATATTTTCAGGAGATAATTTATTTATTTGATTTGTATGGTTTAACATTGTTCAGGATTTTCTGGTTTTGTTTTTAATTCTATGTATGCATATATTATTGTCTTCACTTGTTTGATTTGTATGGTTTATCATTGATTAGGTTTTTATTCTGTCTGCATATATATGATCCTTTTTCTCTCTTTTTTCTCTCAATAGATGGCTTGATTAAAAAAAACATTAAAAAAGCAAATGCACTGCTTATTCAATGTACCATCTGAAAATAAGAGTTTGACTTTGACTTTGACTTTGACTTTGACACACACACACACACTAAGTGCTTATTCCATTATCCTTGATATAAAAGAGTGAAAAAAATAAAATATAAAATAAAAACCCTAACAAACGGCTATACCGATAGACACGGAATATCAAGCATTCTACGACCCCGTCTACTTCCGGATTCCCAGCTTATTTCATACATACACGCGCGCGCATGCACGCACACGCATGCACGCACGCACACATACTAGCATACGGAGTGTGTGCACATGCGCAGACTTGCTTCCCTCGGCTTATCCGGTAAACATTCCAAGCATTCTACGAACCCGGCTGCTTCCAAGCTTAGCCTTGAACGTACACCTTCTCTCTTTCCCCTACTTTTGCCGCTGTGTCGCTAGGAATGCTGGGAAAGACGCTGGCTGCAGCGAGGCCTTTATCCGAACTCGTGCAGAAAAAACCGTTGTTCGAGTACTACCCGAAGATTTTAATAGGTATTTTCGATTTCGTTTCCTTAACTGGTTTGTTAATGTAGTAAAAACAAGCAAATAATTTTATACGATTTGTAGATGCATGGCTTAGGCGATCTGAAGTGTTTCTGGCATGTTTACAGTATGACGCCATGTTCACATCCTAGACCTACTGGTTTTTCATCTATTCACTCGATTTTTTTGAGCACTTGAATAGATTCCTGTGATTCAGGCGCTAGGTTGACTTATTTTTATATTGTACTCGATTGCCTTGAAGTAATTTAAAGCATTAGAGCTATCTTAAGAATTCAGTTTGTTGATGAGCATCATGAAATTAGCCTAATGCCGTGTAATGGTTAATAAATCGGTGTTGAGCCCAAGGGCTACCACACATGGCAGCCCAAGGATGTCTGTGGTAGGCCTACTGGTAGGCTAGCCTAGGATAGTCCTACTGTGCAGCCAAACCCCTTGCAGTAGGCTAGCCTAGCCGAGTAGGCTAGAGGCCTAGAGCTAGGCTTTGCCCAGCTCCTTGGCATCTAAATAAGGGGAGGCAAGTAGCTTGCTCTCTTGCTTTATTTATTTATTTATTAATTTTTTAAAATTTATTCTTTTATATCGAGGATAATGGAATAAGCACTCATGTGCTTTTTTTACATTCAGTCCCTGTGCGGTTTTGTGAATTTTGTCATGTTTCCACCAGCACACAATGGCCTGCTCTTCGGAAAAGCGGAACAGGATTTAAGGATTTAACCTGTGCATGTGCGCAAGATGTTCTGCATGTGTTCGAACATGGGGCCTTGGTTTATACATAGTCTCATCCAAAAGATTGCCGTGTATTGGTTGTTGGATATTCGGGCACAGCCACAAATGCATTTTCTTGTGGCCATTCTTTATGTGGGTTTTTTTGGGTTTTTTGCATAAAATGAAAAATATTTAATTAATACAAATGAATAAAACAATGGAAAATTACAACAGAAACCTTGTGCCCCTCCCCCCAAAATCAACCAGTTATCCCCTAGATCTAGAAAATTTCAGGTGCTTGCTTAGTTACTACCATCATGATAAACCACAAACTTCCATCATAGAGATTTATGTTAACAACCTAAACTATTGTAAACAAGTCTAGTTCATTTTCTAGAGTATAATATATATAACGTTGAACAAAGAAAATAAACACATAATTCGCTTGTAGTGTTTAATTCATGAATAATATGTAGCCGATATTGTATTTTACTATGTATGATTTGAAAAAGTACTACAAGTATGATATATATTATTATATAACCATGCCATTCCCCAAATTTTATTAATTTTTTTTTATAACTATGTACTCTGCTATTCATTAAAATGATTGATTGACATCAAAATATATAATAATGGTATAATTCCAAAGACCCGTAGACTAGTTGTACTTCTTGAATCATGCGTTGATATTAAATCAGAGATGTAATTAATTGTTAATTTATTTCATCAAATTATAATTATCAAATCATTTAATATAACATATCCATCTCATGATCTGCTCTTGCCTTGTGTCTTGCTTCGCAAGGGAGTCAGCAGCCTCATTTCCAAGCACTTGGAAGAGATCGATTGCAGGATCATTGTGACTCCTACAGACGGAGGCAAGAGTGAAGGGCAGGTCTGTTAGATCAGTATAGTATTTCTGTAGGACTGCAAGATGGACAAAGCATGATAAAGATAATGAAGGCAACTAATGAACTATGTGGGGAGTTTTCTTGGCAGCCTTCACGGCTTCAGTCTTGGAAGTCTGTGGAGTTGCGCTTTTCTGGTACAGTGTTGGTTGTGGCTGGTAAGTCCGACACGGGAATGACAGTCCCTGTGGCACAGGGCACAGATGAAGTCTGATGCTGGTCTGTCTGCCTGGGCTGCAGCCTTCTTCTTGTTCTCTTTGCCAAGTGCTGCTGAGCAAGTGTCTCCGAACTTGGAGAGACCTTTCTGCACAATCTGTCTCTAGGCTGACTGTTCGAGGGTTGTTGCTTCTCAGTTGTTCTGGTCGATGTTCAGGGCTTATATTAAGTCACTCTTGCACACGTCTTAGAATTGCAGCTGTGGTCTGTCTGTGGGATGTTTTCCCTGTGCAAGTTCTCCATAGAGGAGGTCTTTAGTGATCTGTCTGTTGTCCATGCGCACAACATGGCCAAGCCAGCGCATGTGTCTGTTTCAGCAGTGTGATTATGCTGGTGCATCCAGCTCTTTTCAGGACAGTGTTGTTTGAGACCTTGTTCTGCCAGGTGATGTTCAGGATGCATTGGAGGCAACACATGTAGGCATTGAGTTTTTGCTCTTGTTGGGCATGCAAAGTCCAGGATTTGCTGCCATACAGGAGGGTCCACACAACGCAGGCTCCAACAGCAAAGTGAGAGGCTGTATGACCAGTGGCTTTTCCACTCATGGAATTCCACTTTACAGCTTAGTCTTTAGTGATCGACTCTGACTCTGACTTAGTGACTAGGAGGCTTGACTTGCACAGTCCTTAATGTGCTGTAGCCCTGGGGGCTAGTTGGCCTTTGGAGAACATCTCCAACGCTGACTGTCCTTATGCCCACTTGGCCGAGAGAGTGGGGATGTGCTGAGGGCAAGGCATCTCCACTATAATCAAATTTCTGCCCAATTTCCGAAACAGCAGCTGCCTCCTCTGCTGTTTTGGAGGTCATCGTCAAACACGACAGACTAACATACATAGGCTGACCATAATGTATGCTGAATCTGTTTTCATGGCTTTTGCTTCAGATTTTTATTCAACTGTGACAAAAGATAACTGTGACCAAATCAAGACATTGTCCAGGTCTGAAAGTGGCAAGTATTTTGTTGGCTTAGCCACAGTAACTTAGTGGGGAAAAAACAATACTTTCGGTAAAACTAAAAGAAATCTTTACTCGCTGAAGGGAGTGCATGGAAATATTTTAAAATGTTAAATGTAACTTGCAGTGCAAATATAAGCTCAATTTTCTAACACATTTTTTGATGCAGTTATGTAGTCTTTAGCATAAATATATTCATGAGTCAAAACAAAAATCTGTACAGCATCACTTTCCTTCCATATATTATGTTCTGTGAAGTGTAAAAAAGCAAAAACAGCTGAGGCAGAAATTTAAGCAAGGAAAACCAGCCAGATTTGCTACAAAAATAAAGCTTTACATTTGTTTTAATTATTGTGTTTGTTGTTACTTCATTACTTTTCTTGAAAGATGATTGTACTTGCAAGAAAATAAGTCCAGTTTATTTTAATAGCTGTTTCAGTGTTTGAAAAATAAACCATCGATGAATTAAACCTTTTTTCTTTAGTGAACGGTGATGCAGTTAACACCATGAGTACTAAAGCTGTTCAAAGAGTTATTTGATTAAAATTTGTTTGCATGCTTGAAATAATTTAGTTTATTTTAAAGAATTAGTTTTTGAAAAAAGCTATAACTGTATAAGGGTAAAACTAGAAGGTTTAGGTTAAGAAAAATTGCTGACCAGAAAACCAAGCCACAAATGATACAATTGCAAATTTTATTCAGTGTAAGAGTACCTTAATTTTTGTGTGTGTGCAGAGTTGCGTCTTTGACCAAGTTTGCCCAAAGAATCAGAAGATGGATGATGATTCTTCAACCAAATTCATTGAATCTCTGACCAAGTTTTTGCAGTCACTGTGCAATGGCTATGTTGAGTTTCAAAGGGGAGTGGAACTTGTGGGACACATTTACCTCAACATTGATACAGGAGAGAAAGTAGATTACATCTTGCATGAAAGAGTCAGTAAAAATGATGAAAATTCTGTCACATTTGTCAGCAACAGTTTTCATGCCTTGCCAAAAGATAAAGAGACAAACAAAACACCAGCAAATGCCAGCACATTAAAGACTTCTGATCCAAAAGCATCATCATCTGATGATGATGATGATGATATTGTAATTGTAGATCAACCAGACAGTGTGCCAGGGAGCACAAACTCAGGAACAATTCCATCTAGAGGGGTGAAAAGGGCAGCATCATTGAGTTCTGACCAGAGACGATCGAGTGCATTGTTACATCGAAATCAGAGTGGTGGTAGCTTTCGACAGTCGCCTCAATGGAGGAACAGGCAACAGTCAGGGCCATCAACTTCAGGGTCTTCTCATGGAATGTCACAAGAAAACATAAGCATTGAGGAGGTGAAGTTAGAACAGTTATCATCAGATGAGTTATTATCATTAGCATCACAAGTAGGGGACAGTTCATCATCTTCACAAGTTCAGGGCAGAGTGGGAGATGGGGGGCGACCAGATCGTGGTTCCTTTCCTTCAAATGATGCACAAGGGCAGCAATGGATCAAGCAGGAGCCCATGGATGGAACTCAAGGAGGACTTGATACAGGTATTCTGTGTGTGTGGTGATTGTAGTAACTGTCAATATATATAAAATCTTTTTTTAAAGCTACTTGAAAATGTTTGTGTATATATATGCATAGTCATTAATGTTTGTGTGTGTGTTTAAATTATTTATGGGAAAACATGTACATTGCTACTTTATCAATTCTAAATAATTTAGACAAGTTTAACAAAAAACATTTCATTATTTGGTTCTAAAGAAATTAAAGAACACTGAATGAGGAACTAACAGCCTGTTAGACATCAGTTTTAAAAAACTCTGCTTCTGATGGACAGATGGATGGAACACATACAGATTTGAGTGTCAACTTGTCAAGTCATAAAATCTGAATGAGCTCCTTGAAACTCTGTAGACTGACTTAATGGCAACAAGCTCATGCTTTGAAAGTGAGATGTGTGTTTTAAATTGAGGACAAAATTACAGTGGGTTTGGTTTGAAAATGGTACTGGACAACATAATTATCAATATGGTTGAAGAAGGTCTGGAAACCATGCTGAGGCAGATGAAATAGCATGCTGAGGCCGATGAAATAGCATTTTAGTTGACACGCGTACTTTTTGGAGATGCAGAGAAAATAAGTTGGTGACACTGTGGCTAAAACCAGCAGCAGTGCACTGACTGCAGCATCCAGTCATGCTCAGTGGTCCAGGTCCCATGATACGAGCGCTTTGATTTGTTGCTTTACAAGATTCAGCGCTATATAAATTCCATACATTATTATTATTATTATATGTGTTTGTCAAAGCTAATCATAGTGAAAAGTGTTAATATTTATGCCATGCATCAGTCTATTAATATTATTAACTGAGTGCATTTCTATGGCTGCCTAGTGCTACATACTGCTTTAAATTTATTGCAGCTTCAAGATTTCTTTGAGTCAATTTAGGCTTAAGAATTGAGATAAGTTCTTATGCTCATTATTTTTACATTCTTATGATTTCTTGTCATGTTGATTTTAAAAAGGAATGTTTAAAACAGAAATTATTTTGTAAAAGATAAATTTTATCATGCCACCTTCATTGTAAAAATGTTTAGATCTTTTGTTAACTGGAAAAGCTGTGCCTTCACATAAGCAAAGAAACAACCACCACCACCACCCAAAAAAAACCCCAACAACAAAATAACAAAAAGCCAAAACCCAACAACAAACAAACTATATAAAAAAAACCCCAGAAAATAAGATGAGACATTTCATTAAAAAAAAAAAAATCCATCATTGATGTTAACTGCCTAAAGTGCCTTATCTGCAAGTTTTAGGATTTTGTTGAAACTGCTCATCATAAATTTATGAATTATAAGAAGATTACCGGCATGTTTTGTAATATTCTTTGTTTATTTTGCTACACTTTTTGTGATGAAAACATGTGGAGGATGGAGTAAATTATCATGTGTGACATGTGTTTCAGGTTGGCCACAGAGTGATTCTAGTAACTCTGGTTCAAATCTCTACCCAGTTATGCTACATCAAAATTCTGCTGCCTTCACTTCCAGTTCTGTCATGCCTGGCTTCTCATCCACCTCAGGTTCTACATCATCTCGTCATGGTCAGTCTCTTCCCGGAATGTCTGGTTCTGCCAATCCCTATGCCAACCCAATGCCTGGAACCTCACAAAATGCAAGTGGAATGGATCCATCAGGTGGGTGTCAGCCTTTTGTATTTTCTTTGATGATTTGTCAGATAAACAAACTTGGGGATGTCAAGTTCAAAATTTACAAACTCAATGGAATATAGACATTAATTTCCAGTACTGTTACATGATTTAAAGATGTTTTGAGTTCTACATAATTTGGTTAATTTTCCCTCACCTCCTGTGATGGCTCTGCACTGAATTTTTCAGGCAGTATATTGTAGGCAGGTTGGATCTGATGATCCACTTTCCAGGTGGCAGGGTGCATGCTGGGTATGTTAATGTCATCCTTGCCTCTGGCTACAGCTGATCTCTTCTTCTTTGAAAGGTGGATGGAATTAAAGCATGTGTGCAAGGTGTTTATGATCTCATGAGGGAACTTGGTTCAGAGTTTCATCTGAACGACTTTTAAGGAGTGGGTAACTCAGGAGAAATCACCTCAATTAGGGGACCTCATCAGAGAGGTTTGATCCAACATCCTCACTTACTGTGAGATTATGAATGCTCAGACCAAAAGCCAACTTTCATTGTACAAATTACAGTACAGGAAAGATTTTTAGGAACTCCAAATATTTATTATGTTAGACAGATTTTAATCAAAAGGTGCACATTTTCAATAAATATTAATTTGGGAAAAAAAGATAAGTTGCTGCCTTTTTACTAGGACATTGTTAGTTTTGGAATTTACACCTCTTGCAAAGAGTAATATTCAATCCTGAATATAAGGAGAGGTGAATGATTTTAAATATTTTTCCTGGAATAGTTAAGTGCTATAAAACAGTTGGTAGATCAAAAAGTGTCGAGACAAAAAGCTCTGCAAAACCAGAGCAGTTATTTGTTTTTCCATTAAATCATCAGCACTACTACTAAGAAAGTCGGAGACAGCAGAGAAGCAAACATGTTTCAGCTGTCTTGATTACTGCTCATTTTGTGTATTGCTAGTGCAGGATTTGACATAGTTACCCATAGGCATATTTCACATATATCAGTTTTCACTTTGTTTGATCAGAAGCAGATACTATGTGACTAGCTCAGAGCAGAATATTAAAAACTCCTGATATATTAATTGGTGTAATATTTGCAATGGATAGAAACAAAAAATATTGGCTTTTGGTGTAGATCTGAATGATCAGCTGTATCTTAGGGTTAGAAAAGAATGTGTTTTATTGCTTTATATTTGAAAAAAGTAATTGCTTCAAATTGAAAACCTAAAAAGCAATAAGGGAACTTTGTCTTTCATATGTTTTCAACATCCCCAAGTTTGTGTTACCTGATGTATTAGTCATAGTATTTAAACATCAGCATGCACCACACTTGTCATTGGCCTGGGAATACTGAAAGTAACAGGTGAGAAAGGTTTTTGTTTTCTTTTCTTGTGTGGAACTCACTTCATAAATGATTAACAGAATGGAGGTCACTATTGTAGGGAGGGGCAAAGCAACAAACTTGCATGGTAGATCAGAAATGGTATTATTTGAAAGATGTAAACTTATTTTGGTAGATTTGGAAAATGATCTTGTCAATCTTTCTTTGTATTACATAAAAACAAAAACAGCAAACCAACCAGCCCAAACCCCTTAATTCAACTCCTCTCAGGATAACTGGTTTCATTGATTTTGTTTGAAGGAAATATGCTGCTGTGGCAAAATCACAGATCTGCTTAGTGGTCATGTATATTTTACTTGCTTGTAGACTCTTACAGAAGTGAATATTGGTGGAGACAGAGTAGGCAGCTGACTAGGGGTCATGTATTTCATTGTGAACTACTTTGAAAGAAATGTTCAAACTTCCCAAGTAGTCCTGAAAAGGGGCTCCATACATATTTCTCAGGCTTACTACTGGCTGACACACAGAGATTGGCATCATACATATTTCTCAGGCTTAGTACTGGCTGACACACACAGATAAGCATCATACATATTTCTCAGGCTTAGTACTGGCTGACACACAAAAATTGGCATCATACATATTTCTCAGGCTTGGTACTGGCTGACAGATTGAATTCAAATAGATTATGCTGCACAGTCTGGTGAGATCATCCAAGATGAAACTAAATGAGTGTTCTTAACATTTTTATTTTATTGATTGTCAGGACTTTTATAAAGAAGAAGATCTTTAAGGCTGGTTGTGTACAGTCTCATTTTGACTTTTTCCTTTTCCTTTTTGTTCCATATTTGTGGTTTGGGGCAGGTGTGCATTGACACAGATATACTAATTGTCAATTTGGTTTTAACTCTTTCGCTGCCAAGTTTCTGCCTGACAAACTCACTTTAGCATCAAGTATTTTTCAGTGCTGTTCATGATTTCTCGGCATTCAGTCTGTGTCAAAATAACACATCAGATTTTCCGCTCAGAACTGGTCTAGGGTGAAGGATGATAAGTCTGTTATCACGCGTGCAACTCAACTCGGTTGCAAAACCTTACTGTATGAAAAACTGTCCTTTTTAACATTACCTGCGCTGTCGATGAAAGTCGCCTATGGTGGTGAATGATAGTGTCAACTAAAGTCGCTTATGGTGGCAAATGAGTGAATACATTTTACTTTCAGTTGACATACCTATATATAGGTGTATGATAAAATAGTCTATTTCAAGAACATCTGAAACCCTTTCACTTTCACACCCTTCTTAGTGGCTTTTTGGCAGGGGATTTTGTCTTGAGAGGGAGAGAAGGGGTGGAAAGTTGGTTGGTGTGGTTAGCAAAACAAAAGCAACAACCTTGTGTTTAGATTGTGATTGAATGTTACAATTCATGAGTACTTGCATAATTTATACCAGTCACCACCACCTATCCTATATTCTAGTAGACTGTTGGGGCACTACTACTACTTTGTATATTGAAAAACTTGAAGTAAAGATAAAGTAAGGAAAATTCCTGTCGTAATGATGACAGCAGTTTTCCTGTCGAGAGGCATTTTCAGGCATACAGGGGCATGATGGCAGTAGCCATCAAGCGGCATTTATGAGGGTTTTGGTTAGAATTATCATCTGCAGAGAGCTGCTTTTACAATTTGATTTTTCCTCAAAACAGATACGTGACAAAGGGAAATGATGCGTCTATCTTGATAGTATATTACATTAGCAGTGCTAAAGTGCAAGGGTCACAGATCATGCAAAGTGAGTGGCAAAGTGTTAAGTAAAGTTTTGAAATGCAAAAGTGGTGTCATTCCTCTGATGGCACAGTTTCTTATCATGAACAGTGGCAAGTCTGATGACACAGTTTCTTATCATGAACAGTGGCAAGTTGAAGTGGTACTCATTACAGAGAGACACTTTGATGATCTGTTGTTGTTTTTCTTGCATGGAGTGAGCCCCCATTCCACATTGGAAATGTAGTCTTGAGTTTGTGTGTCTACCTGTGAATTTGAGAAAATCACTTTTTGGAAGTTAATTTTCATTTTGTGATTAACCCTAGTAGCGCTAAATAAACAGCAACAAGCCTCACTTCTATTGGCTGAATTAACATTGGCTAGCATTGTTTTGGAGCATGGTGGGCTCAATCAACCCTTGATATTGATATATAAAACTGAATTAAATGTGTTAAGCTATAGATCACTGGAAAGAAGAGATAATATGCTTTTAAATGAGTATAATTTTATAATAGTGTGTAGTGTTTATGATTATGTAAAAAAAAATCAAAAAAAAAAAATCGTGTTCGCACTACCGATCACTGTTCCACTGTCAGGGCCCCGGATCGATTTTAACACGATAAGCAAAGTTCTTGCGGTGCATAAATGTCATGATTAGGTAAACACTATTTCTTGACATTAGTTTTCAAAAAATAAGGAGTTTGTATCGCTTTATCGGTCACCAAATACTCGGAAAAGTTCAGCGACAGGATCGACGCCATGGCGACCGTCATGGCGGAATGTGCGAAGTGGTGGCTTTCTATGACAAAAATACAAAGATCGCTTGATTTCATGTGATGCATAGTACTCAGCAGCATAGCGATTTGACTCAACAACAGTTATTTCGAAGCCTCGTTGCGTCAAAATAAAGTAAACCAATCTGTGACGTCGAAATCGCCGAGTAGCGAAAAAGTCCATCCAGCAAAACTAGCACCGCTCGATTCAGTCCGATCGCGATCGATTTTTACCAAGTTTTTCAAAAATATTCCACAATCCTTACCTCATCGTCTCTCTCATTGTTTATTTCAACCAAATCCAGCCTCTAAAACTCCTCCTCGCTGTCAATTTTGTAAAAAAAGCTCGAAAAAACGCTTGAAGAAATTCTAGTGCAAACGCTGGCCGCCATTTTTGTTGAAGACGATCTTGGCTGGTCCGAAAAAAAATTAAAATACACTCTTAACCAATCAGATTCTTCGTTGCTTGTGTGTGTCAAACGACCTTCACCCCTTTCTGCGGGCCTACAACGGCCTTAACATTCATTGGCTGACCTTTGAAAGCAAAAGTAAGCTTTCAACTATGACCACCCACGTCATCCCGGAATATTCCGGGATCCGCCACACAGCCTAGACCCGCCTTTCCCGGAATATTCCGGGAACCGCGCCACTAGGGTTAAGAGTGAAATTAAAACATGGCGACTCCATTGACCTCCGTTTCACAGATTTGAAAACAGTTTTAACAGAAATTTTCAGGGAATTTGTGTTTGTTTTTACAAATTTTAACCATGCAGACTGTGTCTTTCCCCCCACGTCTGTTATGAAAGATCACTTGCTATTTAATTATATGTCTCCCCATAAAATCAATTTTCAGTGTTTGCTGATTCATAGGGGTTGCTCTATTGGGAATTTCTTTAGCCTATGTTTATTACTTTTGATATTGTTTTCCGTTTCTTTGGAAACAGTTACCTTGTACTGTTCTTTCAGTGAGCCATTTTTGGTAACAAGCTTGTATTGTGACTTGAATGTTCAGACAATTTAATGAAACCGGTAAGAATCATGCGTGAACAAGAAAAGCATACTGTGCTTAGGTTCCATATTCATTAACATTGATGAGATGACATGGTCGCAATGTTTAAAATTTGAGGAAATTACTGGGGAGACTTTTCAATGATTTCTGCCCAGATGTGTGTCATAGTTCTTCATAATAAAGTAAGGCTCTGAGGTCATGTTCTGGGCTTGTTAATGTGGGGGGGGGGGGGGTAAAAATAGTTGCATATGCAAAATCTCACCAGTGATGATCTCAGAGGCCTAGCTGAGGAATTTTAAAAAAAAGTATAATAATCAGTCTTGAGAGATGTTCAGCATGCTTAAAATCTCTTTCGCTGCCAAGTTTCTGACTAAAGAGCTCTGTTGGTTTTTTTAAAGCTGTTGCTGATTTCTCTGCATTCAGTCTGTGTCAGAATAACATGGTAGTGTTTTTTCACTTATAACTTGGTCAGAGGTGAAGGATGATATGTTTGCTATCACACACACGTCAACTGAGGTGTGAAGCCTTGTTATTATATGAAAAACTGTCCTTTTTAACAAGACCCTCACCATTGACAAAAGTTGCCTATGGCAGTGAACACAGTGTCAGCTAAAGTCGCCTATGGCAGTGAAAGAGTTAAATCAGCTGCAAATATTTTTCTGCCAACATGCTCTATAAGCAATGCAGGTCCATATGTTATGAAAACCAGAAACTTCTCAAGTTACCAGACTGAGATTGTCTGGTCAGGAGAGATGATTTTCATTTATTATGCCCTTGTTTTTGTTTATTCTTGTTGTTTTTTTCATTTCTCAACTAGAGTTCCGAGGTTTACCATTGGTGAGATTTTGCATATTGCGACCAACAGATTTTGCCCACCATGAATCGGTGGATCGGTGGTCTAGAGGTAACGTGCCTGTCTAGAAAGCAAAAAGTCCAGGTCGGAAGTGTGCGGTGATTCGTATCCCGTTTGGACCCGAAACTTTTTCCCCATCCATTAGATCATGAGTGGTGGTCTGGGCGCTAGTCTTTCGGATGAGACGATAAACCGAGGTCCCGTGTGTTGCACATAATTATTTAGCGCACGTAAAAGAACCCACAGCAACAAGAGAGTTGTCCCTGGCAAAATTATGTAGAAAAAAGCCACTCTGATAGGGAAACAAATACTGTTGCAAACAGGAAAAAAGAAAAAAAACTGTGGCGCTGCTCTTGTGGTGACGTGCTCTCCCCGGGGAGAGCAGCCCGAATTTCACACAGAGAAATCTGCGTGACTTAAAGTGGTATAAATGAAATAAATAAATGAAAATGAAGGTAGTTGTATTCCGACTTCGGGGATGCATGCTGGCTATGTTCATGTTTCCGTAACCCACCAAACGCTGACTTGAATTACAGGATCTTTAATGTGCATATTTGATCTTCTGCATGTTCATGCTAATAGAATTAAGGCACTGGCAGGTCTGCTTTAAGTTAACTTGGAAGATCATAAAAATCCACATCCTTAAATCACTGGATGCTGTCGAGATTCAAACCCAAGACTTCATGGACCCGTGAGATCGAAGTTTAACTGTCTTAACCACTCGGCTATAGCATTTGTTGTGCCCTTGTTATAATACCAATAAAGTTTCATAATCTTCCATTTAGTAATTCTGCAAGTATCTGTGTAAAATAATGCCCTATGTAAAAATGAAGTATGATATGTATTGATGATCTACTTAAAAAAAGTGATTTAATTTAGAAAGAAAGGCAGAAAAATCTATGCTTGACATTATTAGTCAACTTCCTTTATTTTTCATAGTTATTTCATGAAAATGGGGAATCTTGAACTTAGGAGGACTAAATTCTTCATTTTTATTGATCTGAGAATGCCTCATAGGGTTTTATTCATTATCATGATAGAGCTATTCGGTTGTTTTGTTGGCTTTTTATTTAGGTCATTGGCTACTTTTAGCTACAGGCTCTTAGAGATGGCGTGCAGTGAAGAAAAAATGAAGTATTAAAAGCAGACATTAATTTTTAATCAGTTTGGCATTTCATCGTGGCTTCTGAACATCACAACATCAATTAGAGTCTAGAAAATAGCTCATCATATGCATTGGATGGAAAGTAGTGGTAGTGTCTACAAGAAACTTTTAGCAGAACTTGCAGTACATTCTCACCTTTTTCACATTGACAGTATACCCATCACAGAGATAATAACATATCAAATGAATGTAGCAGCAGAAGCAAAACAACATGGAAATAAGGGAATTTTGTCATTTTTCAGCTGTGATGATTTCTAGTGTTTTTAGGGGCTGTTACTACCAAGGAACAGGGAAGTAGTATGCAGATAGAATTTGATTAATTAGCAAACAGGTTAGTGTGAGGCTGTAGGCAAAGGGTTTGATTCCCACAAGAGGGTGAGGAGAGTAGTGTTTTTAAAAGATAAGTAATTTCTTAGGAAAAAAAAGGAAAAATTGTGTTCCTGTAAATGTTTTTAAAAACAGAAGTGTTACTCAGAATTTGTTTTACACAGATGGAAATTCTCATGCCAGTGACAAATCATATGTTCATTTTGGTTGCTTTTGGTGCAGTAGAACTTGTCTTGATTGCAGAGTATTTGAACATTTTCTAACATGGTAAATGCTGCTAGTGTGCTACATTATAAAGTTATATATTGATATTTTATGTCTTCACTGTTGATGAATTCAGACAAAATCCTGATTTTGTTAGGGTTGTTATCTATGATGTGTATAATTTCACTATTTGTCAAGCTGTGCAAGAGTTCAGAAAATGGTTAGCTGTATCAAGAAGTAGTTGTGCACTTTCCATTTTTATTATGTAGAATGAAGAAATAATCTAGCACTACAGCTTGACTGTTCCTCTTGATGGAATGTACTTATGTAAGTATGTGTTCATTTATTCAAAAGTAATAAAACAACAACAGACCAGTTAAAAGGGAGAGAAGTGACAGATGAAAGAAGTGGCAACTGGCATCCTGAATTCAAAACTGGCAGGAGTGCAGTGAAAATAAGAAAAAAAATGTGAATAAGAATGTGAATAAGAAAATTATTTCTATTGGTAATGCATGCAGTTGAGATGAATATAGGTCTCAATCATATTTTCTGATTAAAATTTTTTTTTTTATATTCATAGTTTGCTTAACACTGCAATTTTCACAGTACACACACACACAACAAAAAAGATCTTTTGAGAGAATGTAAAGTGTTGAGTGTGATACACAAATCACAGTTTTTATGGGCAGGTGACAGAAATGTTTCATGTTAAGTTCTTTTGGAAATATTGAAGTCTTGACATTTGGTTACTTTAGATATCCTTGAAACTGGATCTTTATTTCGCAAAACTAGATCTGTATATGAGTATATTTATAATGTAATTATTTTTGATAAAGTTATTAAATTTAAACTGCAAAAGCCATTAACATTTGGAAGAGTTATGACCTTAAGAGTGAAATAACTTTTATTAAAAAACCACAAATCATTCAGATTAAGTAAAAAAAATTTTTTAAAAAGAATGTTGAAATGGTTTTGAAAATTTGTCAAGAAGAAGATGGTTGAAGGTTTTTAGAAGATTGTGTCTGTTAACTTTTATTAAAAAAACAAATCATTCCTTCAGATTAAGTTTAAAAAAAAAAAAAAAAAAAAAAATGTTGAAATGGTTTGAAAATTTGTCAAGAAGAAGATGGTTGTAGGTTTTTAGAAGATTGTGTCTGTTAGTTTTGTTCAAAATGTAATATATGAATAATAAATTAACTAATGAAAGATGGGTGTTTAGTATACAAATAGGATTCGGTTAGTCGTCTTTTTCTTCTTGAATGCAAATAGCCCTTTGACATTGCCATTCTGATAAACGCAAGTCCTGTCGCTTGCATGTAGCATCAGTGGGTGGATTTGCATGTGAGGTTTTGGCTTCAGTCTAGATAGAGCCTTTGTCAAGCATAAATGGATGGCGCTGATGTCCAGTTTCAGACCTTATATGACATCATGACTTGGTAAATGGTCTTAAGGTTCACAGATAGGGTTCCTCGCACCATCTTCAAAGCTTTTTAAAAAAATTTAAATTCTGTCTTCTGGAGCTGTTTGTCTGAATTTGTGGGAAACCTTGAACTCTATATCTTTTCCAGTGTTTCACTGTGGCTGTTAAAGGCATCTGGTAGTCCTGCACAAGCCATTGCAGTTTGGTACCCAGTAGTCTGGGTTTTCTTGGGTTGTTTTTTTTAGTACAGTCTTCATCAAAACCCCTTCAAGATGTATTTCACCTCATTAGTGTTTTTGGTCTGGGCACTCAGAGTGGGTTTTTTCCCTTAAGTTTGAATCAGCATACCTTTGGTTTTCACCACACATAGGTAAACATTGTCAGCATAGCAAGTGGAGGGATTGGTGTAGTTTGCTGAAGTTATTTTTTATGTTTTTTTTGGTGTGAATTCATGTTAAGCAATTTTTCTGACAGTGATATGCGTAGAAAGGCTTTTGAAAACAAATAATGCCTAGTTTTATGCTTGCCAGTACAATCTTGGGTCTCATTTTCTTCTTGCACATGCATGGTCATGCATAGAACAAACATGAAGATGCACATACACACACACACACACACACACACTATCAAACACACGGACATCATACACACACACACACACACACACTATCAAACACACGGACATCATACTTAAAGCATGCAAACACATGCACTCAGGCGCATGCTTGCATGCACTGAAACACGCTCGGCTTATAGATTCACACATGTGTGCACACGTGCATACTCTCTCACTCAGTCACTGTAGATTCATTCAAATGCACACTACATACGCCACTCATAATCAGTTTCTTAAAGCATGGAGTACTAAAATAGATCTTAATGATTACTTTGCAGATTATAATTTTTTGGTGTGCTTAAGTGTTCAGGTAGCACAGATACAGTCTTCTAGGCCAAAGTATTCCATGAGATCAACAAAGTTGCTTTCTTTTTGTGCACAAGCCAGATGTGGCTTTGTTTGATTGGTATTGAGGATCATCAGCGTAACTGGGAAAACCCAAGATTTTAAGACTCTTCCATGGATACTGCATTGCTTGAATAAAGTGTTATCCAAATCTGCATTGCCGACACAGAGATGTGCTTTTGCAAAAGGCCCATAAGTTTTTCTCAGTTTGCCAGCGCTTCAAAGGATTTTTTAAATTTTATTATACAGCGCTTCAAAGGATTTTTTAAATTTTATTATCAAGACAAGTTTTACTGTATGATTTTAAAGTTGTACTCTATGCGAGTCTGTACAATAATGTAATTCATTGATGTATTCATGGCAAATATTGTTTTCAAATGCTTAACCCTTTCAGTGCCAAGCCAGATTAAACCATGGAGGGTAGTATACTATTTTTATTTTAACTGTAGTAAAGAAACTAAGATATGTATAAGCTTGTTCTGTGTGCTTATGAAGGCAGGATTTGTTTGTGGAGTCAGAATCCATGTTAATTCCAGAGGACACCTGCCTGCCCTCTGAAACTGATGCCTCAAGGGAACCCTCATCTAAGATCGAGAGTTAGAAACATCATGATAAGATTTTATAGGATATTTAAGGGAGATAAAAGTAGAGGGGTGTGCAACAATGTTTTGCACTCTATATAACTTTGTCCCATTGATAACACAAAGTAATATTCCCAAACACTTTTGGGGCATTCTTTGGGTATCTTTATCCACAAATATTGTGAAAAAATAGTGTGTGAAGATCTAAACACTTGACTCTTTATGTAGGACCTTGGCACTGAAGGGGTTTTTTTGAGTGAGCATGGCCAAATGAGTTTGTATTTATTCCCCAAGCTGCGATGCATGTTCGAGGGCATTTTGCACTCAAATTTTGGGTTTGCAGGATTTGTTTAGTCTCTTTCCCCCCCATCTTTTTTCATTCTGTATTTCTAAAGTCTCTTTATGTCTTGTCTTTCTTTCTGTCTTTTTCTATTTTTTTCTTGTTTTTCTGTTCTCGCCTTGTTTTCTGTTCTTCGTTTGTCAGTTTGTTTTTTAATTCCATTTCTGTTTGACTGTTCTGTTCTTCGTTTGTCAGTTTGTTTGTTTTTTAATTCCATTTCTGTTTGATTTCCTTTGGCCCGTTATCTCTTTTTTCTTTGATCTACTTGAAAGCAGAGGTGAAATCATGTTGAGGTGAAGTCATGTTCGTATTAAGAGTATCCAGTATTGACAGTGATGGAAGACGAGTATTTTGTAGACCAGAAGTTTCCCCTCTACCTGTATGGTTCATAGGTTGTATAAATGTGTGAAGAAACAGAAAGGCTGTATTCAGGCATCGGACTTGTGACCTGTGGTACAGGCCCGAATTGTGGCAGAGCAACCAGCCTAGATTAAGCTTTTTTTTTTCTTTTAAAAAAACAACTTCCGATGTGTTCACTATAGTTCTGATGCCTTTTCTGTGCAAGTTTGTCGGATAAGACTTTACCGAACCCCATTTGTGAATGCATCCATTATATCTTGAGCATAAGTTAGAATAGAAAACCATCCATTGTTTGTTAAAAAAAGAAAAGAAAAAAAAGGTAAATGTGTGGCCAGTGGTACGAATAAAATTTTTTTCCAGCAGTGAGTGAGACATCAGTTAAGTGGCTAATAGTAGAGCAGCAAGTATGGATAGTAACAGTTGTTAAGAAATTGCAGCAGAACAGCCTGCTTGGAAGCTTAAAATCTACATGGGGACAACAGCAGAACAGAAGTAGGCAGATAAAGAGAAGAGAACAAAAAGGAAGGCAAGAAAGGGAACCACAGCACAATTGAAATATGACAAATGTGTTAGAGTTAATCTGTTGTGTATTTCAATGCTGTCAACTATTCCTTTTTTTCCTGGAATTTTTCACCTTTGGGGGGGTGCAATTACAGTTTTCTGGTTTTTAAGAAAATGTTCTGGTTTCTGAGATATAAAAAAAAAGTCTGCATAAATTAAGTAGAATGTTAATGTACATGTCGGTTTCTAGTGCCGATCACCTATATTTTGAAGAAAAGGTTTTGAAGTGTTTGCACATGACACCTTGTTTTTAGCTGCATTCAAAGGACATAAAGAAGCTAAAATATCTCAGTAGTTAGAACGCTGGACTTCTGATATTGAATAATCTGAGGTTGTAGTGGCTACTGATTTGTTCTTTATAAGGAATCCCCTCCCCCTCCCAAGGTTAAAGATGTTTCAACTCTATGGGATGTTTACTACAACTGACCCCCCCTCCCCCCAAAAAAAACCAACAAAAAACCCACCCCAAAAAACAACCATTTTCAGCTACTGACATAAAAATACTAGGCATGGGTGGATGAGGGTCGGAGAATACGTTGTTTTGCAAATGCTGGTGTAGCTGCATGTTTGGGTGCATCAGCATGACTTTGTTGAGGTAGAATATTGAAAAAATACCCCAACACTTCTTCCTAATAAGCACAGATGTGAACGCAAAATATTAAGAAAGATAAAAGCCGTTGAGTATGACACCTCAAGTCTAGTTAAAAACAAAAACTGTATCAAAAATGGATGCAGAAATTTATATTCCTTCAAACAAAACCATTCACTGACTCACTGTGACTGACATATAATGATATATGATACAGAAGAGGAAAGAAAAGATATTGTATTGTTTGCAATTGCGTGATATTTTGGCAGGACTCTTTTCAGGAAGTGCATTTGTCATTGTTTGTCACATTGTATTTTCTAGATACAGATACAAAATAAAGTATCCATAATCAAATTGAATGAAAAAGTATCTGTAGATATTTCATTAATGAGTGGATACCCAGAATTGATTTTATACAAAATAGGGGTTTCAAAAATGTCAAAGAAAGCTTATTAATCAAAGAATATTGCTACTCATTGACAGCCCTAGGTGCATCTTAAAACGAGTATTTTCAGACATTATACAGCTGCATTGTATAAACTGATTGATGTTGTGCCTGCATTGATTTAAAACCCATATCTGGCTTCTAGTCTTGTTGTCATGGGTGTTTTGTCTCTAGTAAAGATCATTTCACATGCTTTGACCAAAAGAATACTTTTCATAGTTGGCTAAACTATTTCAAGTCTGAATGTGTTATTTGTGTGTGCGCTTGCACCTTCACTGAAGTACTGAAAATGCAGCTTGAAAATTGTGAAGGGTATTAAACTATTTAACGAATTTCACTTTTATATACTATAATCATGAGCAAAGATGAGGAAGTAAAGCTCAGTGTCTGTGTCAAATCATAATGTGAGATTGATCTGGTATCCTTTTGTATCATAATAGGAATAAATGACTGTTGAAACATTTGTTAGAACTGCAGACTATCTGAATGCCTTTGGAGATCATGCCTTTGACAGAAGCAAGAAATGGCATGTCATTTTGGGATTCATAAGATGTTTGTTGTTATATTGGTGTGAATGTGTGTGTGCGCGCGTGTGCGCATAAGGTACATAACATGGAAATAGTGTTGCCCCACCAGCATTTTATGGATACTTAATTCACCATTTGGAAGTTGGTTGTTATCACTGTGACAGCAGCCTTTTTCCTCAACAGTCTGTGTGTTTGTATGTTTACACTTTCAACTTTGGTCTTATGAAAACAGTAATCTGTGATGTAGAGGTGCTGTGAACTTGGAGTGTTTATTGAAAATTAATAGGTACAAGTGATTCATCTGGCATATTTTTAAGAACTGACAGTTCTCAAAACTGTGAATAAATTCCTATGTGTTAATCGACTGTCAATAAATTCCTCTTTGTTAATCGACACTTGACTCTTATTTTAGAAATATTGATTTTTTTATGTGTGGTTCTTTTTTTGTATTTTTTCTTTGATGATTATATTTTTCCATTTATTATTAATATTCTTTTTATGACGGAGATACATCGTACGGCGGAATATATATTTAGATATGATTCATGTAATCACTTTGGGGAAAAAGCCCTGATGTGTATGTTGGCATGTTAAGGTATTGTGCATATTTGTGATACAACATGCACGCTTGCATGCACGCACACAAACGCAGCACGCATGCACACGTGCACACACACACACACACACAATAATAATAATAATAATAATAAATGGAACTTACATAGCGCTATATCTTGCAGAGACAAATCAAAGCGCTTGCACTCAACTCATTCTTACACAGTCACACAACCAGTAACAAGTAACAGTTCCATCAAGTCCAAATGTGCACGCACGCGCACGCACACACGCACGCACGCACGCACGCACACACACACACACACACACACCACCACCACCCCCCCCTGGCAGGGCAATAGAATCTTGGCTGTTGAAGGCAGGGAAAAACTATTAGATGAAGCAGGAGAGGAAAATCTTAGGTTTGAAATAAATGTCTTGAGACTGGATTTAAAAGTGTCATAAGAAGGCTTTTGGCGGAGAGAGAGAGGGAGATCATTCCACATCAATAGACCAGAAATTGAGAAAGAGCGACGGCCAATGGTGGATTGGTTGAATCTAGGTATTCGTAAGGACAAGGTATCTGCAGCAGAGTGGAGAGAACGAGGAGTGTACAAGTGAAGACATTCACAGACGTAGGCGGGTGCTGTTTTGTGGAGACATTTGTAACAGAGGGTACTGATCTTATAGTTTACTCTCTGTGGCACAGGCAGCCAGTGGAGAGATATCAAGAGAAGGGTAATATGCTCAGATTTTTTTCTTTCTGAGGATTAGTCGAGCTGCAGAGTTTAGTATACGTTGAAGGGATTGGATTGATGATGCTGGCAGACCAGCCAACAGAGAATTGCAATAGTCCAGACGTGAAAGAATGAGAGACGCAACAAGAGGAAGTTAATAAAGGCATGGGTTTGTTGTACATTACATGCATTTAAGAATAAATTGGAATCTCCTCTTGTCTTTTTAGAATGTGTCAAAAAACATCAAAGGAATGAACTGTTGCCTCAAAGGTAAAACTGCAGAAACAAGAAAATTTCTTTTAATTTGTCTGCCAAAATTTACTCTTGTCCCATTCAGATAATTATTATTGTTGGTGTATTTCATAGAGAGAAGTTTTTACATCTGATACCACTCAATTGACTTAAGAGTCAAAAATTACATGTGGGAATTAATTTTCTATTACAAATCTAGAAAAAGTAGCAATAATGACATAATGAGGTTTTCAGCTCTTCTGTCTGCTTGCTTATCCTGTTCTGTCCTGCCCTGCCATGCCCTGACCTTTTCTGTTCTGTTTTTCTGTCTTCCTTTCTGCCTGCCTGCTTGCCTGTCTCCCAGTTCCCCTCTCCTTCCATTGTTCATCGTCTTTTTGTGCCTGTCTGCTCTGTGTGTAAGCACAAGTTCAACAGCATACTGACCATTTTGAAAGAGTACAAGAACGGTGATTTGGGGGTGTGGGTGTCAGAGTCAACCCGCAATGTTCATGAAACTTGGATTCATTTTTACTGATAGGTTAAGAATTGCAAAATTTTTAGCTCTTAATCTGCAACAGCAAATAAACAAATGCGACTTTAAAATTCAGAATGAGTGAATAAGTGTTGAGTTGTAAGGCACACCCATTGTCATAATTGCAGCTCAGAGAGAAGGAATTTGAAAAAAAAGGGTGAAAGGGAATCAACCAACCAACCAACCAATTGTACAACCAGCCAATATGTCAACCAACCAACCAGCCAATAAACCAACCAACCAGAGAAAGTATAACAAAATGGAACAAATACATATTCAGAGAATGAGTAAAAATTTAAGGTTTGCTTGCTTTGGTTGAGTATAGCAAGTTAATTAAGGTTAGTAGGTATATATTTGGTTTGGTCTCGTATGTGTACATAGGATGCTTTTTTGGGGGGGCGGGCATATTGCCAGAGATTATACAGAGTAAAACATATCTTTGTCAGGTACACAGAGAGATGATGATTTCCCAAAAGGATTAAACCAAAGTCAGCAAAGTTGCGCTTATAAAGACCTATATTTGTTGTTGACATTTTACCATTTTTCTTGTAGAATTGAATGTTAACTGCAGGTTGAGCAGTATTGTTATTTTGTCAGTATGTGTTGTATACAATCATTTTGTTGACTGGTCATGACAATTTTTTTATGGCATGACAAAACATAGATGCTTTTTGTGATAAAGTGATGTAAATTTTGCCTAGGAAACATTTGTTATTGATTTGAATTTAGGGAGCATTATACTGTATAGTAGCATTCATAATGATGCTTGGTAGAACTGAGAGAATCAAAAGAAAGAGGAAGCCGCCGCACATTTTGTTTCCGTGTTTCAGGTATGGCGGAGAATGCTGGAATAGAATTGTCCCATTACGGTCAGGTTATGCCACATTGGCTGCAAGAACTGAGGAAGAAAGATGATGAAGTGAGGCTTGTTGGAGAACATGTAGTAGAACGTATCCCTGCTACTGAGAAGAAAGGGAGGCCATATCGTAAATGTCGTGTTTGTTTGAAAAGAGGATTCCGGAGAGAAACACAAAAACACTGTGTAACCTGCCCAAGCAAACCTGCTCTTTGCTTTCCTGCTTGTTTTGAAGAGTTTCATTCAAATCTGGTCTATTGGTGAAATATTTCTTTTTGAGCATAGTGACTGCTGCAACTGAAGACAAGTGTGAAAAATACCCCCCAAAATTGACAGTTTTTTATGCCTGTTGCATGGGTATGTGGTGACTGTGAGTGTGTGATACAGATGGTACTGTGAATTTGGAAAGGCACAAAAGGATGCATTTAAGTGTGTGTGTGTGTGTGTGTAGAGAGAGAGACAGAGACGAGAAGGTAGTTTTTCATTAATCATTGAATACCTGATTGCGCAGTTAACACTTTCAGGACAGGAACCTTCAATCAAAGCACTACTCACTATTACAACTGAGGTCTGCTATGGTCAAGTTGAATGTGTGTCTTTTTGATGAAATTCATGATGTCTGTTTTAATAGACATATTTCAGTCCTGTAAAAAGGGTTTTGCCCATGTATAAGTAGTAATTTTTCAAACATTTTTACACAGCAGGTTCATACCAGCATAGCATTTTGTCTATGACACTCCAGGCACAAAAGAGTTAAGGGTAAAGAGTCTACACTTACAGAGAGATATAAGAGAAAAAGAAACTGACTTTCATCAGCAAACATTTCCTTTTTCACAGCTGGTATGAGTTATTGTCTTCAATGTTTGTCAGTTACTTTTTTTTAAAATCTAAAGATTTGAATGCTAGAATAATTTTATCAACATTTAATATTGTATTCAGATAATTATATTCTTTGAAATGAAACAAAATGATAAGAACTAATGATGATTTATCTCTAAAATAATTGGGAGAGATTATTTTTAATGAAAAAGAAAGGAATAGAAAGGAGTTCAGGAGTTGGTAAAAGCTCTATTTGATTCATCATATTGATCCAGAAACTTAGAATTTATTGTAGCTATAGATCATGTCATAATTGAAATGGAATTCTTAAGACAGAATGCATTGATATAATCAGCACTTGTGAGTAAACATTTTGTAATTTTACAACTAATTAGTGATATCTAGAGCTCTTAGTCTTGTAGTTGACTGGACTAAATTTTCAAGTGCTTAAAATAGTCTCTTACTTGTGTTTGTCTGAAGCAGAATTTGTTTTAAACTGGTGTAGAATAGAGCAAGTAACATTTAGCATGTTTGGGTGCGTCTGTGTTGTATGTGTGTTAGATGGGACGGCACTGGCTCTCGAGGGAAATGAAGACTTGCAGAAAGTTTATGAAGCTGTCATGCGGATCCGGTCTCGAGAGCTCACTCTTCGCAAAGCTGCAGAGATATATGGTATACCTCGCAGCACACTTAGCGATCGTGTCTGTGGTCGTGTCAGACTACTTGCAAGACGAGTCAAACGCCACCGCCATGCACCAGAAGCAGAGGAGAACAAAGAACATTTTCAGATGCCTAAAAATAACTTTTATCTAGAAGAAAATTAACTACCTACTCCCGTGTATGCATTACACACATTTTAAAGATCTAGTCATCTACTTACAAGTTGCTGTGAACTCTAGGCTTATTGCAAGCTGTAATCAAAGAAATTGATTTATTGTTTATGTAACAGCATAGTATACATTCTCCTATATAATTGTCTTCAGATAAATAATGTGGGAACATTGGAATGACAAAACTTAGTTGAAGAAATGGGTCAGTGTTGTTTCAGTGAATTGTCATTTTCTGTGTAAAGTTGTTGTTATATAATGAGATGTCTTCTTTTTGTTGCCATTGTTGTTTGTTTGTATCTATTTAAATGATTTGCCCCCATCCATAAGACTATTAATTAAGAAACTTGAGAGCTCTATTAATCACTGTTGCTGTTTTGATAACAGTTGTGTAATTTGTATGGAAATTCTGTCTGTTACTAGTTGGTACCAAGGTTCTTGTTTTCTCCATTTGATTCTCAAAATGGAAAACGGACTGTGATTGGTAGGTTGCTTTCATGCAGCTTTGGGATACAGAGCCAAATCTTATACCTGAAAAGAGAACAATGTTTTTTTTGTTTTGCATGTGCCATGAATTTGGTACATGTTGAAGTTTACTGCTTTCAGCCCTGGGATTTGATATTGTAGACCATTTATTACGGAGGACTTTAATGTTTGTCATCAAAGCAGAATTTGCTTTATTGGTAAATCGGCGATGTTGAGAGTTGCCTCATCATGTTTTGTAACTGTAGTAATGTAGAAGGAGGACCGCAAAATCATAACCTTGATTTAATTCACACTTGTACAGATTGATTGTAATAATGTATGGACAACACAGGCATGCTTACTGTAAAATTTATTCAGTCAGTAGACACCATGTATGCTGGATAAGCTGAAGTTTGTTGTCACTGGTGAAGTTTGACTCTAGCTTGTTGAACTGAATGACTTGAATGTGATGGGCCAGTTTGTTACTTCTAATGATTTACTAGTAAGGTGCATGTGTTCATCTTCAAACTAATAGTATTCATATTTGTCTTTAGATCTTCGTGTGCCCTGTTTTTTTTAAAATTATAAAAAGAACAGAATCGATGCAAGATTATTATTGAGAATGCCAGGTTGCATTCTCTGTAGAAAATCTGGTTAATGCTGTTCAGATGCAGTATGTGGAGGTTATTCTTACCAGCTGTTAACTCATCTTATGAGTTGCCTCATCCCACATGATTTGTTTGGGATTTTTTCTGTTATTTGCATTGGTAAAGCCAATAATGCATTGCATGATTTTCTTTTAAAAAAATTTTTTTTTAATCCCATGAATATTAGAGACATAGATACTACAAACATGACTGTACTGAGTCAGCTTTTCTAAAAAGTCTGTGAAAAAAGAAGTGAAATGACAGCAAAGTATATGTCATGCTGCCCAACACTAGACTTTTTATAAGTTCCCACTTCAATACTCCTTAGCCTATGCATGTGATCTTATACTGTAGTTGTTGAAAGGGAAAAACATGGTCAAACTCATATTGCATGTCAAAATGTAAAGTGATGTTTAAGAATGTGTGTGTTTGCGTGCGTGTGTGTGTGTGTGTACGCACGTGCGCGCATGTGTGTGTGTGTGGTAGTCAGGAGTGAATGAGAGAGAGAGAATACCAAGGTATATATGGGCCTGATCTCAGTGGCAAAGCCCTTGCCATATAAAATGAATACTCCGTGGTGACCAGGGTGCTTTTTGAAAACAATTTCACAGAAAGCAATCTTACTTCATGAATTGAAACTTCGACAGAGTAGTTCTGCAATTTGTTCCCCCTTTATGTCAGCATATGCTTTATATTTAATGACAGTTGAGTTATTCTTTATGGAGTGACTGAAAGAAGTTTTGAGTTTGGTGCTTGTTCATTATTGTGTTTTCAGTTTATATGGATGTGCCATGGAAGTTTAAAATATGATTAAATTGTAAAAATTTGGGTGTAAAACTTATGTGTCTGTTGATGTTCATCTGCATTTTGTTTGTATGGTTGTTTCCTCCTTCCCCTCCTCTTTTAAAAAAACATTTTTTTGTTAACTCTATATTCTTTCCCATGTGGTATGTCTGTCAGTGCAGTGGCATCAGATGTACACACTGTTAGAGTGTTTTTCACAATGTCCCTTCATAAAATATTTTCTGATATATGTGCGCACACGCACACACACACACACAATAATCACACACACACACACACACCACACACACACCTCTCTCTCTCTCTTTCTCTCTCACAATTACATCACATCTCTTAAGTTGGAATGCTGCTACCTTAATGGTGGTTTTACCCAAAAAAGAAAACTGAAACCAAATGGTCACATGCAGAAATCTCACCATTTGTGAGCCATGGAACTCTAACCAAGGAACAAAAATAAAAAAGAAAGGAAGAAAAGGACACACACACACACACACACACACACACACACACACACACACACACACACACACACACACAATCATTCAGATTCAGAAAGTAATCATGCAAAATAAAGATTTCAGGTAAGTGGAAATAAAAGTTACATTCATGTAGACATGTATACCCTTAAATGGCTTGCATTGCTCTTAGCTTCAGGAGTCCAGTCATGGGTAGTGAAAACTTTGTGTAAGTTTCTCTCAGTATTTGATTTTCGTTGAATCTCTTTTAAAGTATTTTTCAGTTATTTCATCCTTACTGTCTGCTTCTTTTCAGTATTCAAAACAGTTATCTGCAACAATTGCTTTTTTGTAGGAACAGCCAGCTTGTGAATACCAAATATGTCATTATGTCACTTAGTCACAGGTAAAGTTACAGTGTCCAAATCTGAAAGCCAGTAACCCCAACTGATTTTGTTCAAGAACAGATGAAAATTGATAGTGTCAGTGTTCAGTGATTGCGATTTGTGTCTAAACATCTAGCTTTAAAAAGAAAAGACAGAGCTTGAGAATAAGTCGTTTTTATATTTCTTTTTACAGTTTGCTGGCAGACAAGAGAGCTATCTGAGCTGAAAAATAGAACAGAGTATCAACGCCTGTACATGCGTCGATATCGCCAGAGCTTAAAACTCAACCCAGCCCGTCTCCAGCACTACAAAGAAAGACACCGTATGCACAACAAGAAACATTTGGAAAAGAAAAAGCGAATGAGAGCTTTTGATGTGCAGTGTTGGAACGAAATTTCTTATGCACATGACACAAAAGGAGAAATGAATATTGACAGTATCTCGTAATGTACATAATGGATTGGACATGTGTGTAGAGGTTTCTAGTTGCCTTTTGTAGAAGACGCTGAAAAACAACTGAAGAAAAAAGAGAGAGGGGGGGGGGGGGGGGGGGGGGGGACAACACTGTATGTCAAGAATCTAAAAAAAAAAAATTGTTAAAAAAGGGAGCAGGTTTTTGGTATGTGTCATTGAAACAACATAATTATGCCATACTGATACTCATCTTTAAACCTAATTATTTGTATTTTTTACACACAAATGGTATTCTAACTCTGTAGAATAGTGAAAGTACTTGTGCATATGCAGTGTGCGTGTGACTCTGTGTGTGTTTGTGTACACAAACGTGTGTGCATGACTGTGTGTGCACATATATATATATATATATATATATAAAGAAATATATATATATATATATATATATATATAAATAAAAGAATGCGTGTAGTGTTTAAAAAAGAAAAAGGGACAAACGGAAGTTAAAATGAAAATGTCATATACCCTTTTGAGGAAAGTGTTCATTACATTTACAGATCCTATAATTTTTCTCCAGTAGCCAGAGAGAAAGGGAGATGCACTGTATAGATATTAGAAATAAATAAAGAGTTTGTAAGGGGAAGTCTTGATGACTCATTGTTTTGTTCTTTTGGAATAGTAAAACCACACTCTTGGAGTTTCCTGAAATTTGAAATTTTTGGGCACAGTTAGGTGCACTTTATTGTTAACAGTATAAGGAAGAGAGGGAGAAGGTGTAAGAAGGAAAACAAAGGAGATGGACATTTTGGTAATAAATAAAGAACTAGTTAGGGGAACAGTCTTGACAACACATGGCAAAGGTTAAGATCCTCTAGAAGTTTAAATCTTGATGAATGCCTTAGGAGTTTCTATAATTTTAAATGTTTTTAGATTTTGACCCACTTCAGTGTTGGTATTTGGGTGACATTGGCTTTATATTCTTGCAGATGTGCTCACATCTGAAAGACCAACACTGGCGTGGAAACAATCATGGGACAGTGTTGTGTGTTCCAATGAACATGATCAGGCCTGGCATGAAGCATCACTGGGAATGGGCAGACATATCAGGACTGTAAATGCTCGAGAGAGAATGCGGCGATTTCGCAAGCAGTTGAAAGAAGACCCAGTCCTCTATAGAAAGTATCAGGAAAGACAGGCGGCTTATGCAAGACACTATAGATTCAGGAAGAAACATGCCAGCTGTACTTAATGTAGAGGCATTATTATCAACATCCGGAGTTTTGTCTTGGGAGTTGAGGTGGAAAGAGAAACTGAATAAATCATTGTGGATGCATGGAAGAGAGTGCTTGTGTTGCATCTGTGCTATTTATGTGACTTCAGTTGATGTCCAAATATTTACTGTTCATATTTTTTAGTTTGTTATTGTTTTTTTAAAACCCAACAAAGGAATCTGTTAGAGCAAGTACCAAGTATGCTCCAAACACAAATGATCTGTTTTTCTCCCCCTCTTTTATCTGAAGATGATCATTGGTCAGGAATGCAGGAAAGTGACTGATTCCAGTTAAATAATATCTACAGTGTATATGGACTACAAATTGAAAGCTGAAGTACACACTCAAGCTTATTTTGGATAAAATCTTGCTGAATGAAGGTCTTAAAAGTATGCTTTTAGATATGAGAGTTTTAAGTTTACTGGCAGAAATTATACAATATTTCTGTTTTTTCTCATTTTTAACAATATTTTTTTCTTGTAAAAAAATAAATGATTGCAAGAAAATTGTGCAGTCATGCGGGAATTATTACTAACAAATATAGGGTAATGGGAATGTAATTGGAGCATGTATAAAACTTTTTTCAACACTCAAACCAGTGCAATTTGTCTCTGTCCATATGTTAACTAAAAATCTAACTCATGTCGTATTTTTTTCTCATGTTTTCCTCTTCTGTTTGTGCTTTTGTGCATTTATACATATCTGTAAATTGTGATGAGATGGTGATCCAGACTTGACTTCTCTGCTAAAGTGACTATAATCCACATACATTATAATGTCTATGTAATGCGTGATCCATAATTTTACAAGTGAAGAAATAGTCAACACTAAATAAAGGAAATGTTTGATTGTGACAATCAGCAGTGGTTGCTGACATTCCTGCAACATGCAGTAAAAGTTCTATCATCAGACTGAGGGTCGTATGGGGTGGTCTTTGGAATTTATTTTACACATTTAACATGCAGAGTTTTAACTTGAAGAAATTGCATGTCTAGATGTGTTTTTACATATAAAATCATGAATGGGATACATTAATTAGCATTTAATTAAAACGGTGATAAGACTTTTCAATCTTGGAGTCACGTGCACACACACACACACACACACACACACACACGGACCCTGACTCGTAGATATTTTACATGTCATTTAAGCATGATTCATGCATACTTCTCTTGAGGTGAAACTACTGAAAGTGAAAAGGCTGTGGAGAGGTGTAGTTTTAGGTCATTGACGCTGAAGGTGGATTGCTGGTCTAGAGGTAACGCGCCTGTCTAGAAAGCGAAAAGTCCGGGTCAGAAGTGTGCCGTGGTTCGAATCCCGTTTGGGCCCGAAACTTTACCCCCCCTACATTAGGCCATGAGTGGTGGTCTGGGCGCTAGTCTTTTGGATGAGACGATAATCTGAGGTCCCATGTGTTACACAAAATTATCCAGCGCACCTAAAAGAACCCACGGCAACAAGAGAGTTGTCCCTGGCAAAATTCTAAGAAAAAAACCCACTCTGATGGGGAGACAAATACAGTTGCAAAAAAAGAAAAGAAAAAAAAGTGTGGCGCTGCTCTTGTGGCAACGTGCTCTCCCTGTGGAGAGCAGCCCGAATTCCACGCAGAGAAATCTCGTGACTTAAAGTGGTATAAATCAATGGAATAAATAAATAAATGAATGAACGAATGCAAGAGAGTGAAAACATGCTCAGTTAGCCATTTTATTTGTGAGGTAACTGCAGGCTGTGTTATTGAGAGATGAAACAGTGAGCTGGACTTCAAACTCGTTCTTTTTGATAATCAGCATGTACTTGGAAAGTTTGCAGAATGCATACGCACAACATGCATGCACAAATGTATACATGTAAGCACATACCATATACATGCATGCATGTGCAATACTACACATGCACACACACGCACATATTTGCACACACACAAATTATGTGTGAAAGAAGACCTTATAGAACTCAAAAGCTATTCACCCCCCAATTTTTTTTTAAATGACAGTTTTTTAAAAAACCAAAAAAACAATCATTCAGAATAAAGTAAGGAGAAAGAAAAGACCAACCAAACCGTGTTGTCATTCAGTGTAATTTAATCTCTTTCAGCTCTGCAACTGATTGGGCTCGGCGACCCTTTCCCACACAATGTTCTTACAACCACTACTACTGTTGGGGGGCCTATTTCCAGACATACTCAACGGTCTCGACTTTACCGTCAACGTCTGAAGCAAGATCCTGTGCGCTATAGGCAGTACTTGGAAAAACAGCTCATTCATGTTCGCCGATACAAGGCCAAGAAGAACAACAGTTTTCCGTTTTAATGCCAATTTCACTAAGCTTGGAAAAAAATCCTGTTTGTGATGCTTTACTGTTTTTATTGAAACTTTTCCCTTTTAAGAGAGAAAGAATTAACAGCCAGATGTTTTACATAGAATGCAGAGTTGATAGTTTTTTTGTACATGAAGAGTGGACTTTAGTTCTTATTGTACTGTTATTATGATGGGCCAAGTAAAATACTTTATTTTAGTGCTGTTGGTGAAGCGTGGGTGTGGGTGGGCCGTAGTCTTGCATGAAAAAAACTTTTCTTTTAATTAATTAATTTATTTATTTGTGTGTGTGTTTACAGATTTGTCTGAAAATTATTTAGAAAAAATATATTTCAAAAAGTTCTTTTTTCTCCAGGTTTTGTTTGGTTTTTTGTTGTTTTGTTTCTTGTGGAAGCTATAGCTGGTTGCTTTTGATCTGTACATACAGAACCACAAAATTATGGTTTTCCATCCAGTCCCTGAGTGCTGGAATTATGTCCGTTTTGTCAGCCGTTCCCTCCAGCACAAATGGCCTACTCTTCCAAAAGGCAGATCTATTGTAAGTGACTCAGCTTTCAGTCATCCTGTCATGGATGAATATGATGGTGTCCACACTGTCACAAGCATAGATCAGCAGGAGGGGATACTCATACAGTCAACAGGCATCCTAAGCTGATGAGGGGAGAGCAGTATCGTGTATGAGAGTGAGGTTGGAAAGCATAGTTTCTTGGAGAATCTGGTTCCTTGAACTGGGTCAGTCAAGTGACCAATGCGTGACTTTTTCTTTTAAGTCTTTATGGGGGAAAAGGCAGAAAAAAGGGCCAGGAAAGCAGAAAATAGACACAGAAGATGTCAGGAAGAAAAGAAACAAGGCAGAAATAAAGAGAGGGATAAAAAAGAGGGAATTTCCAGAATGAGGGGATGCTGTTGATTCTGACAGGCCCCCCCGGATCCCCATGGGAAAATACATGTCTTTAGATATATAGTTTTACAGTTGTAACTCGTAACTATGTGTATTATAGTTTTTGTTTTGTTTTGTTGGTTGTTGTTTTTTTAAAAAGGTCTTTTGGATTACATCATAAGTGCGCTGTAAAGAGAATACAGGTTTACAGGGGGAGATTATAGAAACATTGTACTGATGGTTTTGCTTACACCTGTTTCCGATTACTTAGTTTACAAGTGAAAATGTAGGTAGAGATGTAATCAAGGAACTCCTAGCAGATTTTGTGGTTAGGTGGTGGAGTATTTTAATTCAGATGATTTCAGATAAAACTTCTGGGCCACACTTCTGTCTGTCTCATTTCATTTGGTATCATTCCCTCATGCTGAGTATATACCTGAACCTGCACTTCATCACACATGTGCGCATGTGCATGTATGCATGCACACACACACACTACCCTTTCACATTTTATAAATAATAATAATAATATATGAAATTTATATAATGCCATATCTTGAGAAAAACAAATCAAAGCGCTTTCGTTCATCCCACTCATTCACATGCAGCCAGTTAAAATTAATAGTTTTTATAAATTCAAATGTATACACACGCATGCACGCACACACACGCACGCAACCCTCCATACCCCTCTTCTTCCTTTAATCATGTTATTGAACACATGCATTCTCACTTTGTCTCGTGCCCCATTGTGGTCGTATTCTCAGCATTGAGAATGCATATTACATACTTGCACTAAAACACAGATCTTTATTTGCTGGTTTTGGATGATAAAAGTTCATATATACAAATGCATACACCATGAATCTAACTCTTAACCCCTTCACTGCCAAGTGCAAATACACCCTATATATATGCCAGGGAGAAAATTCATATATACCACTTGTTATGTTCATGTCCCTATAACTCAGAAACTAGTTGAAGAATAATCCTAACATTTTGCCCACTGATAGTATACATACTGTAGATTCCCCCAAAATTTTCCAGGTTTTTGGCATATAGAGCACACATTTCAGCCTGGAAAATTTCTGGCAAGGACAGTCAAGCGGTTAAGTCATTGAAGTCGCAAGGGTAGGGTACCAATTCAGGAACAGAAAAAGGAAATATGGAACAACTCAAACCAGCTCATCATCTGTTTTTGTTTTGTTCTGTTCTTCTTCCCCAAAGAGAGGATTCTTGTGAGCATTTCTCTAGGGGTACATATTGTTAGCTTTCATGGCAGGGATGGGTATTTTTCAAACCATTAATCTAAAATTGTCTTGCTGACACATTCAATTTTGAGATGAGGGACCTCAGGAAGACTCAATCCGATAAACTCTTGGCTGTGTCTTCCAGAATCGTGGACTGGGGATGGCAGGTCAGACATGAGGTACATTGACAACACAGGCCGATCCTGCACCCTAAATGCCTATTCTCCCTTCAAAGACCGTTCAAGGAATGCAGAACAGTGTCGGATGTATCGAGAGCGTCTGAAACAGGACCCTGAAAGATACCGCAACTATCTGTTGAAGGCCAAGAAGAGAAACATGAGAAATTACTGGCGGAACAGAAATAGATTCAGAGAGTGACAGTTGGTGCTGTATCGTGTATGCTGATATGTGCAAGATGTATCATATGGAGTGTAGGCATGTGTGTGTTCGCACATGCACATGCAAACACACACATGCACGCACGCAGACACACACACACACACACACTAATGATGAAAGAAAAAGTCTGTATTACCTAGTCCTCTGATTGTATTTAAAAGAGTGAATAGGCAGTTGTCTTTAAAGTCTTGGCTGTGTTTGCTGAGCAGTTTGTGATTTTTTAAAATTTCTGCGCTGATGAATATTTAGTTGCTGTTTCCTCTGTTCTTTCTGTTGTTTTTCTGTTCTTCTTTTCTTCAGCATATTCTCCTTTGCTTTTTGTTGTTTACAGAAAATCTAGACCAGTCATGTCTCTGAGTTTGTCAAACAGCAGTGATCTTAATGTTATGGACTAGCTTATTTTGTGATGTGATTTAAATCTAAAGATTGTAATGTTGTGAAGGTGTGTGCGTGTGTGTGTGTGTTTTGAGCCTGTAGAAAAAGATTGGGAGAGAGGGGTTTCTTTAATGGAAGAAGTAAAGTGTAAACCTGCAGGATTTTTCTGCCTGTCTGATTCTTGCGTTTCTCTTCATACCCAAAGGTCCTGAATGAGTTTGACAGTACGAAACAAATTTAAATGTGAACTTTTTTCCTGTCCCAAACCTGAGTACTTAGTCCAAGCTGGCTTGTGTCTTGCAGTGACAATGGAGCTTGATGCACACTGTAGAAGAAAACAATCAGATGCTGAAGCAGCTCGCCGATACCGACAGCGAATCCGGCAAGATCCCAGGAAGTACTATGAATACAAGCTCAAGGATTGTATGAGAAAAAGGCGCAAGAGACTGGAGCAGCTGAATACAATGAATAGAGTTTTTGGTGTTGACTTCTGATGTTATTGGTTGACATGCCTGTTTTGAATGGGTTTTTTTAGTTTTGTTTGGTGGGAGTTGAAATGAGAACAGATTGGAAAGAGTGTGTCTTATAGAAACATTGAATGTCATCAAAAAGAAGTGCAAGATATTGGCGAATAAATAGCATGCTGAAACTCTAATGTTGTGGAGTATGATGGCTACTTTTTGGAGAAAGATTGACCAATAGACAAAACATTTATTCAGATTATTTTAAAAATGGAACCTTTATGTGTATTTGTGCAAGTAATTACCATGGACAAGATAGACTAGTGACTTGCTACTCAAGTTTGTAGTCACTAGACAGCACGTCCCTAAGGTTCATGGACATGTATTCTAGCAGTAGGTATGCTTCCCATCCATTCATACCGTTTCATGTAATGTCACTTTTGGGGGTTTAGTTTGTTTGTTGTTGGGGGGGGAGGGGGGGGGGTTGTTCCTAGCTCGCTTGTACTTATTCTAATTTGTAGCAAAAATAGTTGTGGAAGGACACCCATTTGGGAGTTACTGACAATTACTCCTACATGTTTAGATTCATTACTTGCATCTCTTGCCAGCTTGATATCTACCAACCGGCCCCTCCCATCTTTCAGCATATATACAAAAAACAGTTGCAAGATAAGATTACTTTTTAAAAAATGCTACCCCTTGCCTCTCCTCCTTTCCGAAGCTGAGATTCACTTGAAGTTTAAAAAAAACACCCAAAAAATCATAAAAGTTTGAAAGTGTTTTCAGTGTACCTATCAAAGTAAGTGCATCTATAGATATGTAATGTTCCTGGAGGGGATGGGCTCTGCCATATTCAACCAGCTTAAAACACACTGACAGTTTGCAGAAACATGTTTATATTTAAATAAGGAATCCTTATTTGCAACTGGTAGATCTGTGTAAAGTTAGGCTAGAAGAAAGTGATGTGAACTTGTGTTTCCCCTGGAACTCTTCTGATTAGGTTTGAGGTTTCATGTGCTCTTTAATCTCCCCTCTTTAATTTTTTTTTTTGGGGGGGGTTGGGTTGGGGGCCTACTCTTTTCATTTGGAAATCAAATCTTTTCAAATTCATGTCTACTAGCAGAAACTATCTTCAGACTAAGGTCAAATTCATGTTATTCTCTGTCTCTCTGTCTGTCTCTCTCATCTTATTTAGCTTTTGAAACAGGCTTAGTGCAGAGTATCATATATAACTGCATGATAGCTTTTAATGGCTACAACTTACAAGTAAAGTGAATAGAAACCAATCATACAATCTCTGTAGAATGCTTTTTCCCCAATGATTCAAACAAATCAAAATGATCCCCTCCAAAAAATAACCAACAACAAAAAACAACAAACAAACCAACAACAAAAAAAACACTCTCACACAAAAATCAGAAAAATACTTTACACTACAATCCTGTACCAGTTCTTGTCAATGTCTCAACTCCATCACAGAATTTTGTGTATGACCAGAAGACCATGTTGCAAAGCATTGCATTGATATTTAGATTGTGTGAGCACACAATAACAGAAATATTTGGATTGGTAGGGTAAGGTGAGTCTATGGTTAAAATATCTTCAAGCAAATTCCTTTCAAATAAATAAAAAGACAAAGAAATTGTGAAGTGCAATGAGATGATGTAAGGCAAGGCAATGGAGAAAAGTGCAGCAGTTAAAGTATTGGCTGTGTCTTCCAGAATTGTGGCATGGGGACGACCAATCACAAAGACTGCACTTTGGCCATGGAAGGGAACCCCCTGACTTCTTTAGCCAGACGCCTCTAAGGCTTTCCAGTGCAGAAAAAGGCCGCCGCTATCGGGAGCGCATCAAACAGGACCCAGAAAGATACCGGGACTATCTTTTGAAAGCGAAAAATAGAATGAAGAGAAATTATTGGAAGCATGTCAAGGCTTTTAATGCTCTTCACAAGGAAAACTAGATTTTGTTCTGTGGCTGATACATGGCTGGTTGCTTTTCAGTAAAAAGAAGCATTTTTATACTGTTGTGCAAATTACCAGACTGAAGTAAAATATGGACTGTGTGTGGTGATTTTACAGTTTTAGAAAGACATTAAAAAATAAAAAAGCCCTATCAGGAAAATACAGTAGTTATAGTCAAAGCAGGAAATTTAGCAACATATTTTTTCTCTCTGCTTAGTTGTATTGGCTGAACTTGAAGAAAATGAAATATCCTTGCAGAATCAAGAGTGATTAGTGATAATAATCAGATAAAGACATAATTCTGTTCCCAAATCAGATTTATTTCTTCATGGTTGTCATGAAAAAAGCAGCAAAACAGGTGTTTTTTTTCTTTTTTTTAAATTTCAAAACCAGTGTTGATTGACATAAAATGTAATAACTTTGTAGTTGGAAAACTGCGCCATTGTTTTTAGACACTGCACCAGTCTCCTGAAGAATGTTTGTCCCCCTCCCCCTACTGTCAGTATTAGGTTAATTGAGCAGTGATGCTGCTGTTGGTGATATAACCTTGAACAGAAAACCTTAGTGTGGAAACGGGCTAGGATCTGATATGTAGACATAATTTATCTTTCTATGTTGTGGTACCTATTTGCTCAAGTGTCTCATAAGTTTTCATCTTTTTATGTCAAGCTATCAATTGATTTTTGTTCTCTAGTTTAGGCTAAGGCATATTGGTCACTAAATTTCTGTTTCTCTATGTTGAGCATTTTTTGCTTTCTATGGTCTCAAATTGTCAGGTATATTTTTGACTAGGCAGCATCATTTTGCAAGGCTGTTTGAATTACATTTGTTTCTGAAATGTGGAACAAGAAAAACGGAAGTATTTTGATGCTTTTTTTCCAGAGAAGAAAATACACATTTTAATTAAGTAATATATATATATAATATATATAGTCACTCTGAAAACTGTAGGATTAGTATCATTAGATTGTTGGAGATTTGAACAGTTTGCCCAAACTTTTTTTGTTTCGAGACTATATTGTCACATTCAGTTATCCCAAATAGTTGTATAGAATATCAGTGCATGGTACATACCTGTTCACAAATGCTTATGAACATGGTCATATGCTCAGAAATATACGTAAAATGTATACATACGTAAGTTATATTCTGCATCATGCTTATTGACACCAAATGAAAGCAGCCCCTTTCTTTCTTTCCAGTCGTGGAAGATAGCTGGGGAGTGGCATGCCGAATCGGCAGCTTGTTAACCACAGCCTCAGCATTGGCAAGTGAAAGGAGCCGCTTGTCCTCAGCAGCCTTGGGGGTAGCTGCTGTCTCAGCTAAGCTCAGCGCCGCAGAGAAACACAGACTGAACAGTCGATTGTACTGGAGACGTCTCCGGCAAGATCCAGAAAGGCGGCGCTTGTATAATATGAGGAAAGCTATGGAATGGAGGAGGAGAAAAGAAAGGCAACAACAGCTCAGGCGGACTGCTCATCCTGCTACAGGCAGTGATATTTCAACATTATCCATGGATGCACTGTTCAGATCACGTGCACATTTTCGCACAAGAGACTTACTTTGACCTACCTAATCATCACCTCATGTGGCGTTCCTACCCCTTTGTTGTGTGCTCTGTGGAGGCCCATGCTAGGTCAGTCAGACTCGGTGTACAACACACGCATGATGATACAGAAACTATGTATTCAGTTTAAAATACCCTCCCCCAGCTTTTGTGCTGCAGTGTCCAGTTTTGGTTTATCGCACTCAGAGGGCTGTCAGTGCTGTGTTGATTGCATCGGATACCAAAAGATGGTACTTTATAGTTTTATATTACAACCTGTATTGGTTTACATTGTAAATTATTAAGAGATCAAAAGTGGTGCTTCGTTCAGTGTGGATGTACCGTACTGCTTCCATTTGGAGCAGGCATACATACTTTGTGGCTATACTTATCGTACAAAAACAGTGAAGGGAATGATATGGTAGCTTTTAGTAGTAATAAAAGACGACATTCAGTTTGAAAACAGAATTTATAAAGAGGGAATTGACGAAAACAACAAAACAAGTAATGTAGGATTGGCAGTATGGAAACATTTGCAGAAATGATTTATGTGCTTAATAGCACAGAATTGTTTTCTGTAAACAAAAACCTGATATTATCGTGATGTATGTGATGGCATGCTTTGTGATGAAGTGTCAGCTTTTAATTTCAAGTGCTATTTCGTGATTAATTTCTGAAATTGTAGTCATATTTTGTTGTCAGTTTTCCAAATCAGTATGTACAGATGCCTGTCAAAGTGTGAATGTGGAGAAGTGCATACATGTTTTATCAGAAATAATACTCTGGCCGTATTTATTTATTTATTTTATTAATATCTATATTCCATGCACTCCTTTGACTGCTGTCTCTCTCTCTCTCTCTCTCTCTCTCTCTCTCTCTCTCTCTCTCTCTCTCTCTCTCTCTCTCTCTCTCTCTCTCTCACACACACACACACACATTATGATATAGATGAAATTGTCCTTTAAAACTTGGGTGTTTGTAAAGTTCCACATCTTTTTACATTTATAATTTTATGATCATAAAACAAAGACAGTCATGCCAAACCATGGTTCTACTCTGCTTGTATGTGTGAATGAGAGAAAAGTACTTTCCCTCAGAGCTGTTTCGGAAGTTTTATCACTTAAATGATTTTGAAAGTGTGTGTCAATTTTGAAAGTGTCTGTGTCTTTTTTGAAACAGTGCATCAGTTCAATGACAGTGTGGCAGTTGAATGCTGAGAGAAGTTGACATGGGAGTGTGCGTGCGTGTGTGTGTGTGTGTGTGTGTGTGTGTAAATACCTTTAAAAGAAAGTGTCCCCATTTGGTGTGCTTTGCTTGGTGTGGATTGCATACTGAAATATTTCATTGGCATCCTCTTGAAAGATTTTTTATTTTCCTTGCTGTCAAGTGGTAGTATTATTTCTTTGCTCGTTTTGTTCTGAATACAGCTGTGTGAATAAAATGGGCCTTTTGTAATTACCTCTTTAGACTATGTGTTTGTGTGTGTGTGTGTGCATGGGGGTAGGGAGGGGGGTGCTGGTGTGTGAGTAGTTGGGTATGTGAATGTTGTAGGTGCGTATTTGTAGCCCTCACTCTCATTTATTTTACCACTTATGAATATTCCAGATACATTGACGTAGGTAAAGGATTTGTCAAATTTTTCCACGTAAACTAGTTATGCAGTAACCACTTTTTTCCGTGAGAAAAGCCATTTACTCAACTTTCGACAGAGAAAGAGAGCAATGTACAGCAGTTATAGCTATTTTTCAACCTGGATTCATATTTATTTACAGACATTACCATTACAGTGGAAATGTTGGGGGGGTTTTGTGGTTTTATGGGGGGGGGGTGTCTTTGAAAGAAATGTATACTATGCTCTTAGTATATGTTCTTAAATACAGCACCTTGATCATTATCAATTTTGTGCCCAGAGTAGGTATACAGTCCCTGACATAATACATAGAATTGAATAGATTTTTTTTAAAGCCATGCCAGTTTTAACATAGATGTACTGGATTTATGAAAATGAGTTTGTTAATGATCAGTGGCAGTTCCTTTTTGGGGGGATACAGTCTGAAAAGCATTTTTTAAAGGTATTACGTAAGTGAACTATAAACTGTTAAAACAGACTTTGCAGAAAACACACATTACTACATGCACAAAATTACCCTGACAGTGAAGGTAGGTAGGTTGCGAATTTATATATGTCTAGCTTGGGGATGTGACAGGTATTACAAACTTGCCTACACAGAACAGAAGAATGAAGAATTTTAAGAAAATATGAGATTACATGATGTAAGTTGAAGATAATTTTTAAAAAAGAAATGAAGGTAAAGTTTAGTGATAGCCATAATTGTGCCATTAGTTGCTGTAGTGGGAAGTGATGTTTGATATATTATTCAAAGTGTAGAGAGTATCCATTTGAAATGAAGGGAATGAAGGCTATATAAGTTCCATTTATTATTATTATTTTCCAAGGGAGTTTGATTTTGCCTCAGAGTTTTGAAACATGCACTCAGACACTTTTACTCTCAACCACCTGTGGAGAAATCTTAAAAACTCACTTTATAAGTATGGAGGTAAAATCCCCAAGAAACGACAACAAGCAAACAGCAACAACATCAGCAACCAGTCAGATAACACAATTGCAACAAAAACACAAACAAAAAGTATGTGAAATAACTATCTTCTGAGATTCCTCCTGTCTTCCTCTCTGACTCTATTGTGCTTACAGTCCAAATTTGGAAAGGGATGTGCACCTTACTGCCTCACAGTAAACAACAGCAACAAAACTCTTGGTTTTTGGAACTGGCTTCCCATCAAATCATAGACCTTTCATTTCCTCATTTTGTCTTTTGTTTGTTTCTTTGTTGTTTTGTGTTTGTTTTTGTTAGTCAGAAGTGTATGGAAACATGAAGTTTGGTGTTTCATTTAGTCATTGATGTTTGTCACCCCTCCCAAAAAACAGCCAACCTGTTGAACCAGCTAACCAACCAAAACCAAACCAAACCAAACAAAAAAAAGATATCTAAGTTTGATACAAACTTTTTCTTTTTGCCAGATGTGAAGAAAAAATTTCAACTTGGCTGCAAAATGTTCAAGTTGTCAGATAATTAATCGACTTAAACAGTTCCTTGATAATGTATTCTAAAACAATGGTTATTATTATGACGAAGTTACTTGAATTATTTTTTTTTTAAAAGAAGGTATGTGTATAAAAGCAATGATTACCAGTGTGATGGGTTATTTGTGAAAAGAAATATTCAAAGCAGTGAATATCAGTGTGTTTCTGTAGCTTGATTCAGCAGTGATCACTGATGTTAGACTCACTGCCTTGACAGATTTAAGAAAAAAAATGCAAAGCAGTGATTGCAATGTAACTTGATTACTTGATCAGTTTAAGAGAAGACCAGACTTGGATTTGAACCCAAGACTCATGATTTGGGCACTTCCTTTTACTAGTAGTTATAAAAGGAGGAAAACATTTCTTACTGTCAGTTTGTGTACTATGTAATCATAATTGAGAAAGAGCTTCTGTCCACCTTTTCAGGATTAACCCACCAGCTTCCAATTTTTCATTTCCTTGACTGCCAGTTGTTGGGCAGTTTAGTTAAGTCATATTGATTGCCACATTGAATGTGATCAAAAGTTACTGACATTTGACAAGCGTGTTTCTGGCTTACATGGTCAAAATCTTCCTGTCTTTGCTAGCTTTCATCAGCAGAGTTCCAAATCATTGCTTACCCTATTTTTCAAAAGATGACAGACCTCTTCGTTTGTTTTGTTTCCAGTGTGGCTCAGAAAACTTAAGAGACGAGAAATAAACAGACGCTACTGGCAGCGACTGAAGAGTGATCCAGAACGTTGTGCTCGGGTCTTGAAGGACCGCTACATGCCATGGAAGAGAAGGACCAGCACAAATGACCAATGAAAACGGGGAGACAGACACAAAGCCAAACCAAAATCAGTGTTGTAACAACTGTGTCATGACAGCTTACTCAGAAGTTTAAAGCTTTTTCATACGGATCATGGGCTAACTCCTGATGTTCAGAGTTGCCCTGAAGTGCCAGGCATGGTTTTTTTTGTCAGTGTAGTTAACCGACTCTAACCATTTTCCAGATAAACAGTGTCATGGACTAAGACAAACAAGTAGTCTTGTGACAGTTGACATGCATTCTATAGCAGGCCTTTATTAGTTGCAGTGGAATGGGAACATGGACTGCAGCTGACCAAGTGGCAAAGAAAATGGCAGCGACTGAAAAGTGACCCAGAGCGATATGAACGCCAGAAATTCCTCACCAGGGAGCGCAAGCGACGATATCGAGAGAGAAAAAGAGCAAAGGAAAACAACTCTGTGGAAAGCATATGAACTGTTCGTTTGTTTTGTTAGGTTTTTTCCCCATTGAAAATGATTTTTAATGTCTTCCTTGACTGGCAACCAGGAATGGAAGCAGGAATCAGGGTGGTGATAGAAAAACTGGATTGAAAAGAAAAGAGAAACCAAATACTCAAACTTGATTGGTGACATATCATGTTACTTTTCACTTACCTTACAGTTAAGTTCATGACTTTGATTACAGAGCATTTTGAATTCAAGACTAGAATTCACAACTCTGTACCTCAACACTTGTTTGTGTAGTGCTTTGAACATTTTCAGAAATGACACTTTCTGTAGCTTCTAGATTGTGGAGTAAGCTGCGACATTTTAGTGAGAAGAGTATGTTGTTTATTTTTCCAGCTCAAGAGAAGCAGAAACGGCGAGAACAAAATAGACGATACTACCAGAGGCTCAAGAAAGACCCTGAGAGATTTCGAAGAATCTATAAGAAGGCTCCTGCTCCTTACAGTTTCATGGCTTCCCCAGAAGTGCAGAGCCAAGCAAGACATGACACGGGTTTTCCCACAGAAAGTGACTTGCAGCCTTCTCAGTTCCAGTTCAGTTTGAACAGTTTAGAGAACTCCTCATTAGATCATAGTTAGCTCCAGATAAGTTGATCTAAAGAAGCTTCTGCCTCCAAAAGCTTCGTGAACTTATTACATGATCAGCAGATTTTAAAAAGTGTATGTATATATATGTAATATATATATAATATAATAATGATATAATATATATATATATAATATATGTATATAATAATATATAAATATATAATATATAAATATATATATATAAATATATAATAATATATAAATATATATATATAATAATATAATATATATATATAGACCTAATTTGAGAACCCCAACACCTTTGTGAACTCATTGCTAAATCAGAAGAATTAATCTTTAAGTTTAAATATTCACTGATTGAATAGTGCAAATTTATCAACATAATTGAAAGCTTGTCTTTTTGTTGCTGTTGTGGATTTTTTTGGCAAGGTTGACAATTTGAGTTTTTAGAGACAAAGAAAAAAAAAAGAATAAAAAAGCACAGCAGATGACAGGAACTGAAGGTGATGGGTCTTAGTTTAGGGGTGGGGTGGAATGGACAGTATGCAGGATTGTATGAATTGACATCTTCTTGGTCTGTATGAATCTTACTGGACCAGCGTTTGAAGAGGTTTTATGTTACTGTAATTAAAGCTGTAAAAGTGAAATAACTTTAACATTTGATACAGTTATGTGTTTTTAATGTTATCAGCCTGTTTTTAGTATCACATTTGCAAAGTGTTTTAGTAGCTACTAACCACTCTCTCTTTGCCTGGCTGATTTTCTTTGCTCTCCTCTGACACTTTGGGTTTCTCCTTTTTTTTGGTCTCAGTTTTTTTGCCTTTCATACAACATGGCCTCTTGCTATACAACATGAAAAGCCAAATGGATGATTAAAGTGGAACAATGGCCTTTTGAAAAAAAGGAAATAGGTACATTATGTTACAACTGTTCAGCAGTTGTTATATCAGGGATGCAGCAGCACAACACCTTGGCGGGTAGAAACTCTTGCAAAAATACAAGTAGCGATGATGAACAAGTAAGTGGAATAGGATACTCAAGTTTATTGATACAGGATTCTGTCAGAACGCAACAGCACAAACCTGTTTCCATAGCGCACCTGCCTGCAAAACTTCCTCATTTAGCGTGTACTGTAGTCAACCTGCCAGTCTGCTAGCAGTTTGATAGTGTAGCCTTTCAGAGGAAAGAGGCAAAACAGAAGGGTGAAAGAAAGAAAGAGATGCTAAGCTGCTGGTGTCTACTTGCAGTGTGGTCCCAGCTTGGGCTTAACCTGCTGAGGGGACAGGGCAGGAGGTTGTCGTCCTGGCAGAGAGTGCTGCTGGACCCAGCAAGACATGAGCGCTACAAAGCAGCGTTAAGGGAACGGATGAGGCGGCTGAGAGCCAAACGAAACCAGGCCTTTGCCTCACAGCATCATTAGTGGTTTTTCTGATGGACAGTTTTGTGTCCGTTGACAGAGTCTGCTGCTAGTTCATCTCACATAAGGTTCCAGGACACAGATTGTCACTGAAGGGTACTGTGTTGTGATTTTTGTGATGGGTTTTATTTGAGCTTGATTGTTACATGATGATGGGATAGAATGAAGTGGACTCAAATTGAAAAGAAAAACACTGTGGACAAGACCCAAGGGAGTTGAAATTGTGTGAAGTTTTGGCAGTATTCATCGTCCTTCATTGGTAGTGGTTGATGTTTTAAAGTAATTCTTATCAAGAGATCTTGTTGGGACTCGAGTTGAAAGTTTGTTTCAAAGCCGTTTTTTTTAATCTTCTTGAAAGTGTTCTCCCTCTAACCTAACATCTCACATGTAATGATGTACTGTTTGACATGTACTGGTCAGTTATGTATGTGTATGCGTTATGTCTGAATACATCTGTCTTCATGGCTGTCAATATTATCCTATTCAATGTATTGAAAATTGTGTCCGTCTGTATTTCAGTGTTGACTTATCTTTCACTCTAGGTATCAGAATTAACACTAAATATCAAAATTATCTATCTACCTACCTAGTTATCTATCTATATCTATCTTTTTATATATGTATCAGTCTGTATAGATCTGTATCCATCTAGCTGTCTGTCAGTCCCAACTATCTTTCTTTCTGTCGATTCATCAAATGTCTGTGTATGCTTCTTTTTTTCCTTCATTCTTTCATCTATTTGTTACTTTGTATATAACTGTATTAGTGTTTGTCAATTAACATACTTTTCTTTACACAAGCATCTGTATTATCTTGTGTGTTTGGATTATAGTCATTTTTCTTTTAACCAATGAAACAAATTGTGTCTTCTTTAAAATGTTTGGATGTCATCTCCTTTGGATGAGACTATAAACCGAGGCCCCATGTGCAAACGCATACAGAACATCTTGCGCACACATTAAATCCTGTTCCGCTTTTTTAAGAGTAGGCCATTGTGTGCCGGTGGGAACACATGACAGAATTTGCAAAACCGCATACACATGGGGACTGGATGTAAAAAAGCACATAAGTGCTTATTCCATTATCCTTGATATAAAAAAATAAACAAAAGTAGGAAAACAATGTCTACTTCAAAAGTAGGAAAACAGCTTTTTTCCCCTTTAAAACTAAAGGTGTTAGTCGTGGCAATGTCATTTAAAGCATGTCTGACATATTCAGTTGATAAAAGCAATCCATACTTTAGAATAAGGAAACTTTTTGTCTTAAGAAAAAGATTTTTTTTTAAAATTGAAAAAAGCAAGAGAAATTTTTTTTGTTTCCAAAAAGGATAAATAGAGATAATTTAGCCAGTACTGCTTCAATCTACCAATCTGTTTGGATAGATAGATAGATAAATAAATTAATAAACTGAATCAATGGTAAACATCTATAAATAAATAAACTGAATCAATGAATTAATAGATAAATAAATGATCGAATGATTTTTTTTTAAAAGGAAAGGTAAAAACAACAGTAACGGTCCAAATCTGTGAAGTTTTGAATTTGGATAGGATAGCTTTGAGGAGTTATTTACAATTTCTGATAAGCAATGGCTATGGTTACACAAAAAAAAGGAAGAGAATACTCTTTCCTTGATTTGCATTGATATTCAGTGAATTCAATCTTAGGACATAAGATTTTTTTTCTGCTTTTTTCAGCACTGTGGCAGGGGATGCACCGAGAAAAGAACAAGTCGTATTGGGAACAGGTAAAAAGTAATCCCCTCCTTCACGAGCGGCGCAAAATGTCTGCCCGGGAAGGCATGAGAAAACTGAGAGCTCAGAGAAAAGCGCAGTATTTACAGTGGCTTCAGCAGAGGGATAGGATGGACAAATCATAGCCAACAGCCAGAACCACACTTATCTTTTCTGGAGGAAAAAAAAAACCAACCTAAGAAAGAAATGAAAATGCATTTTTGTTTTCATAAAATTCAAGAAATATCTGAAAAGTTGAGGGACAAGTGAAGGCTGATATAAAGTGGGGATGAAAAGACTGCCACTGCTGGGAAAAGAAATGCATGTACAGACAGGGAAAATAATAACTGGCACTGCTCTTGTTTTGTGGCGACATATTCTCCCAGGGAGAGCAGCCCAAACTTCTTGCTGAAAAATCTCCCTTGACTGAATGTGGTACATAAAGGTGGATACAACATAACTGAAAACTTTCTGTTTTTAAATTATTTGTTCTGGTTCATTTTTTTAGACAGAACTTTTATTATCTATTCCATAAATTTTGGCTTGATACTAGATATTTTATAAAAAGGTATGGGACAACCAAAAGCATTGGACTGTTGTCTTGCTGGAGTTTTTACGTTTAAGAAATATTTTGTTAGTGTGGCATCCTGGCTGTGTCCAGTGTTTTCCAAAGAGCAAAACAAAACACAGCAAAACACGCTTACCCCAACAAAGAAACCGGCAGTTATTTCCTTCAATGAAAAATGACCTCCATAGACCCTTCAGGATATGGTATTTTCTGGGGTTATTTTAAGTGATTTATAGAAAAAAATGTTTCCTGTGAAATTAGTCCAACATAGACTTCAGGGTGCCGCTAGTTTCTTTTCTTTATATGAATTAGCAGCCAGGAAACTTCATATATTTAAAAAAAGTTTTACTCCCAGGTGGTTTGATAACAGAATTGTGAGTGCTTTTTGTACTGATGGGTATGTGTTCCTAGTGTATTTGTGTATTGAGGACATTTGACAGGCTGTTAAACTTCAATACATTGCACATACAAACTAAGAAAACCATCCATTGCTCTTATCCGTAGTTATATTTTCATGTCTTATTATTGGTAGAAAGGTTGTTTATATGTTGCTGCATGATAATTGTGTTCTCCTTTGTTACAGTTTATGTTATAGTGACATATGCACAATTACAGCTTAGATGGTTTTGTACACTTAAGTCTCATGATTGAAATTATGAGAAAAGAAGTGTTAATTATTGATTTGGATTGAACCATACTGTAGTATATAGTATCACTGTATAGCGTGTCAAAGAAAAACGTGTTCATGTTGACTATGTTTGAACCCCCCCTAGTTATTTCTAGCGATCAGGAGTCTTGCATTAAAGCAGATGTTCAAAACTTCTTTTTTTTATCATTGTATAAAAAGTACAGAAATAATAATAGAATGGTGAAAATGGCTGTTAGGATCCCAACTGGCAAAAGAAAGTTGAGACAATGGTCATTTCAGCGCTATATAAATTCCATACATTATTATTTCACAGATTTCCCTTTCAAGCTCTTGGACAGGTTTGCTTGATTGGATTTTATATATTAGATTTTTTGGTGGTTTGTTTGTTGTTGTGTTTGGTTGGTTAGGGGTTTTTTGTTTTTGTTTTGGTTGGTTTGTTGTTTTTTGCTGTGCATCACTGAAGTTGGATTGCTGCTATCGTAATTGGGCATACACAAAATCTCACCATGGCTGAACCTTGGAGCTCTAGCTGAGGAACAAATAAAAAATTTTTATGAAGATGCCTAGGCTCTGATTATTTGATGGGAAAGGAAGCACTCTTGGTTATTTATGTAGAATCTGGTTTCATGGCTGCAAAGCCCACATCCTAAGCAAAGAAGAGATGGCACCTAACCAGAGAAGAGATGAACATTTTTGCTTTGCTGTCCTCTTCTTCCCGTTGCTCAGTGTTTTCTTTTTTTCATCCTGCCCTGTGTCCAGTTGGTGACAATTTGTGTGGTGTTTACTGTAAAGTGTACAAAATGGCATTTGTTGAGAAGTTGTTATCAGGGATAGTTTGATGGTGTTTTATTGATTGCTCTTAATGGTTACGTGATTTGACATTGATTTTTGTTAATTATTATTTTTAAGTCAGTTTAAAGGAGAAATAAAAGACTTTCAATTTTACTTGCCTGGCCTCGGTGCTTGAGAGAAGGTGTGAGACTTGGATCTGTTTCTTTGTTCAGTGTAGGCATTGAATCATCACTTGAGTCTGTTGACTTTCTCGTCTTCCATATGTTTGTTTCATTTCCTCATCTGATTTGTCTTACTGACATATATAAACTCACACACACAACACACACACACACACACACACACGCACACACTCTAATATGCTCTGTCTCTCACTCTGTCTCTCTCAGTCTTTCTCTCTGTGTCTCTCTCCTTTCACACAATCTCTCCCTCTCTCTCTGTCTCTCCTCTTTCACTCAATCTCTCTCAGTCTTTCTCTCTGTGTCTCTCTCCTTTCACACAATCTCTCCCTCTCTCTCTGTCTCTCCTCTTTCACTCAATCTCTCTCAGTCTTTCTCTATGTGTCTCTCTCCTTTCACACAATGTCTCCCTCTCTGTCTCTCCTCTTTCACTCAATCTCTCCCTCTCTCTCTCTCTGTCTCTCTTTCACACAATCTCTCTCTCCTCTCTCTCTCTCTCTCTCTCTCTCTCACACACAACACAATCTATCTCTCTCTCACTCACACACACATGCACACCTACACACACACATTTCATGTAATTGTATGCACAAATCTCTGTTCAACGTTCTATCAAGATATGTTAGTGCACATACCCTGAGAGAAAATGGCTACTATTATAGCCTCAGAAACCTCGGAACTTGAATCAGCAGCAAGCCGTACTTTGTTTTAGCAGAGAGATTCTGAGAAGATGAACTCTGAAATCACAACAGTAGATAATGAAATGGATTGACTAGTCCCCTTTTCATTAAGGACTTTCTGATCTTTGTGGGTGTGCCTGTGGGTATGCATACACATGTATGAGCTTATGTGTGTGCATGTGTATTTGGGCTTGTGTGTGTGTGAAGAAATCAAATGAGGTGGCACAGGATGGAGAGTGCACATGTGTGTGACATTCAAAACCTTGTGTCAAAGTATGGCATTGTATTGTAGTTGTTAACTTTGTATGTGTGACGCTGTTTTGCCAGGAGGGTCATGAACATACTATTCTTCAAAAATTCTCTTTTATGGCTCAGTGGTAACTATGGTCAGCCCTGTTGGAAGCTGTGGGTCAAAACCTGTGTTTGTTCCTTGGAAATGTTCTGATGTTTCCATATTCTCCTCTTCACCCCACCCCATCCCACCCCTTCCCCTCACCCCACATCAGTCATACTTTGAAAAGACAATGCTCCACTTTCTGTTTGTTTTGTTTTGTTGTCTTCATTTTTCAAGCTGGCTTTATGGTGATTTCTGAGTGTTGGTCTCTCATCATTTATCAATCATATTCTGTGGGAACTTGTGTCAGAGTAGTAAAATGTTGGTAGGGGATTATAGTGGAAAGGTCGTGGTGATAGTCACTACTTTCTTGTGTAGGGGAGGGATTTTTTCACTCTCTTTCTACAACTAAACAGATATCATCTTCAGTTTGAGCCATGGTAGACATAATCTCAAACCGTTGATGTTTATGGCAGCATCAGGGGAATGAAGGATGTAGGGAAAGAGGTGAGACAAGCTTGAGGGATAAAAATTAATCACTGGTATTAAGCAGTGGGCCTTTGACTTTGTTCCTCCAGGAGTTGCAAGTTCTGGTTTACTGTTTCTAGGGTCAAGTTATAACATGACTTCTCAAGGAGGTACGGGAGAAGTCAAGTTAAACATTGAAGAGATAGGGACAATTTTACAGTTATGAATTGACATTAGTAGTTCCATTGATTGTTAGCATGCATGTACATCATATTAAACACAGTTACCATTACAGTCCACTGGTTTCCTCTTTCTAGATCAAGGACATTTTCAAGATTTATTTGTTTTACTTTTGTTTTACTCTCTCTCTCTCTCTCTCTCTCCTCCTCTCTCTCTCTCTCTCTCTCTCTCTCTCTCTCTCTCCTCTCTCTCTCTCTCTCTCTCCTCTCTCTCTCTCTCCCCTCATGCATGCATTATTACTGCTAACTCTAGAGTGGGCCTTGGTTGTAATGGTTTTGCTGGTCAATGCTAAAAGTTATATTATAAAAGAAATAACTGTTCTCAAAGAGATCCATAATCAAGTAATCTCAGATTTCAAGTGCTATAAAAAAAAAAAATTCCAAAAGTTGATAAAATATGAGTGTACAGTTAGTCAGTTATGTAGACCTGTTGCTTTAATCCTGTCGCTGAGACTGATCACTGGTGTCTTGCAGAGCTGGCAAGTTACCAGAAGGAGTGGGACAGGAAAGAGCGAAACAGAGTTATGAGTCGACTGCGTTGGCAGCGCTTGAGACAAGATCCTGTGTGGTATGCTCGCTTTAAAGAGACCAGCAAACACCGCATGAGGCTTTTCCGTTCACGTCAGAAGGACCTTGCAGAGGGCGACCCTGAACAGAAACCACAGTAGGCTGCAACTGTAGGAGGTGCCAGAAGGATCTGGTGGCAGTTTACCATTGCACGTAGGTGCCAGGAGGAAATCTTGAAGCAGTTTACTATGACTATGTAGGAGTTGTGAGGAAGAACTCTAAAAGCAGCAAACTGCTGTGGTGGAGGTGCCTGCAGGAAACGACAGTAGACTAGTGTGTACTGCTACACTGGGAAGAGATCTCAGTATTGTGTACTGCTGTTTTGGAGGTGCCTGGAGATATCTCATTGCTGTATTAGTGTATACTACTGTGAAGGAGGTGCCATGAAGAAATCTCAGTGCTGTGTACAAAGATATAGAAGATGCCAGGTAGTATTCTGTGTACCATTATGTAGAAGGTAAATGGATGGAATCCCAGAACTCGTACTACTATGTTGGAGGTGTCAGGAGGAAATCAGAGTGCTATGAATTGTATGATACCATGTGTAGAAGATGCCTGGAGGAACTATTAGTGTTGTGCTCAGGAGATTCAGAAAGAAATACTGTTGTGCACTACTATGTCAGAGGTTTTAGGAGAGTATATTGTTATGGAAGAAGTTTCATCATAAAATCTTCACATTATGCGCTGTTACAATAAACATGTGAAATTGCTAAGGACAGACAGTTGCTGCATCAAAACTTTGACAATTATTGTAGTTGGCTGAATTGAGGAATAATTGAGTTATTAAGGGTTTTTTTAAAATCACAAACAACAAAACAAAGAAGAAAAGAAGATGAAACTGTTGGTTATCAAAGACAAAGCTGTAATGAAAGTGCTCAGTACCCTATGGTTTTGTTCTTCCATGATATTTATGTACCGTCATTCACTTCACATTTATAAGGGAGGCGGGATATAGCAATAGCGTTGTCTCTGGATCACAGATCAGTCACATATTTGGTAACTAGCTTATGCTTTTGGGGACTTTCCAGGAGAAATGGTGGTGGTGTTTCCTATATGTAATCCTGATCCTCTGAGGAATGTTTTAAGACACCTTATTCCTAATTTTAAGATAGTTTAATACCTAGAACACAGTCTCATATTCTACATGTTCATAGTTTTACTCTAACTGGAAAGAAAAAGCAGGGAAAGTTGAAAGTTAGATAGGAAGGCAAGCAGTGACTGGTTTTGAAAGTATCAGATCTGGTCTTTGTTTCTTGCAGACTTCATGGCTGTCTTATGGAAACGACAGAAGGACAAAGAACAAAAGCGGCAGTATGATCAGCAGTACTGGCAGCGCTTGAAGGCAGACCCTGAACGCTACAAACGTAGAATTGCTGCTATTATCGAAAAAAGGAAGTTAAGACTGCAGAAGATTCCTCACCCACGGAACTGATGAACAATATGTCGACTGCTCAATAAAACGGCTGTTTTGAGTAGATTTGTAGCATGTTGAGGCAATCGTGATTTTCCTTTTATTCTTGACAGAGTTGTTTTAAAGAGCAAGTGTCGTATCTTAATGCTACACTTGCTTGTATAGCATACATGAAGACTTATAGTTATACATGTGACATAAAGTGTGTTGAGAGTGTGATGTGTGAACGTTCATGATGAATGCTCTCCAGGGTGCAAACATAAAACTGATATGACTTGTGCATGCAGACGAAGTGCTAGCAACCCCCACCCCAGTGGTGTAATTAATTTGTTCAGTTTTAATCACTGTCATGGCTTTTAAATCTCAAGTGTTGGTATGGATAGATGTAGGATACATAGAGTCAGATAGGATGTGTAGAGGTTACACACCCATCTGTAACGTTTAGTTCACAGGTTGGAGTCCAGCCTGACCCAATGTTTCCCCTGTCCAGTAGACCATGAGTGCTGATCTGAGTCCTAGCCTTTTGGATGAGACAGTAAGCAGAGGTCCCATGTGCAACATACATTTTGCACAATATGTAAAAAAAAAATTTAAAAAGGGGTGGTGGGGGGCTCATTGCAACAAAAGAGTCAAAAGCCCTCATTGCAACAAAAGAGTCAAAAGAGTTGTCCATGGCAAAATCTATGCACATTGCATGAAAGTCTAAAATACCCCCCCCCCCCCCCCCCCACTCTCTCTCTCTTTCAATATCAGGCGATAGTGTTATTCTCAGAATTCTTCCCCAGTAATGTCAATCAAAGTGGAACAATCTGAGTACCTTGTATTGTGTCTTTCAGAGTGGTTTGGAGGAGGCAGAATAGTGCCCACATACGGCCGGCAGTACAGTGAAGACTTTAACCCGGCCATGGGGTTTGGGGGCCAGTATGGAAAGGACTCGGGCCGGCCCTCCAGGTACAGGCACGAAGCCTGGCTGAAGCTAAAGCAGGACCCCCAACGCTATGAGAGATGGAAAATGACCATGAGAGAGATCAACAGAAAGAGCAGGCTGAAGAAAAAGATGCGACGTCTGGAATCTCCGCAGCAGTGATTCTGCAGTTTGAAAGGATGCTTGGAAGGAATCATTTTGATCATAAAAAGGGAAAGAGAGAGAGAGAGCAAGAGAGAGAATGGAGAGTATTTTTTGCAATGCTGAAACAAAAATATGTATTGATAGTGATAGGACAAGGGAAGAAACGGCTGCAAGATCATAAAATGCAGATCGGAGTGTGAACCCCTTTTCACAGTTGAGCAGTAATGAGGTTGTGGCTGATTCAGTACTCTTGCACTATGTATCATGTTTGGAGCTTTTTGGCTAGTCACATGACTTATCAAATCAAATATGGGCTGAAATATGATACACTACCCCCCCCCCCCCCCTCTTCCCCCTCTCTCTCTCTCTCTCTCCTCTCTCTCTCTCTCTCTCTCTCTCTCTCTCTCTCTCTCTCTGGCATATGTGTGTTTGGGTGGACAGTTACCTGTCATGGATTTTTTCCAAAAAGTTTCCTAACTGACATAGATTCTTGTACATATGAAATGAAAAGATATGTATATATACATTATAAAAGAAAAACCTCCCGTGTGTATATCAATGTTTTTCTTTCAAAGTGAATTACTATTCATAGGGTGTGTTTCACTGGAAGAATTTTCTGTCAGTATTTTCTCAGTTCTGAGCCCATGAAATTTTTCCTTGTGTGGTTTTTAACCAAGAAATTATCTTGATGTCCTTTGCAGACTGTCATTTTACCAAGCAGTATGCATATGTTTTTGGTCCAAGTCATATGCTGCATTTACAGTTCTTGTTATGTAAATCATATCCCTGATACAATGTAAGTGTTGTATGATGACAGTTTTCCTGGTTTGCAAGTCTCATGGATGGAGTTTATAGTTGGAGAGAATGATCATAAAATTTGCGGAGAATGTTTTACCTAGATTTTGCCTCAGGGGAGTCTGGTATCTTCCATTTGATTTTTTGGCTTGTCTGTTATTCAAATAAGTGAAGCCAGGCACCTTTTACTTCATTGTTGTATTGATACTGTGGTCTTGATGTTATAGGACAACAGTCCAAACAGTCTGTCTGAAAATATTTTTGAATAGAAATATTCCCTCCCCCACCCCAAAAAAGACCTTGGTTTTAACTCTTTTTTTTTTTATAAACAAAGTTGACATAAATCAAAGGCCACTTTTGCATTTGTATTGACCTGAACTGAAGTCTGTCGTAAATTCTTTGTCCCTGTAGAGATATATCCATGCTTTTTTATTTTGCAACACAGAAAGGAGCTATGACCGAGTTGTGAAGAATTGTTCTACCGTTAAAAGCCTTGTGTTTAGTGACACACAAGGATGAAATTTACTGACATTTATTGTTGGCTCAGTCCCTAACTTATATCGTAGAGGACCTAACAAGTCATCAAAACGATTTTGATAATTAAGTTTAGTTATCCCTGAAGTCGGAATGCGGCAACCTGAATGGTGGGCAAAAATGGTTGCATATGCAAACATCTCACCATTGATGAACCTGGGATCTCAAGCCAAGTGAGGGAAAAAACCATTTCAGTTCATTTGAAAACAGGGTTGCAAATATAGTACTTAGGGATGCCCCAGTGGGTGTGATTTTTTGGGCCACACTCCAGAGTTGAGCTGAAGTGATAGCTGAAGAGAATGACCACAGCACTCAGGGTGAACCTTTTATTTCATTCAGTTATCAATTTATCTGTTCACTTGTTTGTTTCTCGTTGCTTAGATTTGGCAGAGTGAACTAACTCTGTACTTGATTTTCTGGTTGATTGGTAATTATTGATGTGGGACATTATTGTTAATGTGGTTTCCCTAGCAAGAAAAGAGATTGCAGTTATACTTATAGTCTCTTTTGTTTTTGTTTTTGTTGGCTTTGTTAGCTATAATCAATTAAAACTTCTTTTTTTTTAAAAGACCCTTGGGGTGATTTCAAGATGCGATTACCTTAGTTGAAATTGATGAAAATCATTGTTGTACATTTTAGTTTGCATGACAAGTTGTTCTCTTCCTAAATGATTCAAACCAGCTGAGTTAAAAGAGCTGGTGAGAATTATCAACAGGAAAGTATTTTTTAGTTACTGAAGTTCTTAAGGTCTGAAAACCCGTTCTTTGGCTTCTTGTTAAAGGCATGGTGGGGATTGTGTCGTTCTTTTGATATGTGGATGTTTCAGTTAAAATTGTTACATTTCTAATAAAGGATGAATTAAGCCATTGAACTGCATCTTGACTTTGGTTGTGAAATTGCCTGAGAATAAAGGGGCAGAATGAAGGGATCAGGGATTGGGTGGGGGGGGGGGGGGGGATATCTATTCTTTCAATGTGTCAGTGTTTTTTTTGTGGGATTTTCCCTGGCTTTTCCTCTTCTTGTTCGTTTGTTTGTCTTTCTTTCTTTCAGGTTGGGTTGAATGCTCTCTCTCTCTCTCTCTCTCTCTCTCTCCTCTCTCTCTCTCTCCTCTCTCCTCTCTCTCTCTCTCTCTCCTCTCTCTCTCTCTCTCCCCCCCCCCCTCCCCCCTCTCTCTCTGTCTTCCTCCCTCCCTCCCTCCCCTTCTCTATCTATCTAACTATCTATCTATCTCTTTCTTCTCCCCTTCTCTTTATCTCATTTTTTGTTTCTTTGCTGCATGATTTACTTTGTTATCTTCAACATTGTTTCACATTGTCCACAACATATTGGAGATTTGTGTGGTTAGTTCACAGATCTGAACAGTAAAAAAAAAAAAAAAGTATATGTATTCGAACAGTCTTTCCTGTCCACACACTCCATACCTTTATCCTTTTGTATGGGTTAGGAGTTCACATTAGTTTGCTATTGTGTTTCTCTCCTCTCTCTCTCTCTCTCTCTCTCTCTCTCCTCTCTCTCTCTCTCTCTCTCTCTCTCTCTCTCTCTCTCCTCTCTCTCTGACACACACACACACACACACACACACATTGTGTTGGTGTGTGTCAGAGTGCACAGGTTGTCGAATGTGTGCCATTTTGAAGCGAATCGCCAACACCTTCCCCCTTCCTCCTCCAAAAGTCTATTAGAGAACATTGTATATGGCAATCATACCCCTGAAATGGAAGCAGTTGCATTCTGTAGGACTGGCTGCAACGTAATCAGTCCCCAGCATTATGAATGATTTCTTTAAGAGCCTATTACAAAAAAAACTTCCACATCTGTAGGTGCAATTTCAGCATCTTACTTCCAAAGAGGAGAAATAGTATGTAAAAAGTGGTGATTGATACTAGCAATGAGCAGATTGGTACAAGCTAATTTTTTTTAGTAATATATCATGGTGTTTTGTTGTTGTTGTTTTAAACAAATAATTACAGTGGTGTTGTGGTGTGGGGGTTTTGTTGTTTTTTGTTGTTGTTGGTGGTTGTTGTTGTTTGTTTTTTTGGGTTTTTTTTGTGGGGGGGTTCAAGTGGCAGGCCTTGGGAATCATAGGGGAGTGAATTGAATAGAGTGAGCTTTTCAATTAACATTTAATTATTCATGCACAGAAAGATTCCCAAGATTTGGATTTTTGACAGTGAAGGAATGCTTGTGGTCAAGTAATGAAATGATTCCCTCAGTCAGGAAAAGAAGAGAAGGAAAGGTCCCACAGCGTATTTAAAAAGAAAGATTTCTGTTATCCTCTTAAAATATTGGTGAAATTTTTGTTTTGTTTTTGTTACGTTTTGTTTAAAACAAATCTGGCATAAATGCAGACCATTGTGCTCATTTTCTTTTTAGTATTTTAGCCTTTTGTCTGTCTATGTATTTGTAATGCATTGTTTAAAAAAAATACAGATGAGAGGAAAGAATAGGTTTTCAACAAAAACAACAAAAGTCAGAAAGGAAAAAAAAGATATTAAACAAAAGAAGTATATCATTGAAATGCGGCCACCTGCAGGAAGTATAACTTAGACATGTATTTGTGCAGGCCTGACTGCCAGGAACCAGAAAGAATATGACAGACAGCGGTGGATAAGGCTGAAGCAGAATCCTGAATTATATGCCAGGAGGAAAGAAGCCAACAGAGAGAACAACCGGAAGTACCGACAGCGAAAACTGTTAAAAGCATTCGGACAGAGACTGTTTCAGCAAGACCCTAGAAGTGGAATGATTTGAGATGGCAAGAGTTTGAATTATAAATATGAATCTACACTTGAACGTTTTAGATCAATGATCTCAGCTGCCAGTTTTGTGAATGAGTATGGTCAGACTCTTTAGTGGAAAAGAGAAACATTGTGGTGTTGACAATATCAACACACGTTATTTTGACAGTTCAGGAGCTTCCTGGAGGTGTTCAAATATTTTAAGTTTTCGGACTGTATTGTGCTTTTTTTAAGTGATGTGTTGGAAGAGAATGGGTGATTGGGGACTGTTTGCATAACCTACCTGAGAACATTTCCCAGAAAGTATTCAGTCAAAATTTTGTTCAGTCATAGTGTTAAAATAATCTCCTCTTGAGACCTCTCTCTGTCTCTCTCTGTGTCTCTCATTTCCAGGCTTTTTCCCCATGCAATATGCCAAAAAACAGAATTTAAGAAAAACAAACAAAACTTTCCCTTCAGAAATCAGCTGCCTACTCTGTGGTATGTATGTGCCTCTTCAACAAACTCCAGAAGGGGAACTGCATAGGATGTTCTTCATAGTAAAATCACATAATGTTTCCCCTCTTTGTACTGTCTGTTGTTGTTGAGGTTTTCAGTTTTCTGCAACACCTGAGGAATCCCATATTCTGTATCTCTTTGTTTTGTAGCATATTACAAGTGAAATCTCTCATTTTGCAATTCCATTTTGCTGACTCTTCTGTTCAGGTTGACATGACTTGGTACACATAGATCTCCTGACTTTATGAACACTATGTTGTGCATGAAGGGGTGTGATATTTATTGGTTAAAAAGAGCATATCTACACCACGTAATTAGATTTTATCTTTAGCGCCACATTGGATAATATCCATGTGTTACTGAAGAACGTCTATACTAGCGTGGAAGTAGAGTATGTGTATGTCCATGGCAGTCTGTCAACACCTTAAGAATATAGATCTTAAACAACAGCATGGATTCAGAATGCCAAGACAGCTGTGAGAACTAGAGGTGGTGCAGAAGTTGTCCTTGAGGCAGACAGTCCTATCATGATAAAGAAACAGGTCACCTGCAACAACTGAACCAGTGCAGTGGCTAAAGATCTTTGTGTAATAGATGCTCAAGATTGGGATTTATTTGATCGTTGATGTTAGATCTACAAACCTGTATCATTTCCACAAACAGATACTTTCTGTCAAGGAGAAAACATTCTCATGTTCGTTGGTCTATTGCCCCAAAATGTACCCCATAACCTAACTTGGACACAAATTAAATAAAATGTAATTTAAATGAATACAGAAGAATCATAGCTTTATCATGTTTTTTTGCAGCCAAATGACAGAAAAGTGCTAGATCTAAACTTAAAGAGAGAAAGGAAGCAGATTGGCAGCTTTTGGTTTCAAGAAATAATAGGTGTTCGTGGTTTCTTGCAGAAGAGGCACGGAGAGAGATGGCCAGAGAGAAAAATCGTATGAAAAGCAGACGATACTACCAACGACTGAAGCAAGATCCTCAGCGTTATGCCCGACGAATACAGTCCATCATCATGCGCAGCCAAATCAGGAATCAAAGACAGTTCCAGCTGCCTCCTCCACAGCAATAATGTGTGTGTGCAACAGGCTGGACAGCAAATCTTAGTCCACATTTTCTCATCGGATCAATTCAGAGACCCTTCCAAAACATCAAGATTTTTTGGGGTTCAATATGGAGTAGTTTCAACATGGAAAAGGGACAAAAAGATGTATGACGGTTTTCATCATTTGTTCACGTCAGCTGTTCCAGATTCGATTGTCACCAAAAATATTAGAATGGAGAAGCAAAAAGATCTCAAACGCCAAAGAAGATGGGAATTAGTGCCAAAGATATCAGTACACTCAGACTAGAAGTAAGTTTGTATGAATAGGCTAAGGATTACGCACAGTAGCCTTTACCTCGATACTTTCATTGCCACTGCTGCCTCGTAGGCCGTGTACACCAAGGATTGATTCATTTACTTATAATACAGATATCTGGATAAAACTGACAACAGTTTACACATAGAACACAAACTACTATAAGAATAGTCACTAACAGAGCAGTTCCTGGCGTTATCCCTACAGTGCAGTGTCATTTCACCCATCGCTTTTGGGTTTGGGTAAAAAGAAAGATGTAACAGCATGCGAGTGAGAGTAAGCCAGAAAGCATCACAAGCTGGTTCTAATTCACAGCTGTTGCTGGTTTCTTGCAGACTGGATGCGAAGAGAGAAGATGAAAGAGAAGAACCGTGCATATAGCCGACTCCACTACCAGCGACTCAAACAAGACCCTCAGCGCTATGCCAGGAGGAGGGAACTCATGAGAGCAGCAAACAGAACCTACCAAGCCAGGAAACGTTTATTGCTGCCACCTTCGCTGCCACAGAAACAGCCATCTTACCCACAGAATCCATAGTACTGTGCATATTTCGTAATCTTGACAAGGAAAATGGGAGTCAATGAGGCTGTAGGCAAGATGTGTGCCCTCATTTGGATTGGATAGTGTTTCTGAAGAATTAATTGCCTGTCATGCCATGGTCTGAATCCACAACTAAAATGTTGAAAGTGACAGTAGAAAAAAAAGGTGGAAAGAATTGAAAGAGGAACATTGTTGAAGAGCTTTAATTGATGAAACTGGTGGTCACAAACTTGAAAAGAAAAGTTTCCTGCATTGGCTCAGTGAAGATTTGCTTGTTTGTGGCTTTCCTTTTGTGGATGTGTCAGGCAGTGATGCTGACATGTTCAGGATCACATGGGACACGGATGAAGTTTTGTTCTCTGAGGTTGTGTGAGTGGTTTTGTTTGTTGTTGTTTGGGTCTTTATTATTTTTTTTTGGAAGGGGGGGGTATGCGATGAGACTAGAACTTACAGCCAAATGCATTGACTTTAATTTGCGTAGCTGACACATCTCCACTCACTTTAAATTAGTTAAGACAGACCCAATTTAAGAAACTGGCACCGTGGGTGCTGTTCTCTCTCTGTTTTCAATCTGGTATGGTGCTTCTTTATTTATTTATTTATTTTTTAAAAATCTATTCATTTTTTATGTGCTGACTGCGTCTTCTTTTTTATCTTTAAAAAATCTATTTTCGTTTTGTTTGGGTTTTTTGTATATATTATATTGTTTGGTACAAGGCCCTGACAGATTCCGTTTTAAAGTAAATTCTGAAATAAATATCAATCATATTTCTGTTTAGTGTAGGTCTTTCTTATTGCCCCCTCTCTTCTCTCTCTCTCTCTCTCTCTCTCTCTCTCTCCTCTCTCTCTCTCTCTCTATCTCTCTCTCTCTCTCTCTCTCTCTTTCTGTTTTCATGTGTGTTTGTGGGGGGGGGGGGGGGGGGGGGGGCAGTTGTTTCATACCCCCCACCCCCTAAGCCCTTTTAAGCCAATGGAAAATATTTGAAAGAAACGGATATCGTGGAATAATTCAAAATAGGCTTGTGGGCTCCAGTTTAGTGAGAGTTAAAGAAACAGTGAGTTTGAACCCTGAATGACCATTTGAACAAACAAAATTAATATCATTTTGAAATGATCAAAGATGAACATGTAAAATTGAATTTAGTCAGTGAAACATTGTGTCTTGTCAGGCATTTATCATGTGCCATGCAGTTTTCATGCATTTTTCTTTTCAGTTTTACTGGAAAGGAAATTGAGTTTACTCAAGGAAAAAAGGAAATGTTTTGTGGTTGCAAAGGGTTTACAACAGCAGGATTATTTTTCTTTTGCTGCTCATCCTTCTTCTTCTTCTTCTTCTTCTTCTTCTTCTCCTCCTCTCCTCCTCCTCCTCCTCCTCCTCCTCCTCTCTCTCTCTCTCTCTCTCTCTCTCTCTCTCTCTCTCTCTCTCTTTCTCTTTCTTTCTTTCTTTCTTCTCTTTCTTTTTTCTTTCTGTCTCTCTCTTTGTCTTTGTCTCTCTGTTTCTCTCTCCCTCTCCCTCTCTCTCTCCCTCTCTCTGTCTGTCTGTCTGTCTGTCCGTCCATCCGTCTTTTTGTCTGTCCGTCTCTCTGTCTGTCTGTCTCTGTGATTTAGTCTCTGTCTCTGCCTTTCTCTCTCTCTCTCTCTCTCTCTCTTCTCTCTCTCTCTCTCTTCTCTCTCTCTCTCTCTCTCTCTCCCTCCTCTCTCTCTCTCTGTCTGTCTCTCACTTTCTGTCTGTGTTCCTTTTTTTTTTCTACCTTCATTGCTTTTGGAAAATCACCTCGGAAAAGTAAGGTCAATTCAGTGAATACATTATGCTAAAGACATTTATTTCTGTAAAAGCCTCCACAATCATGGCAGAAACGTGCAGGACTGGATATTGCAAGGAATACAAAACAAACAAACAAAAGGGCAAACAAATGAAAAGGAAGAGAAAAGTACAAACATCTATAATCTACTCACACACAGACACACACACAGACACACACACACACATATTTTATATATATATATATATATATATATATATATATAATAACTTCGTCGTTGAATCTGAGCTGTCTCATCATTGATCAACTTCGGAGCTCAAAACGAGGAACACACCACAAAATATTCTGCTGATATCAGGGTGCATGCTGGGTATGATATTCATGTTGTCCATTCTTCCCGCCATAGCCGGCCTACTCCTCTATAGAAGGTAAAAGGTAAGGTAAAGGAGTCCCATAACCTATAAGGTCGTGGGAGCGAGGCGTCAGAGACCTCACTTCTCTAGGGCCAGCATATTGAGGGCAGCGCCCATCTCCTCTCCCTCGCTGCTTTACCTTCCCTGACCCTAAAGAGGGCAGGTACCCAATTACAGCTGGATGAACTGGGGGAACTGTACTGAAGCCAAGGCACGCAAACAGTCACCCATCCAACTGGTAACCACGCTCAACGCTGCTTAACTTGGCTGGGGGAAATCGAGTGCTCCGACCACTGAGCTATCCCGTCCCCCTATCTCTATAGAAGGTGGACAGAAATGTTACATGTGTGGACTATGTTTTGCCTACATTCACACTGGGGAGCCTTGTTTATATACTATTGTGAGAACCTTTAAGACACTGGAGTCACCAACCTTAACTCTATGGGAAACATCTACTTGAACAGGTGCCTCAGCGAAGATTCAAACCCGCGCCTTCAGTTACCATCAGATCATGAGGGTGATACTCTAACCATTTGGCTTTTCTGCATGCCTCTAAACAATAGATATAGGGGAAATTTTGAAAGTGCTTCCTGTCATAGGACATTTTTACATTACATGCAGTAAGACAGAAACAAGAAGCATGCCTAGGTTTTGAGTTAAAATTGAAAGGTTATACAAGTCTTTTGACTTTACAGAACAAAGAGACAGACCTGTGCAAAAGTAGTTTTCTCTTGGGGAAGAAATTGTAGTTAACTCTCTATTTTTTTAAATTTTTTTTGGTTGTGTTTTCTTTCTTTGTTTCATTTTTTTTCAGAACAGTGTGTGGAAATGTTTACTTTGAAAGTGTTTTCTTTAGGGTTTTTTTTGGGTCTTCTGGTCTGTCCTTTCTTTCATACATTGGGGTTAGTTTCGTTGTCACTACAAATGCCTTTATTTTTGTTCCTGTTTCTATAACTCTGGAATGTAGGAGAACTGTGGTGTCATGCCTGGCAACAGGTAACACTAAACTCGGTATGGAAGAAATTATTTTAAATGCCTATAAAGTATGGAAGCGCAGTGGTAAAAGTAGACTGAAAGACAACACATTATAGGAGGTGTTGTTGATGGTGGTGGTAGATGTGTGCTAAGTATTCTTATTTGTGGGTCTGGGGCTTTTTATGTAGGAAACTTGAGACACAAATATTGGCACTGTTCCTTTCATGTATTGATAATGTAGTGGCACTTCTCCTTTATCTGTTGTTTACTGCACCCCCCCCCCCCCTTTCTTTTCTGGTCCTCTTTCCCACACCTGAAATCTATCTTATTGTCTCTGAAGGTAAACAGATCAGGTGAAATGGGAATGTGACAATAGTTACGTTTATTTTCATAGAACCCATTTCAGTGATGGTTTTGAAATGATGGGTCTTTGCAGAAAATGTCTTCAGTCATATTGGGAGCAATAGTAATGGATAGGAATAGACTTGGTGATATTGAAAAGACAGTAACTGAGAGAAATAATCTTAGTCAGAAATGAATACAAACATTTGGTTTTCTTGTCGAAAACTCCCATGAAATTCACACAAGAAAATTGATCCATTTATAATCCACATGTACACATTTTACATCCTGTCCGAAACTCCTTTAAACCTTCCAAAATAGAAATAGGTCAGACAGATCAAAGGAATAAACGAAACAGTTACATTGGAATGATTTGTGCCAGTTGAAGCATCTGTGGTGGTTTACCTTGTAACGGCACCACATGGGATAAATAACCCCTCAAAATTGATGTCAGCATGTTGTGTTTCCTTGTCCACCTTGACACCAGGGAGCTTGTAGTCTCATGCTGATTCACCTGGATCTTGTGTCTTGCAGACTACATCAGGAGGACCTCTTTTCAACACCCCCCAGCAGTTGGCAGCAGTTGCAGCGAGTACAGCAAAAAGTACTGGCAGAGAGTGAGAGAGAATCCTGAGTGGTATGCACGCAGGCTACAAACCATGAGGAGACGGGCCCGTGAACAGTACGCCAAAAACAAGGAGTTTTATCGGCAGAGGTCCAGAGAGAATTATGCCAGGAAGAGAAAGAGCATGACCCAGTTCTCAATGCAGGCTTTTGAGCAAGGCAGCTTGGAACAGGCTGTGTTACTGCCATCTATTCCAGCCATGGATTTAAGGGGAGAACACATCGACCACAACCATCCAACAAACTAGTCAATACCACTGACTATGTAATCTATGTCACTGAAGTCTCAACATTTTCCAAAGCTTATTATGTATGTGTGCTTACATTGGTAACAAAAGGGATATAAATCTATACAGAAAAATGAACCCAAGGCAAAAAAAAGAGTAGGGTAGGAAAAGGAAGGGATGACAAAACTAGAATCATGAGACTTTTTAATTGAATAGCTTTAAAAGTGTAAGTGTGTTCCCTACAATGTGTCAGAAAGTGTTGGACATGTCATGAGTTGGGGGGCCAAAATGACCTCAGCCTCATAATTCCTGGGTGTTTTCCCCCCACGACATTGATCTGTCAAGGTACAACATGTCAGGTAGCCAATTGTTCTCTTTCTGAACAAGCTGTGTTTATCAAATATAGAATGTATAAATTGAACATTTTGTCCACTGGGCACAATCAAATTAAAAATCTGTCAAAGACATTTTCATGAAACTCTCTAATGTGTATAGGTTTTTAGTTTTCTGTTTTAGAATATTTGTGTATTGTTTGGTCGAAATGAATATATAGATTGTGACCAGAACTAAGGCTGTACATAGTTAATTCATTGGTCGGGGGGGGGGGGCCTGAAACAATACCATTCAAGGGACATCAGCCAACATGAAAATCTGGTGTGGAAAGGAGATATAAAATAAGCCATAATGGCAAAATTACTATGCTTTTTTTCTCTTCTTTCTTAGCCCTGGAAGCTCACAGAGCTGTGCAGCGGTTCATTTATACATATAGGTTTTATTTTGAAAGAAATTGTAAGATGCTCAACGCTGGGCTGAAGAGTGTGTGGGTGTAATCATGGGGGAGGATTTTGAGCTTTTGTCCAGAATCTTTTATCTTTTCTAGATCCTCTTACATTTCTTGGAATGTTGGTGTAATTTCTGTTATTTCTGGTAAGCCTTCTGTTCATATGCTGTAAAACTTTTTGTATTGAAGTAAACATTCTTGACATTGAAGAATAACATTATCTTGTTTTGTGTTGTCTTATACGTTTTTAAACAATTCTCTCTCTCTCTCTCTCTCTTCCTCTCTCTCTCTCTCTCTCTCTCTCTCTCTCTCTCTCTCTCTCTCTCTCTCTCGTCACTCTCCGTGCAACACACACACACACACACACACACACACACACACACACACACACACTTCTCTCCATTATTTACTTTATTTGTCCTATGCTTGTGTGTATGTGTTGTGTGTGTGTTCAAGCATGAAAACAATTATTTGTTGGTGACCTATTTTGGGGGTTTTTTCTGTCTTTTTTCTTTCTTTTGTTTTTATTGTTTTGACTTTTTTCTTTGGGGGGGGGGGGGGGAGGGGGGGGGGGCAAGTTGGTTACAAATTCTAACATTCATATTTTGAATACATCTGCTATTGTAAACAGCCATTTTGGCCTCCTATTGACAAGAAGAGTTTAGAACCAAGAAGCTACCCCATTTTATGTTGACAATATTTGACTATTGACTCTCTTACAATTCCTTTCATTACTTGTAATCACATATAAAAAACATTGTCAGAACTTTGGCAAGCACTAATTATTTGGTGTATATTATAAAGTAAAGGAAGTCTTGTAAAACATCATGTTCTGATAAACTCGCATCAGATAAGATTAGTATCAACATGATACCTTCCCACCCGCTCACACACACACACACACACACACACACAGTCCTTTGGATGAGACTGTAAACTGAGGCCCCAGTGTGAACATGTGCAGAACATCTTAAACATTAAAAACCCCTTCCGCCTTCCAGAAGAGTAGGCCAACTCGTGCTGGTATGAACAGGTGGCAGAGTTGAGGGGTGTTTTTTTGTTTTCTTTGTGTGTTGTTTTTAAAAACGCATGCACACATGTGTCGTGTTTAGACACCATTCCCGAAGTCGGACTGCAGCTACCTTAATGGTGGGTTAAAAAAAACAACAGCTGCATACGCAAAATCTCACCATTTGTATACCTCCTAACTGTAGACAGGAAACAAGAACCCCCCCCCCCCCACCACCCCCATCCAAAAAGAACAAAAATGAGGAGGAGAGGGAAATAGAGAGCAAGATAAATAGTAAATGGTTTGTTGAAATCTGTAGTAACCATCAGGTATATGAATGAACAACTGTCACTTTTGGTTTGGTTTTTTTAAATCTGAAGAGCCTTAAACCAGCACACTCGCACACATTAAATAAAAACCAGAAGAAAAACTTTCAAGATGAATGGATGCTTTCAAATTATTCTAAAACTCATAGTAGTTAAGAAAATGCGCCAAAATCAGTAAAGAGCATTGCTAGACCTTTGAGTCAGAAAAAAATAGTGTAAATAATTTCAACTTAAGTATTTCAAACATATACCCCCCAAAAAAAAAACAACCAAACCCCTCACCAGTGACACCATGTTGTGACCTTGAAGGTTTTGTGACCTTGAACCTTTGATCCATGAGCTTGAATTTACAGAGTCTTACAGTCAGCAGTCATAGTATCACCCATGCTTCATACAAACACAATACAAATGTTGGGGTGCTTTACGGCTGTGTAGAGTTTAACTGTTGTACTTGGATCTTATTTTATCCCTGATATCTCGTACTGAATATCAGTAACGATAATTCTCTCTCTCTCTCTCTCTCTCTCTCTCTCTCTCTCTCTCTCTCTCATCTCTGTCTGTCTGTCTCTCTCTCTCTCTCTCTCTCTCTCTCTCTCTCTCTCTCTCTCTCCATTGCCACTAACTTTTATGTCCTATAGAGTAAGGGGAAATTTGTCCCCACTTTTGTCATGGCACTGATGTCAGCTTTCGTCACAGAGCAAATTATTAAAATTACCTAGTTTATCGGCAGATTAAGTCAGCTAATACTCCCAAAGTGAAATAGATCACATGTTTATTATCGGAATAAACCTACATATGTTGTCTGGGCACTCGCTTTCCCCCATCTAAGGTTAAGCAGCATAGAGCGTGGTTACCACTTGGATGGGTGGCCGTTTGCGCGCCTTGGCTTCAGTACAGTCCCCCTAGTTCACCCAGCTGTAAATGGGTACCTGCCTGTTTAGGGTCAGGGAAGGTAAGGCAGCGAGGGAGAGGAGATGGGCGCCGCCCTTAATATGCTGGCGCCTTGAGAAGTTGAGGTCTCTGATGCCTCACTCCCCTACGGCCTTAAAATATATAACTTATAAGCAATCAGCTAAGCTTATACTAGACATCAAATACTTCATAAATCTTCTGTGTTTAAGAGGAATTCATGTTTCCTTTTGCTGGATACCTTCACATATAGGATTATTTTCTAATGAGTGGGCTGATCGGGCTGCGAAGAAAGGTGCACGTAATGAAAAGGGGTCTATAGTACTGCATGTCCCTCTATCCATTGCAGAGGGTTATCGGTTATTAGAAGAGGCATCATTAAACGGGGAAGCTCAGTGGTCGGAGCACTCGCTTTCCCCCAGCCAAGTTAAGCAGCGTCGAGCGTGGTTACCAGTTGGATGGGTGACCGTTTGCGCGCCTTGGCTTCAGTACAGTTCACCCAGCTGTAAATGGGTACATGCCCTCTTTAGGGTCAGGGAAGGTAAAGCAGCGAGGGAGAGGAGATGGGCGCCGCCCTCAATATGCTGGCCCTAGAGAAGTGAGGTCTCTGACGCCTCGCTCCCCTACGACCTTATAGGTTATGGGACTCCTTTACCTTTACCTTTTATCATTAAACAAACTTATAGAAAGGCATCAGCAAAACAATCGGCTTTCACATTCAACTCTGAGTGTGAATAGTGTAGTTGAAAACATTGAAAACTTAGAGATTCATACAAATGCTGTAAAAGAAAGACAACTCAAGGCATTATTTTTCAGGATAAGATTAAATGCATTCATGACAAAATTCAGCAAGGATGATAAATGCTTATTATGTGGTGAATATATTTCAAATACCCATATCATACTTGAATGTTAGAAGTTAAAACCTCATCTCCCTGCCTTTTCTGAAAATTCCATTGAAGAAATTTTGAACAATGTTAAGTTAACAATTGACATTGCCAAGGGTTTATTGTTAAGTCCTATAGGGCATTTATTGTAGTTCTTGAAGTTATTTTTGAATTTTATTTTTATTTTTTAATTTTTTTAAATTACTGTTCTTGATTTGTTCATGTTAAGAATACTATTTCCTTTGTTATTACTATTTATTACACACACAAGTGCACATGCATGCAGGGACGCCCACACACACGCACACTCACTCACACACAGAGTCTCTCTCTCTCTCTCTCTCTCTCTCTCTCTCTCTCTCTCTCTCTCTCTCTCTCTCTCTTCTCTCTCATATTCAGCCTCCTACTTTAAGATCGTCTGGTATCACTTAAAGTGGAAAGACGTTAAAATTGAAGACTTACTTACTCCCCTACGACCACATAGGTTATAGGACACCTTTACCCTTACTTTTTATGTTGTCTGGAGTGTACGAGTCACAGTGTGCTGGTAGATGAAGTATGTTCGTTGTCCACTGGCTGCCGGGAATGGGTGACATGGAAGGTGTGGTCCTGTGTTTTCTTGCAGGGTACATGAGTAGAGTTGCACGCCAGCGAGAAATGCAGAAGATCCGCAGCCGGCGCCACTATTTGAAGGTGAAGGCCAATCCAGAGCTGTATGCACAGCGCCGAGAAGCCACCAAAGCGGCTGTGAGGAAATGGCGAGCCAGGAAGAAGCACCCGAACCCGCCTGAAGACCAGCCTCCTGCGTCTTTCTTTCATAGGCCGCAATACTAGGTCACTACTGTGGAAGCCTTGCCTGATCCATAGACACATTCTAATGACCACAAGTTTGGCTCAAATGTCAATCACATGTATTGACAGTGTAGGACACACAACTTCTCTCTCTCTCTCTCTCTCTCTCTGTGTCAGTCCAGCCCACCTTCCCCTTTTCCCAGCCCCCACTCCCCACTTCCCCCTTCTTTCTCTGTGTGTGTGTGTGTGTGTGTGTTTATTCATGTAGACTTCTTCTTTATGCCAGCAATGCCTGCAACTCTTCATGAACCTTCACTATATTCAGTCCAGCTGAATTACAGCTAGTGTCCTACATTTACCAACGTCCTGTTTATTTTTTGTTTTTTTGGGGTGGGGGGTGGGGTGGGGGGGGTGTTAGTCTAGCACAAGAACTCCAGCACAGTGTGTGCATGTATTAGCGTTAACACCATTGTTAAGTTAGTATTATGTTCACAATAGCCACACATAACTGAAAGGCTCAGAGTTGGGTGTGTGTTTTTCTTGCAGACACAATGACAAAACGACTGAGGAAAAACGAACGGCAAAGGCAGTACTGGCTGAAAAACGTGAGGCAAGACCCTGAAAAGTACGAACGCTTCAAACAAGCCAGCAGACGGAGAATGAGAGAAATGTACCACAGAAAGAAAGCAGCCAACGAGCAACACAGCCAGTTCATCTTGAATCTCAGTACCGCTTTTAATAAAGAACCTCCACTGAAAGATTAAGGCCCTTTTCTGAAAGACTCTTCCTTCAGAAAGTTTAATTCAGACAGTAGCTGACTCTTGTTGCTGTTTGACATCGTCATTTTTTGTTCTTAAGTGATTGAAATTTGAGAATTTTGCAGGGAATAGAATCCGATTAAAACAGACAACGGAAAGAAACTGTTTCACCGATATATATTTTTTCTACATGATTTCAAAATATAATGATATATGGCAAATGATGAGCAGCATACCAAAGTAAGTTAGTTACAAAAAAAAGCTCCATCCTACTTTTTGCAGTTCCACATGGATGCAAAATAACAATTATTTGAAACTGCTCCATCTCTGTACAAGCAAGGCAAACTTGATGTCTTCAGCTTGGTATTTGGAACAAAGGGTGTTGGCAGTGCTTTAGAGGGGTACACACTTGTTATTGTGTTTGTATACACACAGAGACCACTCTGTGTATGTGTGTGTGTGTGAGAGAGAGAGAGAGAGAAAGAGAGCATTGTAGTTCAGGTTCGTGTACTCTTATCTCCTTGTCGTGTCTGTTCCATCTGTGTCTCAATTGTTTTCAGTTTCCCAGGAAGTGTCTTTACCTCGATATCCTATAAATGCTACATAGTATCATAAAAGAACTGGCTTAGCAGATACTTGACCATAGACTTATGATACTTGATGTGGAAGAGATACCATTCTGATAGCTTTTCTTGTGTTCTTAATGATGACCTTGAACTGCCGGTGTGGGCAGACCGCCCTGGTTTTTATTTGGTGGTTGTTGTTAAACTTTATGCCAGCTTCTGCACATGGAACGATTCATCAATCCTACTTTGCCCCCCCCCCCCCCCCCCCCCCCCCCCCCCCCCCCTATTTCTCGTCAAGAACTCCCAGGTTCACCAATGGTGAGATTTTGCATATGGGACCATTTGCCCACCCCATTTAAATGTGGCTGTAATTTGGGGGTTAGGGTTGCTGGCTACCCAGCCATTACAGCCACTCCAGTTTAGAGTCCTCACTGGTGCTGTGGTCAGTGAACACCGAGCTTGCTGATAAATCACAATGTTTTCTTTTTTTCATTCCCCTGCTTGGTCATTCATTCACATCTGGGTAAAATGCTCGGAAATCTGCTTCAGTGGCATGTTTCCTGTGACCTTCAGTGGAGGAGCAGCAGGATTTGTGTTCACATTTTTGGCTTTTTTGGGGTCTGGTTTTGTTTTTGTTTGTTTTGTTAACAAGCTGATTTATGCTTATGTTGAACAGTCAGCAGTGGGTCTCTTCCCCCCCCCCCCCCCCCCCCCCCCCATCCCCCCCATCATATTGTAATCGCTTTTTTACAAATATTTTATTTCTAGCAACTGGCACAACTATTAATCGTGACCTTTAATTAATTTGGTGGTATTTTGTCATTCTCCTGATCCATTATTCACATAATGTCAACATCGTCTGTTTGATCTTTTTCACGTGTACATATTTTACTTCTACCAATTTTTTCAGGGAAATATATGGTCAGATTGGTATTAACCTAGCTTATTTGCATTTTTAATGAGAAACTATTATTTTTAAAACATATGTACAGTTATTAGAGATTCTATAAACTACTACTATTACAATAATAATAATAATAATAATAATAATAATAAATGGAATTTATTTAGCGCTATATCTTGTAAAAAAACAAAAAACAAATCAAAGCGCTTGCATCCATTCCACTCCCACACATGCAACCAACAATGATTAACAGTTTAACAAATTCAAATACACACAAACGCACGCTCGCGCGCGCGCACACACACACACACACACACACACACACACAGGTTATATGCTTCAGCAGGGTGATGGGAACTTAGGCCATTGAAGGCAAGGACAGATAATTATGAGATGAAACTATAGGGGGAAGTCTTAGGTTTGAAATAGGTATGTCTTGAGGCTGGATTTAAAAGTTTCGTAAGTAGGCTTTTCGCGGAGGGAGAGAGGGAGGTCATTCCAGATTGATGGACCAGAAACAGAGAAAGAGCGACGGCCAACGGTGGACTGGTTGAATCTAGGTATTGGTAAGCACACGGTATCTGTAGCAGAGCGGAGGGAACGAGAAGGGTACAAGTGAAGACATTCACAGAGGTAGGAAGATGCTGTTTTGTGGAAACATTTGTAGCTGAGGGTACTGATCTTGTACTTTACTCTCTGTGACACAGGCAACCAGTGGAGAGATCGCAAGAGAGGAGTAATATGCTCATTACGAGAGAGAGAGAGAGAGAGAGAGAGAGAGAGAGAGAGAGAGAGAGAGAGAGAGAGAGAGAGAGAGAGAGAGAGAGAGAGAGAGAGAAAAGGAAGGAAGGCTAATTTGGAATGTCTTATCTTGTAAATGATTTAGTTAGCCATGTACGTTTTCTTGGTTTGAATATTTGCATAATTAGTGTTAAAGAAAATTTTTAACTTGTTTCGAATGGTATGTGAGTGTTGATGGCTTATAAGTACTTAATCCACACTTAATTTTGTGTTGTCAGTTATGAATCGGATTTGAAACATCCATACATTTTACATTATTTTCATGTTGAGATTTTTTTAACACATGAAAGAGGATACTGATTTTCAACTCTCTCTCTCTCTCTCTCTCTCCTCTCTCTCTCTCTCTCTCTCTCTCTCTCTCTCTCTCTCTCTCTCTCTCTCTCTCCCCCACCCCTTCCTCCCCCATCTCTCTCATGTATGCATGTGTTTTTGTACTTTTCTTTTGTTTTGGGGGTGGGTTTTTTGTTCTTGAAAACATGCCCTTGTATACATGACTACCAAAATTTGCATAATTTGCTTTATGTATTTTTCATTGTAAAGTAAGTGTGTGTGTGTGGTGTTTCATCTCCTTGTAAAAGTTTCTTGTCTACTCTCATTCAGTCTGAAGGGCTCCCATTTTGTACCTATGTCGTGTAGACATTTCCATGTGCCTAGCCATCTATTATGAAGTGGTATCATCCTGTCATTTCAATTCGTTGTGACTTTGTGTGAAGTGTATGGCAAAATCAAGTTTGAAATGTAAAGGGAGAAAAAAATAGACTTGTGAAAAATGAAAAAGAATCTGTTGGACTGGTGGTTGTCTTTTGCGTGTGATGGTAAGTTAATTGTGTTGTAATTATTACGCACGCACGCACACGCGCATGCACGCACACGCGCACACACACACACACACACACACACACACACACACACACACACACACACACACACACACACACACACATATCTCTCTCTCTCTCTCTCACACACACACACGTCTCTCTCTCTCTCTACACACACAGCTCTCTCTCTCTCTCTCTCTCTCTCTCCCTCTTCTTCTCT
>CM054136.1:49081285-49083785 GCA_028751875.1 Rapana venosa
CTTTACTATGCCACCTAAAATCAGTGGTTCTCCTTTTGTGTGTGAATGTTTTTTTGACTGTCAGAGGTAGCCATTAGCACTGTGGGGCCATCATGGACACAGAGCAACCTCACAGCCATGCAGACAGCCAATCAATAAGGGAACATCCTGCTGTCAGTAGCACTGATCGTCTGCTCATGCTTGCTTCGTTTCAGAGATGGGCAGGCTGGAAAAGAGAGAGAGCACAGGAAAGACAGTGGCCAACATTGTTTGAATCATGGTCTATCTAGTTATGGTAACCAGTGTTTAGTATGCATAAGAATGCAAAAGTCCTTAGGCTACCAGTGTTTTAACAAAGTGAGTAAAAAAAATCAATTGTAAGATTCACACACACACACACACACACACACACAACACACACACACTCGCTTTTTCACTCACTCACTCGCTCACTGCAGGTAGAAGGCAGCAAAAGGAAAGACAAACAGCATTTATTGACGTTTTCAGTTTGGTGGCATTGGAGGCAGGTGATCAATCAGATTTTAAAGATGATTTGAAGAAGAAGAATTGCGGACACAGAATTCGGTGCATTCCAAGAAAAAGAGCTTTTGAACCTGAGCCAGTGACAAGCTTGAATAAAAATCCTCAAAACCCAAAACAAACAAAATAAAAAACAAACGAACAACAAAAAACCCAGAAAAACTCAAACCAACAAACCAAACAAAAAGAAAAAAAAGAAACAAAAACCTAACCTTAAAACTAAACTTGCCCCTTAGGGATGCTGGGGGCCTATCAGTATAAATAGCATCCCTACTTTATGGAAATTATATGCTAAAAATCCTTCCTTTTTAAAAAAAAATCCTTCTCTTTGCTTCTGCCTTGTTCCTTTTCATCTTGTTATCTCCTTATCATCTGTTTTATGCATTCTTGGTCCATTCTCCTGCCTTGTTTTCCCCATAAAGACTTAAAATATAACATTTTTCTCTCATGTTGAAGTCCCAAGCACTAGGCCTGACTTGTCAGGCGCAGTCTGCCAATCGATAACAGGACAGCCCTCTGTCAGTAGCACTGATGGCCTGCTCATGCATGGTTCCTCTCAGAGATTGGCAGGCTGAAAAAGAGACTAAGGGAAATAGAGTAGCCAATACTGTTGAAGCTGGTTTTTTCATGCTGATGAGCAAGAAGCAGTAACAAGCTATAAGCAACGATGTGAAGAAACAAAGAATTTACCCTTTTAAGTAACGAAGTTTATGCTTCAATCTTATTTCACTTTCAGGAATAGAACTATCAGTGGAGACAATGCCTGTTTCATGTGAAAAATAGAACAGTAGTATTTTGACAGTCTCTTGGTGATAGATAACTCGTTAGTGTATTTAGCTGTCTGTGTAAATGATGCTTTCAAATTAGTATATCAACTTACCGATTTAACAAAAAATAAATAAATGTAAATGTAATAAACAAATAAAACAAAAAGGTTTTGAAATAGAACATTTTTGTCCATGATAAATTATTTTTTGCTGCCAATTGTTTAGGTGTATTTGAACTGTTTAAGAATGAAACTAAAAGGGCCTGGTAAAAGTAGATCCACAAAATCAATGGAAAATGTTGCTTGTTTTTCCTGTGACACATGCGGCACTTTGCCTATGTCTAAAAGCCCCTGTTCTTTATTATTGAATGCGTTTTGACAGTCATGGAGTAGCCATTAGCAATGTGTGGCCAACAGGGACACAGCACGACGCTCATAACCACGCAGACAGCCAATCGATAAGGGGACATCCTGCTGTCAGTAGCACTGATCGTCTGCTCATGCTTGCTTCGTTTCAGAGATGGGCATGCTGGAAGAGAGAGCAAAGAAAAGAGAGAGCAACCAACGCTATTGGAACCGACTGAAACAAGACCCCCAGCGCTACCAGCGAGTGCGGCAGCAGCAGAAAGAGTACAAAGAAAGACGCAGAAGCAAGTTCTACACTTAAGGAGGAGACCAACTCACAGTCAGTCATGCTGACTCTTCCCTACACAGACTTAGGCTGTATGACAATTCCTGAGGACATGTCACTGTTACGGAATGAGAAGACATCTTCTTATCACACCCAGTCAGAAAGTGTTGTCAGTGTCATGTGCTCAGCTGCTGTTCTTACAACTAGTTCCATCGAGACTTCTCAAACCCAGCAAAGAGTTTTACCTATAGGTTTAGAAGGTGTCCTTGTATTCACGGTATTCCTTCCATATGTGCGACACCACATCTACCAAATTATGGAAGATTGATAAACAAAAATCAAGATAAAAGTACCATGGAAAAGAATTTCGAAAAATTGGCCTGGCAGATGCTTGACTAGTATAAATCCAATGTAAGTAAAATAGTACTTCTTGAAACTCGTAGGTTGTTTTTTGTTGTTGTTTTTTGTAAAGCAGTGTTATGTTACATTGCTTATGAGCGTATTATGATCTGATGTCAGTAAATAGGATAAAGCAGCAAGGGAAATAGGGCAAAGCGGCAAGAGAAAAAAAATCATCAAAGAAT